>JAUTXW010000006.1:107500-157992 GCA_030620095.1 Kuschelorhynchus macadamiae | reverse complement strand
GGTGATTCATAAGGAGATGTCAATACTTCAGGTACATATTCAGGACCAAAAAATAAACATAAAAGTCTATATAAATAAGTGTCCGCAAGGCCTTAGTTTTCGAAATACAGGGTGTTAAAGTTTTTATTTAATCTTCCCATTTTTTAAATAAAATCTATGATAATGTAAATAATGGAGTGAAAATTGATATACGGGGGTTTTTTGGTATGACAAATTCGAATCTAATATTAGTATTGCTCTTACTTGTAGGAAGCGCCACTTACATGTCTTTCTAGTTCTTCGAACAATCACAACTTTTTGGTACAGTCTTGTATTACATTTTTGAGTAAAACAAATTATTCCCTTGCCATTTCTACGTCAAAAAGGTATACCTGTTAAAAGTGGATACGAGCAACCGTTTTTGAGATATTTGGATTTAAAACAGTTTCGGCGCATGTGATTTCTTTTATCAAATTCACATAAAGTATGCATGAATTGTGCCTTGCCTGACAGAACAACTGCTGGTTCTCAACGTTTTTCCTGTTACTTAGCAATAGTAATGTCAGTTAATAATAAGATCAAATTTTATCACTGTCAATTTCTGTTCATAACTTTTATTATCTGACAATAATCATTTAAGAAACTTTAGATCTAAATACGTCATTATGCCTGTGATATTCTCGCATCGTGAATATGCAGATATGATATTCGTCTATGGCTTCTGCAATGGGGTCGCAATTCAAGCAGTCGCGGAGTACCAGCGTCGTTTTCCAGATAGAAGGGTGCCAGATAGAAGAGTTTTTCAACAAGTTTTCACTACTGCTGGAGAATCTGGGATGTTTCCAAGTGCGAAAATTGTATCTGAAAGGGAATCGGGACCCAACGTTGAAGTAGAAGAGGCTATACTCAATGCCGTCGAAAATGATCCAAGCATAAGCACTAGGCGGATTGCAGATACTTATCAAATTACACAATCGTCTGCTTGGAGAAATCTTCACATTAATTGTTTATACCCATTTCATTTACAACGGGTTGAACATTTGCAGGAGTGTGATTTTGAGGTGAGAATGCAATTCTGTAACTGGATTAATGAAGATCGAAGGTTGTATAGGTATGTTTTGTTAACTGATGAAGCACAGTTCACGCGTGATGGTATAAATAATCTTCACAATGAACACCGGTGGTCCTATGAAAATCCTCACGCTACAGTAGAACATAATTTCCAACATAAATTTAGCATTAATGTGTGGTGTGGAATGTTAAATGGTCATTTAATTGGTCCATTTATAATCGACGGTAGTCTTACAGGAGAAAAATATTTCAACTTTCTTGAAAATCACTTGCGAAATCTATTAGAAGATGTTCCCGTTAATGTAAGACAAAACATGTATTTGCAGTATGATGGAGCCCCTGCACACTACAGTTTACTTGTAAGAGATTTTTTAAACCAAAACTTTCCAAACCGATGGATTGGTCGGGGAGGTCCGTTTAACTGGCCACCTAGATCGATAGACCTTAATCCTTTGGATTATTGTCTTTGGGGATGGTTCAAATCACTGGTATATTCCACTAAAGTAAATACAAGAGAAGCATTATTGGATCGGATAACAAACGCAGCACAAACACTAAGAAATGCGCCCGAATGTATCCACAGAGCAACCCGAGCTATACACCATAGAGCTGACCTGTGCTTAGAAGCAAAGGTGGAATTTTTGAAAATTATAAAACGTAACCTAGATTTTATTAAAAACAATTAATAATAACAATTTTAATAAAAATTATGTACCTTTTGTTTATTTTATGTCTGAGGCACTGAATACACACCTCAAAAAAATGTGTTAGCCTTTCATTTCAAAGCTTTTGTGCCAAGATGCGTTTAAATTTGGACAAAATAACAAACTTTTAAAATTTTGCGATAAAACATTACATGCGCCGAAATAAGGATTCAGACCCATATTAGGTTGCCAGTTTTGACAGCTGTTAATTGTTATTCTAAAAACATGTTTATCCAAAATATTGTGTAGTACCCAAGTTACTAAATAGATACCTTTTAAAATACCATTTAAACGTTGGACTAAAAATTAGCTTTGACAAAAAACTGTCAAATATTTTTATCGGAAATATAAGATACTACCTGTTGTCGAAAACCAAAATGAATATTTTAAACCATTTAAAAATAAGACTAAAACCATTTTGTAAGCCCTTAGATGTTATATATATTTTTTAAAAGACTAAGATATAATAGTATAATATTTGTGTTTTACTATGTTATATTAAAAATAATAGTGTCTAAAATATAAACATATTTTCACTTTTAAATAGCTGCTTACCCCCGTAGAACAACCCTGTGTAGTCGAAAATAATTTTATATACAAAAAATATAATATAAAACAAATTTGACGTTTTCCACCTCTTAAAAGAAAATTATAAAATTTTAATTTTGTTAGGGAGCTGTTTGATCTGCTTGGAATGATGACCCTAATACAACAAATTGTCTTTTTATGCAAAAAAAAAGAGAATAAGTTGTCCTGTTTTACTGTGTTTTTTTTAAGAGCTAAGCGTTAAGGGTATAATAAGAAATTGGACATGTTTCACCGTTTTCTTTTCAACTAACCGCTTTACAATAAAAAATATTTTCGTTTTTTCGCGGCCGGTTCATATCTCTAGGGCGACTACTGTATAGCAGAAAAAATATTATGGACAAAAAATAGAAAAAATTGAAAGTATTTGTTGAAAGTGATAAACGCCATTGAAATATATTTTTACGTTTTCAGAAGACAGTTTCATCGTTCTAAGCTACCCTGCATAGTGAAAAAAAAAAATTTATACCCATGTAGAAAATGATCACTTGTTTCACCGTTTTTAGACAAATTTAATGTTTTTGGAATACATTTTTTTTTATTTTCAGGTATAACCTGTATATTTGAAAAAATATTTTCATAAAAAAATTAAGATTGTTCTTATTTCTTTTTTGTATATAATAACCGTTCTGATCCAGACTATTTTTGGTACAACTTTAAAATGAATTGTAACTGTTTAATGATCACTGATGATGATTATATCAGTCAGTATAAGCATAATGGACCCCAACAACCATAGAAATTACAAAACGCGGAGACTTTATGTACCCAAGATAGATATTTGCAAATTTTGGAGACAGTTCGGATTAAAAACATCGCGACCTTGTCAAACTGCTTATTATGACATGTCAGTCAAAGCCATATTGTCTATGATCAATCTGCACATCTGGCAGAGCCAGGCCAACTTTAATTAGTGGTTGAACTCAATGGTAAATGGAGAAATAATGCATTTTTACTCGAAACTAGATTTTACCCAATTTTTCGACTAATTGAACAAAAAAATGTAAATCTATGTCGAGATCTATGTCTTTTATCAGAAAGATGGAGTTTTTGATCTTTTTAATCGTTTTTATCCCAGGAGGTACCGATACGACTTTAAGAATGTCAAACAAAATTCGTGCAAGCTATAATTAAATAAAAACTTTTCAAAATTTACCCCTAACCCTGATAAAGCTGAATTTTACACCAGCCTCTAGAAGAAATAAAGACGTTTCTTTGCGTAGTTATTGATTCGTCTAAGATCGACCGTTCATATGCAACAGGACCAAAAGTAAAACCATAGTGAAATATATGGACAGAAAATTGCAATTTAATTTCTAAATGGCTAGCCATGTACAAACGGGAGAGTTATTTTGGTGATGTGGTTTTTCAATCCCTTGGGGTCCTATAAATAATTTCCGCCCCTCGTTACTTTTCTTGAAGAAAAAAAAACAGTGGAACATGTAAAAATTGAAAACACGGAATTTTTTTTTACTTTTTTTACATTTCGACCGCTTTCTAGGCATTAGAGGTATAGGCATCCTATGATGATTTTAAATATCCTTTATATTCCCTATCGAACCCCCCTTCCTTTTCACCTTGACAAAATAGTGAGGGTTTCGACGCAGCAAAATACCTTCAAAGTTACCCCATTTTTTACCCCTTTGTGAGTGAAATCCCGTGATTCGGTATTCGAAAAAAAAATGTCCCACCGGGGTTTCGCAAAAGATATCGGACGCCACTGTCGACTTATTATATGTCCCACCGAAATCGCGAGTGTATCAAAAGAAGCACCTAAGATGGACCCCATAGAAAGGAATTTGCCCGACGCCGACGTACTGTTATCGAGCACATTGAAGGTCATACATTTTCAAAATTTCCGGTCCAAAAAGAGAAATGCGCGGACAGTAACAACAGCCGCGTGCGGCTATTGCAAAAAAGGACAAATATTTTACGCTCCCACTTAAGGGTTGACACCACCTCGAATTGTAGTCACCACTTGAACACACAAATAAGTCGTTATTCTCCGAAGGACGAATAGAAGCCTGCAGCCAGCCGTAAATGACGTCATACAAAACCAACAAACATTAAACCCAGGTAAAATAAAAACAGAAGTACAGAGGGTAACGGACTTCTGTCAGCGGAGTCATAACTGTCGAGTGACAACGAATTATGGGAATTATGTGGAGCTTTATTCAACTAAGCGGCTGCTAATATGGAGGCATTAGACTCGTAAATCTTTTGTGTAAGGTGGTGGTCTTTGGTAATTTTACCGGTATAATACATCCGTTGTTCTGAAAGATAAGACGGGTTCTTACAGTTGTAAATGCGGGGCTTGGATACGAGTATTCAAAAAAAAAACTTGAATCTGAACTGACTGATACAAATCACTCTTGAACTCATTGCATGATTACTGCAAAAAAAATGATAAACGATGTTTACAGTTTATCGGTCATAATAGTTCTTAGACTGGTGGTTGAAATTTAATTTTTAATTCAACTATTTTGACTGTTTAGAAATGATTTTTTACCATTTCTAGTGATTGTCTGGTCCCATCTAATGGCAAAAAAAAATACGGAGAAATATCTCACGAAAATTTCCTGGAATAGACTGATCAGTTTGGGGAGGTTTCTGTACACCATAGTCCAGTTTGTGATGTACTTATTTTTTAAGGAAAATAAATCTGCAAAATTTAATTTTTATGAGAATGTGGACGAAAATAATCTTCTGGAATCATTTTGGGGTTGTGTAAACCTGGCACTTCAAACTATCAGGTATTTGTGTTCTTTAGTATTACAAAAATGTTCGTGATTTTCTATAGACTTTATAGTTGGTAGTTCATCTTATAAGTTTTTTTCGACTGTAACATATGTAGCAAGAGAAGTTCTCGTGTACATAATCCTTTGAATTATATACAACAGACAAGTATAATTCACCTCATGACCACTAGACATTCATATCAGATTTAATATTTTGTTGGAAACACGTCAGCCAGTAGAGATGACGACCTCGCCTCTCTTCTGGCTTCTCCGTCCCAATGACACCCAACGAAAGATGTGGTTGGCATATGTGTGTGGTACATTATTGAGATAAGTTGAGAAATCTGAAAAATGAAGACATAGCTACATCTCTTGGAATTAATTTAAAAAATAAATTATGTATTGTTATAGGTTACTTACAGGCAAAAAATATGAATAATTCACAAAAATTATATTATTAACTAAAAAATACAACGCATTACAAAAAAGTCATTAATGGAAACAATGTGCGCATCTCAGGACATAACATATATTCTGTAACAGAAAGGTTAATCGGGAATTTTTTATTACTCTAAATACTAACCATTTCTATCGCATGTACCTAATAACTTAAATAAATCATTAATTTTACAGAGATTAGGAGACAGAATAATTATCATATAATATTTTTTCACAATATATACTTAATTTTCTAAAAATTCTGAGTAACAGTTGGAATCTTAAAGGCGTTACGGCTTGTTAAAGAGGTAAAATAATAAGACTAATAATTGGGTTTCTAAAAATTAATAAACCATCTTCTAGATAAAATAGGTCATACGATACGATAAATAATTAAACCAAAATATTATTAATCGGACAAATTATTTTTTATTATTATTGAGCGACATTATCTAAATAATTAAGATTTATGTTATTATGATAATTAAATAAACAACTTCTGGTCTTCTTAATGAATTTGTCGAAATGAACAATAATATTTTGCCCGAATTTTTATTATAATTGCGCTGAAGGAATGTGATACAGATAACTACGACAAATTCAAGGATATATCGAGATATATTAAACAATTACGCTTTGAAAATATATTTGATTTTTTTAATACGGGATTGTAAATATAGTTAAAATGTAAGTAAATTTTAAATATAACTTAAGTACACTTAGGACATGTCAAAAACATATTGTTTCTTGACAAGTTATTTTAAAACACGCCAGAACACACAACAGAACATTCTCGTTGAATATAACAACATAAAACATAAACATAAATAAATCCAATGTTTTTTTAATTCTATTATTCTTCTGAGGTATTAATATTTATAGTTTTAAAGTACACAAATTATAGTTTTTGCACTTTTTATTCCAATTATTGAACCTTACTAAATAACAAGTACGTAAACATCACCTTTTGTAAAAATGATGTATTTTTTAACAAAAATTTAATATTCCATATTTAGTAAAAAAAATTAGTTCATATTCATAATTTCCATAAAATATGATTCAGCAGTGAATATTTCATAGTAATGAGAAGTACAGGGTTTTTGGTTATAAATGCACCCCCCTATTAACTTTCATATATGTGTAGTTTTTAGATATACAGGGTGTTTCGTTTTTCAGGAATCAACATCAACTTGGGTTTTTTAAATGGAATGCTCTGTATATTATCGACTAGAATGATAGAGTTTTTTATGCCGATTCCAACGATAAACGGTTTATTGCTATTTGCTTTGGTAGTTTTTGAAATATTTCGATTTAAATTTTCGATAGTTGGCAATGACGATTGGACGATGTTATTATTAATATATGCATTATTAATATTATTCTTATATCGGCTAAAAACTGTTTCAACTTTGAAAAATTGCCGCTAGGGGGCTTAGCAGCAACTCAAAACTGGAAAGGACGATTTTCTCTAGAATTTTTCAAATTAAGGTTTGTTGAAAATATAGGCATTGTATTCGTCAGATATTATGCAACTTTTTGTTATTTATCATTTTTTTTTATTTTCAATATTAAAATAGTGGGGAAAGGTCAGATTTTTTTCCTTCAAACGTTTATATCTCTGCTTTCGACGAACCGATTACAATGAGCTTGACATCAGAAAAAAGCTCTTCATGTAGAGCTATTAATTGTAGCGTAATGATTCTTCTAGTTGTCACTAGATGGCGTTTTATCGTAATTCTTCAAACAATACGGATTTTCTCAAAACAAATGGAATCGTATGATATAACTTTTTTGTCATAATTTGTTTTAAGGTTATAAAAGTATTGATTGGAAAGGAAAAATCCAGGTCCCTACTTGAATTAAAAAAGTTGATGATGGTTGTCCGAATTCACGAGAAAATGTGACAATGATAAAGTAAAAATTATTTTCATCTACCGTTTCAACTAGCCCTACAATTTTAGAAACAGTAAAAAAAAACACTCTGTATATTATCAACAGAAAATATTAACAAACCTTATAACGCTATAATCGGGATGTTTTCAGCCGATATAAGAATAATATTAATAATGCATATATTAATAATAATAGTCCAAGGGTCATTGCCAACTACCGAAAATTTAAATCGAAATATTTCAAAAACTACCAAAGCAAATAGCAATAAACTGTATATCGTTGGAATCGGGATAAAAACTCTATCATTCTACTCGATAATATACAGAGCATTCCGTTTAAAATACCAAAGTTGATGTCGATTCCTGGAAAACGAAACACCCTGTATAGCTAAAAACTACACCATAAAAAAATTGTCCAATTTAAAGAAACTTTTTTTTGTATCTGTAAAAATATGAAAGTTAATAGGGGGTGCATTTATAACCAAAAACCCTGTACTACAATAAAAATAATTCAAATTACTCTAAATCTTTCTATGATTATTTAATGTATCTAAAATTTAAGGAAGACATTATATTTACTATACACAGTATGATGTATTATCTAAAATCTAGTCAACAAGAAAAACTTTGTTTTTGAAAAATATTATTGTGTTTTTAATTGAAAATGCCCACCGATTCCCCTAAATTCTGCCCTACAATACGTACATTAAAAATAGAAGGGTTTTTTCATATTTATTTATTATCTGTGAAAATGGAATTCACATTACTACAACTGCCTAAATAAATATGGAAATTCAGAAATCCCTAAAATATTATTTGAAAATATTTTACTTGATTATTAAGTTTAGATCTTGGAGAACACTCCCCTGACTACGCCACTGATTTTAAAGTCTATGCTTCATATTTATTTATTATCTGTGAAAATAGAATTCACAATACTAGGACTACATAAACAAACATGGAAATTCAAAAATCCCTAAAATATTATTTGAAAATGTTTTACTCGATTATTAAGTTTAGGTCTTGGATAACACTCCCCTGACTAGGCCACTGATTTTAAACTTTATTTTTCATATTTATTTATTATCTGTGAAAATGGAATTCAAAATACGACAACTACCTAAACAAACATGAAAATTCAGAAATCCCTAAAATATTTATTTGAAAATATCTTACTCAATTATTAAATTTAGGTCTTGTATAACACTCCCCTAACTACGTCACTTATTTTAAAATTTATTTTTCATATTTATTTATTATCTGTAAAAATGGAATTCACAATACTACAACTTCCTAAACAAACATGTAAATTCAGAAATCCCTAAAATATTTATTTGAAAATATTTATATGAAAATATTTTACACGATTATTAAGTTTAGGTTTCAGAAAACACTCCCCTGACTACGCCACTGATTTAAACTTTATTTTTCATATTTATTTATTATCTGTGAAAATGGAATCTAAACAAACATGAAAATTCAGAAATCGCTATAACCGCTGAAAATATTTTACTCGATTATTAAGTTTAGGTCTTGGATAACGCTCCCCTGACTACGCCACTGATTTGAAAGTTTATTTTTCATATTTATTTATTATTTGTAAAAATGGAATTCACAATACTACAACTGCCTAAACAAACATGGAAATTCAGAAATCCTAAAATATTATTTGACTTACGTTCCTATTATTAATATGAAAAAAAAAGATATTGCGTACTATTGGTAAGTAATTTAAAAATATATAATATATAACTAACGATAACTATCGACATTATCGATGTGCAAAAACCAACACTATTAAAACTGAGCCAGGTTTGATGATTTGCCATTAGAAGATCAGTAATATGAGACGCATAATTACCTATTTTTCTTTTTAGCTACAACGTTTAAAGGTAAAGTGAAAACTCAAACAAATTCCGATAAAAGCAATGTATTCCCACAAAAATATAATATTATAGAAAATGATTAAACAAGATAAGGTAAGTAAGGTAACAATGTTACACGATATCTTGTGAATTTGTAATGAGAAAATAACGAATTAAACTGTTACACGATTACCACATAAACTACACTGCGAACATATTTTGCTTGAAGACCGCTAGATGAAGACTATCAAAGCGAATACCAATAGAAAAACTGTTAATTTAAGCAATAAAAGAAGGCTACTTTTAATACATTTTTACATAAAAATGCAGCCCATTTATGAGATTTAATAAACGCAGCTTAATTAGGTTTGATGTATTTATGGATAATATATCTGAGCATAATTAACGATACTCTTTCTCAAATCTTGAATGTTAAATGTAATTAAATTGCACTTGTTTGCAATTCTGATTCTATTTAAATTTCATGTTGCGATGACCTTTGTTGATTACTTATTCATAATCCTTAATATTACGTAAATATATTTTTGTAGTGTAATAATATTATTTGGTTTTGAACATGGTTCTCTGGATAATAAATACTTATTGGTAAAGGCAAATACTTCGAATGTAATAAATTGGCCACATTCGCTCGTGTCGCCGTTTCACTCTAATATTAACAAGCAAGCAACAATTTTTGGCTCGATGTAAAACCGACACAGTGTATATATTATACTAGATTATTAAATATTGTGTTTACGCGGAAATCTCTAGGTGGATCCCAACCATAGAGTAAAAAAGATTCCGCTATTATGATTAATTTATGAGCCAAGAGTACTTCACATTTGTTGTTTGTTTGTTTTCAGATCTGTGTTTTATCGGGTGTTGCGATAGAAAACAATAATGTAAAAATGGAAATGAAAAAAATATTGTGTCAAAAAATAATATCGCATATTATTACGTCTATAGTAATTTTATTTCTAAAAAAAACTAAAATAAAAATGAGTATTTCCTAAGATAAGTACTCACTTAGTAGAACTCGTAAATGAGATTTTATACAAGCGAAATGTCACAACGCCGCCTACACCTGTTAAAAATAACATAAACAATTTGGCGTTAACAGGTTGAAATGGCGTTTATTTGGCTTTCGGAGTTGTGACAGATTAAAAGTTCGGTTTTAGTGCCTTCCAAGTGATTCTTTTTGTGTTATCATTAATAGGAATTGTATTTTTTAATATAATTATGGTTCTTAAGTGTGTGGTGTGCAAAACCCTTGATTATAATTTTCTCAACCTTACATTCAATTGGTAACCGTAAACAAAACCACGTTGGAACCAACTCTTCGAACCACTTCGTATTTCACTGATAAATCCTCATACTTGTTCGCTCGTTTTATTTAGTTACTTATGAATGGGGGGAGCATCTATTCGTTATTTAGTCTGAAGTTTTAGAGAGAAAAAATATTTATTGCCTTCCAGAGAATTTACAAATTTTATGCGGACTCTTCCTCTTAAAATGCCATTTACATTAAGCCAAAAAGAATTTTATAGAGAAAAAAATACAAGTTAACAAACATTTAAAAAGAAATATAACTAAAAGTGAGATACTCCCTAACTTACAAATGGAAAACCACGCGACACACTACTATCCTGCTTTGCCATTTAAAGATCTAGGTTCCAATGGTATCTTATTTATTGTCTATTTATACACTCCTAAACAAGATACAATTCCTTCCCCTCAATGATAAAACTCTTGCCCCATTTATGTCCCGGCGATGTCGTGTTTCATAATTGTGGACATCACCTCGAAAGTCGAAACCCGAAATTCATATTGGAATGGCGCCTCTCATGATAAATTGGTGTGTATAAGTAGATACCTAGTATTTATATATAAAATCGATAGGCATTATATTAAAAAAAGAATTTTTTTCGGTGCTATATCTAATTGGTAGGTTATACAAGTTTTATGGCTCTATTTTGCAGGGTCTCGATTCGTTGAATAAGGTTTTTACGAGTGGGATACCATAGAGCAATAAAGTATAGAAGGGTAATACCCTGATCTACGTAAATGTAACAAATAATTTTCTCAGGAAAGATTTTCATGAATGTAGGACCCAAGTATACTTAGTAGTATTAGAATATTTTAAGGTGATATTGTTTCCAAATACAATGTGATTCTGATTGTCAGTTTTATAATTGTTAATAATCATATATGAGGATTTATTTAGATTTAGAGTTAGTTTGTGTGAAAAGAGCCATTGTTTAATTAAGTTTAAATAATGTCCAATATTTTCTTTTATACAACTTACAGAGTTGTCAAAGTATACAATCATTGTGTCATCTGCAAATAGTTTTACTTCTCCTTTTAGATTTAAATTAGATATTGATTTAACATACATTAAGAACAATGCGGGGCCCAAGATAGAGCCTTAAGGCACACCGCAGTTTATATTTAATTTTGAGCTAACACAGTCATTAATGCCAACAAACTGTTTTTCTATTTTCCAAATAGTTAGCAAACTAAGCATGACAAACACCACTAGCTTTCACAAGTCACCCGACACAATGGCAGCTTTTTTGCCCTGATTAACCGGGGTCTGAGTTATCAGGTATTAAATTAATAGTTGCTGATGGTGCGTCTTTTGACTCTCGAATTGACACTTGATACTTGAGAGAGAGAGAGAGATATTTTCTTTTCTGGTAACGAATCCTGGTGGTTTAGGACAATCCCTACAATTTTTGTATTCAAGGTTTTTTTCTATCTCTTATAATAAACGTGGTAGACGCTGTCTAAATATACGGAAAAACCCTGTACCTTAAGCAACATGCTTGGAATTAGCAATACCTTAAAAAATTTAGCGTACCTCTTAACTATTTATGTGTTTATTTTATTTTTACAATTTATCAATAAAAATTTGAAGCACATACTTCGGGGTACAGGTATGTTCTTTTTTGGATAATTAAGGATGTATTGAAAAATTGAAAAATGATTATAAAAAGAGTTGAAAATTCCCAACATACAAAATTCGATTATAATGAACAATAGCTTCAAATTTTAATGAGCCATTGTTAATGTCATCGTAACGATAATGAGTCAATAAAATTTTTACCAATAAGTATTTTTTTATCGTGGTTTAGTGAAGAACTGTAAAAAAATTAGTCTCAAACTGAAATTAACTTACACGGAAAACGGTATTATTTTTAAGAAATTGTCTATGACATGGTCCGCTTATTATAAGCTTTCAAAATATATTTTTTTTTTTTTTTATTAAAAACCTCAAGCATATACCTAGTAAATAGTAGCAATATTATTCTGTTTTTTATATATAAAACTGTTTACTCTACATTATAATTTACCTGAGGTTTCTGGGCGTGCGATACGTCCGCTGAAGATTCATTTTCTTCCATTGGTGATCCCTAGAACAAAAAAAAAGCCAAATTGTAAAGAATTGTGGTAAAACTTTTAAAAAATTCTAGTGCTTGGTTCAGATAACTATGCCCAATTTAGGGATGGGCGTTTTATCGATATATCTATAGTTATCGATATAGTCGTGGATTTGACCGGTCAATTTTATTTTAGTCAATTGACTGGTCAATTGACCGGACAATTGACCGGTCAATTGACCAATTGATTGATAGACATAATTTTTAAAATACCATTTCACACAATCAAAGCCAAACATAAAACTTTCTTCTCAAATAACATCATATTTAACGATGGAAACCTAAAAAAGATTAACACTTAAAAAAAGAAACTATGTTTTTCAGTTAAGTTATTTATGTAGCAATGTAGCTAATGGTAAATTCTCATCTTCGGACCCATTGGACGCTAGCTGCTCAGCCTCGGATGCTAGCTGCTCGGCCTCGGCTTCGGAAGATGAAGATATATTATGATCCATTACTTTTCCAGATGTATCCATTATATTTAAGTTATATTTAAAATAAACTAATTTTCCGGATTTTGTAGTGGTAAGTCTATTTCTTAATTTGCGGTGGACAATTCCCCATGTCGACCAATTTCTTTCACAAGAAGCTGATGAAGCCGGCATACTCAATAACTTAATAACTACATCGTAGAGTATCGACTTTTTCTGCCAACTCCCCCACCAAGTTGATGGCGTAATATCTGATGATGTTTTACGAACTGATTTAATACCTTTCACCGCTGTCCATATTATTCGATTATTAAATTCATTTGATGCTGTTCTGAAATTTGATATTTCTCCAATAATCTCAACATCAGTTTTGTTCACACTAAGTTGTACTATTAAAGAAGTAGCAGATTCCAGCTCGTCAAAAGTTAAGTTTTCTCCTTTATATCTAGGATCAAGTAGATACGCTGCATTATGTGTATTGGTACTGGCCATAGCAATTCTTTTTATTACTGAAGTGGTTGTCATTTTTTCTTCTTCTCGAAGAAATGGACTTTGGGAGACAAAAGTATGGACGTGTTCTTTTAATGAGTAAAACTTGTGAAGGACATCTGACAAAGTAGCAGTAGTATTTTCCATAAAGGTTATTAAACGAAAAACAGGACTCAGTAACTCAATGAACTTAACATTTCGATCCCAAAATACATCATCACTAAGAATAGCGGATTTTATTTTATTAGTTGCCAGGGTCTCAACTTCGGGGTTAATTAAACATTCTTTAAGTAGCTGTTTACATGTGACTGTATTACCCCATCTCGTTACGATGGGTAATTTGAGGGATTTAACAGTATTCCCCTGCTTCTCGGATAAAATGGCGTTGGGAATTTGTTTCAATTTGAAAAATTTGACAATCTCCTTACAAACATTAACATGATCAGAGAGGGTTTTCAGCGGTTCAATGTCTTTCAGTAATAAATTTAAAATGTGGGAAATACAGCCGTATGCTTGTAGATTTGGAAATGTTTCTTTTAATTGGGTCCATGCAGCCTACATATTTGCTGCATTGTCAGTCACCAGAGAGGTGATTTTATTCTCACCAATTTCTTTGATTATCCTGGATATTTCACTGGCAATATATTGGCCTGTGTGACCAAATGCCTGAGGTTGTGAAAAGTCATAAAAATAATCTCCGTTACTTGTATGAACCATATAGTTTATTAACCCTTCATTACGGATATTAGTCCAGCCATCACTCATTAGAGTTATATTGTCTTCAATATTAAGTATTTCTTTGACGTTATTTTTTATTTTGTTATAGCATCTATCAAGGTGGGAGGTAGACATAGTTTTCCTATCGGGGAGTTTAAAAGCTCGTCGAAGTTTTCCAAAAAAATGTTTCCATTTATCTGACTCACACTTTGATAAGGCGCAATTGGATGAGTAAACAGCTTCACAAAAAAGAGTTTGTAGCTCGGACTGTTCAGAATCGCTTACCGTGTCAAAAAATGATGATAATGTCTGCATTCTTACTCGTTTAGAACTAGTCTGAGAAGAACCAGCTGAAGCAATGTGGTCTTCATCATGCGGCTTCTTGCTTTTCACAGTAGCTGTTTTTTCTTTTTCTAGGTTTTGAAATATGGATACATCTTCATCATCGGATGATTCATTGAAACTAGGCTTTGATCTGTCCAACTGGAAACGAAAAAAAAGTAAAAATGTTGTAGTTTGGACTCAGAATATCGGTAACGCGGCGAATACATCGTGTTTTCCCCTAATGAAAATGTTTCTTCACTAATAATTTCAACATCATTCTACATGTGTCATCTAACAAATTCTGTATAATAGGTATTTGTATTTTGATCATACTTAATTGTACTTTAAGAAAAACCTAACTAAGAATAGTAAAAAGTATTTCATGCTTTTGAACTTAATTTTTTGACTAATATATAATTCCTACTTTATTTAGGTCATCATCTAAACTGAAAATTAAATTATATTTACATGGTAAGTACTTACATATTCATTGCGAACTGCTTCGGGAACTGATTTGCACTTATCAGTTATATGTTTTTTCATTCTGTCAGCATGCGTAATATAAATGACTCCACAGTAGTTACATTTTCCTTTAACTTTGTTATTTTCTCGTATTTCTGTAAAACAATTCCAAATCTTGTTCTTGGATTTTCCGGAAAAACTCATTATAAATTAGGTAACGTGACCAACACAGCTAACACTAGCGTTACTAAATGCGAAATGAAATGAATGAAAATAAAATAGTCTTCGAATAAACCTATTTTTCCCATTTGTCGATCCCTTTTTTATTCGTTCGAGAATTCGAAGAAATACTTAAAAGATGCCAATCGACGACGCACCGATAACAGTTCCCGGAATTCAAAGCCGTGAGTTTCACAGTTTATAAATACTAAGCTTGTGCTGTTGTTTTTATAAAAAAATCTTGTATGTAAATTCTATGGCGTTGGCGATGGCGTAATAGATCGTAACTAAAAAAATAATATTTACCAACAATATCTGAAAAAACTGAAATAGAATGTTCAAACCAAGTTAGGTATTTGACCAGTCAAATAGACCTCGGTCAATTGACTAATCCCAACTCTAGTTATCGATAGATCAGCGACATTGAATTACAATAGGTAAATAAAAAAAGTGTCGATATGCGTACAATAATACCGATAGGTAGCCGATAATATTAATTAATTAATTTTATCGACAGGCTATAGGGAACTCTATTATCTCCCATCCCTAGCCGAGTTTGTATTATGTATCAATACACAGGGTGATAATGAATGTCACGCAGATACGGAATTTGATAATTCTTTGGCTTATTCCATGACTAAAAGTTCATATAAACATGGGACCGCAAATGATTCGTTTCGGAGATACAGGGCGTTAAAGTTGAAATTTTATTTCAGACTTTTTCAAATAACTTTTGCAGAAAATAAAATTTTTCAGCAAAATACGGCATTGGGGGGTTTTTTGAGATGGAAAATCATAATTTTGTAATAGTTTTTACGTAGCATTATTATTTACTTTAATTTGCTATAACCTTTTTGACAGTTAACTTTTGGGATTTTTTATGAATAACCCTTATTTTTCCATCTTTTTTAAGCAGAAAATGCATACTTGCTTAATAACCGTTTTCGATAAATTTGCAAATTTCTGCGTCGGTGCCAGGTTACCCACTCCCTTATATGCTAGATGAAGTTGGTGGAAACAATACAAAAACTTAGTATGTAATAGGTATCGTTAAAATAAATAACTTCTATATTATAAAGGTGTTACGTTCTTGAGATACAGGGTGTCAAAATTTTATTTTTATTAAAATTTATTAGTTTTTAGAACTTCTACAATATCTAAAAGCAAAATTGTCGTATGCTGTATACAGGATGTTTTTTTTTGCGCCACCGGCAACTCCACTCTCCTGTGTTTTTTGAATAACCTGTTATAAGAACTGCTGAAAGTGACCTCCTCTTGTTAATATGCAGGACTCAACTCGTCGTCTCATAGACTGGTGAACTCTCTCGAATATTCCAGGCGTATTGCGAATTATTTCACATAAAGCTATAATTCTGTTTCTCAAATCTTCTTCTGACTGGATAGGAGTCTCATACATCAACGATTTTAAATGTCTCTCTAATCTAATAATCTATACAATTTAGATCGGGGGACCTTGGGACCATCGCTGGGGTCCACCTCGACCTATCCAACGGTTGTCGTATTGTCGATTTAAAAACTTCCTTACATCGAAACTAAAATGTGGCGATGCGCCATCATGCATAAACCAAATGGTCTCCAATAATACCAGCTTACACATTTACTGTAAACTGCTCCTGAAAATGACTTTCGGCTATCGCATGACGATTTTCTTCTGCCCAAAAATGATTATCTTGATAATTCCTGATGGCATTTTCGAAAAACTTGCCTCATCATTAAATAAAATTTTATTTCCAAAGAATGCGTTTTGGGTCAACATTTGAATGAACCTCTGGCAAAAATTGAATCGGAAAGGAAATTCGCGAGGAAGAAGAGCTCGGACTCTTTGGATATGGTAAGGATACATCAAGTTATCCAATACAATTTTATAAATAAGCACAATAAGGAATGTCTAATGTTGCCGCAATTTTTATAGTACTTGTACCTGGTTCGTTTTCTACAGTATTCAGGACTGCTTCCTCAACTTCAATATTTCTAACAGTTCGATGTGCTCCTGATAATTGACTAGAATTCTGGAAAGATCCATTTTCGCTCAGTCGAATTTTGGATAACGCTGCGAATAGAATTTAGTTTCAAACGAATTACCATTGGCAAGCCCATAAACTGAATATTCGCAGATTTATAGTTTGTAAACTGAACCATTCTTAGATATTAAATAGCTCAAAAAACTTTAGAATTATTAAATAGTGCAAAAAACTTTAGAAACTTTACTATCACAATTATTTTAAATTAAACGTCAAAAAAGGTAGCCAACGGAAAAAATTATTATGCTGTTTACTTCGCTATCAAAATTATTTTATACTAAACGTCAACAAAGGTAAAACACGGAATAGCAAACTAGATTTTTTTCAATTTTGTTACTTTGATAATACTTGGTTTGCATCGACTGCTATTTCTGCAAATAAATAAAAAACGATTACGATAAAAACGTATGGAATTAAAAAGAATGAGGAAAAAACGGGGAGCCAAATGATGATATTAGGATTAATGCAGGGTATTCCAAAAAATACAGGAGAGTGGAACCCCCCCTCATATGAATCGATGACAAAATTATTTAAAATTCACGTCCTCGGATTCTGAACACTGAAGTTCACATAATATTACATTTTATGAAAGGGTATAAGCTCTCCAGAAAAAAAATTAATTATATTAAATAAACAAACAAAAATAATAATATTGTGCATATTAAAATTTGGATAAACATTTCTAGTAGGCCTTGAAATATTTATCCAAATGTTAATATGTATTATATTGCAATCTTTTAAGAGATTATAAAATGGTAAGAGAATGAACAAAGGCTTCATTTGTTTGTGTCAGGTCTCGATTCTTCAAACGCGTGTATGCATTTAAGAAACTTTTAGTTTTTTGCCTGTTTTTCCTCTCTAAAAATATAGTAAAATATAGGTCATTACCTTTAAAATATGACACTTTTTATAGGTTTATATCATATATCTTTTTTCAATAAAAATTAAAATTATTCAAAAAAAATTCCATTTCGTTTAGCAGGTTTTTTCATGTCTTACAACGAAGATGTAAAGCATTTTTACTGTCCTTTGGATCACCATGTATAAAGAATTCAAAAATATTGTCTAGAATAGAACAGCTAAATAATAAATTGAAAATCATTCTCCGGTGATGATTCAATCAAATGTTTAAACAGAATGTTTTTTTAGGTTTTGTGCATTTCTAACGTATACCCAGCTTGTAAACCTATCTAACAAGTAACAAGCTATTACCTGGCTCCGTCGACGGTTGTTAGTATTACTAAGAATCTATGGCTGTTTTTTCCAGTTTTCTTGTTCACAAAATTACCTTTAAATATAGGATACAATAAGATATTAATCAAATCTCTACCCGTTATCTATCAATACGGCGTGCAATCTTTAAAAAAATACAAATTACAGCTATAAAAAGAAAAGAAAATGGTAGAAAATAAGAGTAATTTTTCAATGGTTTACATGCACATTAGCATTATGTATCAATTTCTATTCACACAACTTTGCTTTCATATCCGCGTCATTAAGTTTTCAATAGGACGCATAATCGCACCATTATACATATATTTTTCAATTAAAAACGTTTATACCATACACAGGAGTTCAAATTACCTTAGTGAGAGAAAGCTGCTGGGAAACTGGTAAAATCAAAAATTATGTTTTTTCTATTTTCACTCAAAAAAGCGAGATATCACCTTTACATACAATCACCATACATTCTGATCTACATAATTTCAATCAGGAGACTTCCGTGCCTGTGTATAGTATTAATGCACTGTAGTTTTCGAAGATGGCAGCTTAAGCACAACTTTTATTTTTGTAATCTACATAATTTCAATCATGAGACTTCCGTGCTTGGGTATTGTATTAATGCACTATAGTTACTATAGAAATAATTCGGTTGGAAAGAAAACTGGCAAACCATTTACAGGGTAACAATATGAGCAGGCAGTTTTCAAACGAGTGCATCATTCCAGACTTGTTCGGTTTTGTATGTTTTAAACAAGGATTTAATCGTCATCGAGGAATTCGGCAATGATTCCAACATTAGCAATTTGTTCATGTTGGAAATTTAATATATCTAAGATCGGAAAATACGTCTTCCTGTTGCGCTTGATGATATTATTAGGTACTCACTTTACATATTTCATGATTATTTAAACATATTTCATGGTTATTTAAAAGGGCAACATTGATATGGGTGTTTAGGTGGAAAGGCGAGGTATGATTCAGTTCTAGGTACAGCCTGACGCTTAAACATATTATATTACCGGCGAAAACCAATACAAAAAATTGTAAATATTCAGCACTTTCAAAATTCCTTAATTTAAAACCAGAGTTGTTACCTCAAATTACTAAACGCTCATTTATTGTGACAAAAGCTAATAAATAATTATTTCATCTGCATATATGTGTGTTATTTCCTGTTAAGGCCATTAAACTCATGCACTTCTTTTTTACTTAAACTTAGATCTAATATTACACATAAATATTAGAACTAAAAGCATGATTTAAAAAAAAATAGTTTGTAAAAATAATCACTGTATATTACAGAAAATCGTCATTGGAAGTTCACGGTAAGTAAGTAAGTTTGATTATTTTGGTAACGATTTTCAAATATTAGTAACATTATTTGCAAAATAGGTATTTAAATACATAGGTATTTCAACCAAAAAAATAAGAAATACAAATCTAATATAGTACGAAAATTTGGTAAGTAGTTAAAAAATCAAAGAGATTTTACTGACATCCAGTGGGTTTATTATAATGGTATTTATTTTTTTAATTTTAATGATGATTTCACAAGAAAATCTTAGAATATCTTTGAAAACAAGGTTATATTGGATAATTGAGCGTTTTGTTTTACAATAATAAGGTTAGTGGCTCTGTTTCAAGGGGTATCATTTAAATAAATATGAAATTTCAAATTTAAGTAAATTCTTTGGTAATTTTTTTGTTTTCGAACAAAAGAGAAATTCTAGAAAATGTGTCATAATAAGAACACACCTATATTTTGATAGTATGATATTATAATTTCCCTTTAAAGAAAACAATGCGACTCCACAGAATTTATTTAATTACATATCTTGAACGACTCTTTCTCCCATTGAACCAAGGCATTTAATTTAAGATTTCTCATGCCAACAAATTACTAAACGATATTAATAGTACTGCATCTCTTTGGCCTTAATGGTAATGGAATTATTCTCTTGAGCTCTTCATGTCGTTAATGTGCACTTTTGTACCTACAGTCCTTAAGATAAACCAATTAAAAGCAAATGTATAAAGATAAACAATAAACTTTTAATACTGGTATTCTTTATTTGCCAGGTTCACATTGAAGATCACTATCTCTACATAATTTATCATCACACTGCCCTGAAGAAAGATAAATATATTTAAAATTAAAACCATATTTACACATGCCTCAGGCACGTTACATATAGCCGGAGATTTATAAGGTGGAATCATCCATTGAACGATAAATATAGTTATCTTCTAAAGCCAAGTGAAGGTAGTAGTAGAAATTCAGTTTAGGTATCACATCCAATTTTGATAAAGTTCAGTGATGCATATCTATAAAGCAATATATATATATATATATATATATATATATATATATATATATATATATATATATATATATATATATATATATATATATATATATATATATATATATATATATATATATATATATATATATATATATATATATATATATATATATATATATATATATATATATATATATATATATATATGTATGTATATATGTATATATGTATATGTATATGTATATATATATATATATATATATATATATATATATATATATATATATATATATATATATATATATATATATATATATATATATATATATATATATATATATATATATATATATATATATATATATATATATAGGGTGTCCCAGGGTAGGTGTGACAAGAGGACGAATGGTCCAAAATTTTTTGAGTTGCTACCCTTCTTTTGGGATCAAGTCCTGCATTTATGCAAGGCATGTTATTAAGTAAAAGACTGAAAATAATCTCAAATAGGGTACCTTTATTTGAACAGATAACGACAAATTTAACTAGAAAAAGTTGTTTAGTATTAATTTTGATCTCATGTATTCTAACATCAAAGTGTAAATTTGTCATTATCTATTCAAATAAAGGTACTTTATTTAAGAGTATTTTCATTATTTTACTTATACCACGCCCTGTATAAAAGCAATTTGAGTAATATTTTGTACAGTGTTATTTTGGATCATGCAGGACTTGATTGATGAGTTAGCAAAGGTATGGTACACCCTCTGAGAATCGGCCGCACCAGCAGCCGGGGTGTGAAAAATCAATAACCGACTCGACCCATGGTACCTGCGTGGGAGGGAGGATACGAAGGACTTTGCTTAGCAAGCGGAGATGAGAAAACAGTCACGTACTACCCTCGAATCGTGTTGGTTTGATTCCGCAGTTCCGAAAATATATTTCATTTTTAAAATCTACCTACGCAGTTTTGCTTTACTGTAATCGGAATATCTTTTGCAGTAAGCAGCGGCGGGATGACTCATGTATCGTTAAATAACTTTTCTTAGTATTTTGTGAAGTTTGTTCTGCGTTATGCTGGTCGCTTTTGACATTATAACATGTGTTTCAAGTTTAAATTAAACTCATAGATGACACTTTTTGGTAGTTATAGTGCGTTGGTTTAGTATCGTTTTTAGACTTAAAAATTACCGATTGGGAAACAAAATGGGTCATGCTAGACCCTCATCTAGCTCAACAGTAGCTCGAGTTCAAGCTGAAGTTCGAGTACTGATTATAAAAATAAAACAACGAGTAGTTCTAGTAGTTCTAGTACTAACATCAAATTCGAGTAGTTCTAGTACTAACATCAAATTACCCAGCGCGTCAACTATAACATCAAATTACCCAGCGCGTCATCTAGTCGAAATAGATATAGAATTATCAGAAACCACTTCTAATTCTAGGATAGAGAGGCTAGAGAGATTAGTTGAGAAGCTGATAAACCAAATATCAAATACACCAATAATGAAACCTCAAAAGGTATTTGTAAATCAATAATGTATTCCAGAGGTTTAACATGAAATTACCCGGCGAGTCAACTAGTGGAACTAGGTTGAATTATCAGGAACAACTTCTGATTCTAAGATAGAGAGGGTAGAGAGATTAGTTGAGAAGATGAACAACGAAATATCAAATATACCAATAATGCAACCGCAAAAGGTGTTTGTAAAACAAGTATGTATTCCAGAGTTTTCGCCAGGGAATCTAGACCTGAGTGTAAACAAGTGAATTGACAAAAGATAGAGCAGTTGGCCTTGGTTAATCGCTGGGATGAGCGCTATAGCATATCATATGCAAAGCTGTTTAAGAGGACTAGACACAAACAGGTGTAATATTATCCAGCTTCTTATCAACTCAGCTGGGATGAGTGGAAATCCATGCTTCTTAACACTTTTCTAGATCACCAAGATTTTGATATTTGCTGTGTAACCTAGTAAATAGGTATCAACTACCAAACGAAACCTAGGAACGATCCTATTTTAATAAAATCGATTTGCTTGTAAGGTAAGTGGGAAAAAAGCAGTTCCTTATCTAACTGATAGAATCAGAGACCCAACTATTCAAGATGTTGCACCTGCAAGTAGATATAGTACTCCAAATGAATGCTGAGTATCTAACGAAATTATAGGCTTTACCAATATCTCAAAACACAAGAAAAATTATTTAAACGTAGATTCGAAGAGCATGCAGATCGTTATAAAGAATATAAAAAAAGAAAAACTACGACAGTTCAATAGAGGGTCCAAGATGCTATAATGGTACAAGGAAACTGTTATTTTTTTCAACAATTGCACAAAACCACGCATTGAGTGTACAAGTTGTAAACGCTTAGGACAATATTCAAAAGATTTCAGACGTAAATCCATGTCAAACCAAGTAACACATTCAAGTTCAACTAATTATAATAAAAAATATTTCTTGAGTGATTAATGGTACATTCACACATCCATTTGTAGATTCTGGATGCGGGGCTGTCTTTTTAAGACAAGAAAATGTTGAACTTTTAGAAATAATGT
Source organism: Kuschelorhynchus macadamiae (assembly GCA_030620095.1). Lineage (NCBI taxonomy): Eukaryota > Metazoa > Arthropoda > Insecta > Coleoptera > Curculionidae > Kuschelorhynchus > Kuschelorhynchus macadamiae. The sequence goes on along the minus strand of JAUTXW010000006.1, from coordinate 134,511 downwards.
ATACGCTCAATAACATAACAATATCTCGATATGGCCGAGCAGCAAGACATAGTTCGAAAAACCTCAAAGTTGACGCGATTTAAATGAAGCAATGAACATTCCAACTAAGAAAATACCACTTTGGGCCAAAGACACTACTATTATACCACCAAAAAGTTCGACTCTTATCTCGAAGCACTACAATGGATGACTGCGACCTGTTTGAGGATACGAGTATAAAGTGAAGGAATGCAGAGCCAAAGGCAAAGGCGGTTTCCTGTCTGTAGCTAATATTTCTAACAACGAATTTGAGTCCAAATACGATTTTGGCACGATGTATATTATGTCATGAAATCTTGAAGGCCATCTATGTCTGAAAGTGGCAAATATTTTTCAATAAAAGATTTATCACTAACTTCAATGTTAACAAAGATAAAACTAAAAGCTTGTTGCACTTTATAAATGAATTTAGAAATTGTTTTGCAGAAAATAAAAGCGAATTGGATAAACCAATATATTTAAAATGTCAATACACCTTAAAGATGATAATCCTGTTGTTTATAGACCCTATCGTTTATCTCACAATAAGAGAAAAATTCTGCTAAATATTGTCGATAATTTGTTAAATAATGGTATCATCCAAGAGTCGACTTCGCCAAACTCTAGTCCTATTCTTGTGAAAAAGAAAAAAGGTGAAATGCCCATGTGCGTTGTCTACCGCGTCGTATGAATACTAAAATGTTTAGGGATAAGTTCCCTTTACCTAGAATTGACGATTTTATTTTATACTTAAATTATAATTTAATCGTCTATCGCAAAAACTGCATTTATCACTACAGATGGACACTACGAGTATAGTAGAGGTTCTTTCGACTTGTGCAAGGCTCCAGCAGCTTTCTAAAGAACCATAGATAGAATTCTAAGAATCTTGAGATACGGGAAGGCTTTTGTTAATTTAACTGGTATTGAGTTTAAGGTTCTTAGCGACTGCAAAGCCATAAAAGAACACTTAATACACGCGATTTAATTTCAAGATTTGGCAGACGATGGTTGGGCATCCAGGAGTGTACTTTTGAAGTACAAAATGTTACACACAGATGCGTTGAATCGAAATCCTATGAATACTCAACCGATAATAGAATCAATGACAGTGAATACGATTAATATAAATGAAGAAGATTGTATTCTTAGTGCTCAATTGACTGACGATCGGTGCAAATTTATTATCGAACCACTGAAAAATAAGCCAAATAATAAGGAGGAACAAGTCATCTACAAGGTTTACTGAAGGAAAAAAATAGTTGGTGCCGAACTTTTGTTACAAAACAAATTTTACTACATTTTCACGATGGAAATGGGCACTATCTTTGGAGGAAACGGTGCCTGCAATATCTAAATTTGATTGGCTTCCAGGATTAAGACGATATGAAAAGAAATTTATTTCTTGTGCTTCGCCATGTCTGTATAACAAACAAACTGGAGGAAAACAACCTTGATATTTTTATGCAGTGGAAAAAGGGAATTTTCCATTTGATACGTTATCTATCAATCGCTGGCTTTTACGAAAGCTGTTCCATCAAAAAAAGTCCACCCTCTGATAAGCTTTTTACACAGTCTTATAGGTAATTTTCACATTCCAAGGAAGATATTAACTAATTAAAGTAGCTATGGTACAGTAGCAAGCAGTTTAATGAGTTCTGTAAAAATCTAAATAAAAAATGTTAAATGTTACTGCCACACCAAGGGCAAACGGCAAGTCGAAAAATACAACTGTACAATCTTATCGGCTCTTTCTGCATGAAAAAAGATGGGATGATAAGGTGTCTACAGTTAGATGGTGTTTGAATTCTACGATGAATTCGACCACGGGCAAGTCTCCTTACGAACTTGTTTTTGGATACGCTCCAAGAGGATTTTCCGATTCGTTCCTAACAAACAAAATTATCTTAGAACTACCCTACGATAGTAATATCAGACAACTCGAGAAAAGGTTGAAGAAATAATCGATAAAAGGCAGTGTTGGGCCACGATCGCTATGTGGTCAAGAATATTAAAAGATGTTCTCGAGCAGGGACGTAGACAAGGGGGCCTGGGGGGCCGCGGCCCCTCTTCTTATCCTGTGGCCCCCCACTGGCCCCCCATTAGCTTGTCTAAATAAATTTACGCTCATACAAGCACGATACTTTTAATGAAATAAAATACTCAAACCACAACAACACAAAATATCTCTACTAGTAAGAATCCCAAATATATGCTGACTCTTACTTAATTAAACCAAAGAAAATATAAACAGTAATAATCGCTGTAACAATCCCGGTCTCTAGTGCTTCATATGAGCGAACTTTCTCATTTTTGAGAAATAGAATTGGAAATCGCAGACTATCAAACTTGGCTATTTTATCAATTGAGAAGTCATTGATAAAAAACATAAATCTTCAAAGAGTAATAAATATTTTCGCTGAAAATAAGAGAAGAATAAATTTAATTTTATGAATGGTTTTTTTTTTATTTTTTAGTTAACGCTTTATATTATTCATGTTTATTTTTCATTAGTTTTAGTAACACTTCCATAACTGTACATTAAATAAAAGTGAAAAAACTGTTGGATAAAACGATGACAATAATAATAATAATTAATTAATAAGTTTATTTTTATATTTTTAAATATAATCTTCTTTTTGTTACTCATTGAAAAAATGCATAGGCCTTATATTTGAGTTTATCTGAGACGGTTGTTATTTGATTATTTTCAAAGAAATGATTACTTGGCAATACAGCACCGCAAGTTAGTCCGGCTCCAGCTTTCAACCGAGCAAGCATATATTTCGGCATATATCGTATATCATATCTTTCAGATAAGAAAATAAGTTTTAAATAAATTTAGTTCAAGCCTGTCAAGTATGGTATTTTTACTAAAACAACTTTGCAGATTATCTTTGGAAAAAGATGGTAACATGGAAGCGCATATTAGTTTATTCCTAGATTTGTTAAACAAACTTTCTGCCTTGGGAAAAGAACTAAAGGACAGATTTGCTGCTGAGTTATTATTGGGAAGCTTACCGGATTTATATAGCTTTCTGATTACTGCGTTAGAAAGCCGACCAGCCAACGAGTTTACTCTGGAATTTGTTAAGAGTAAGTTAATAGATGAATACAGGAGACGTCAAGGAGCTGCTAAGGTACATGAAAAATCGGTGATGAAAACAGTATATAAAGGTGACAAATCGTCTTCGGCAGGAGATATGTCGAAACATTGCTATTTTTGTAAAAAGAAGGGACACTTCAAAAGGAAGAACTCTACAAACTGGAAACGTTTGAACAAGTACTAAAAGTTAGTGAAAACCATAGTGAAAGTTGTCAACATTCGTGGCATCGACGATTTGGACATCGGGGTATCGAGACTATCAAGCACTAAGCAGAAAAGGACTTGGCAATCGGGATAAAAATTACAGATTGTGGGATACGGAAGACTTGCGAATGCTGTATAAAAGGTAAGATTACTCGAAAAAGTTTTCCAAAACAATCAAATAGCAACACATTTTCAATTTTAGACCTAATTCATTCAGATGTTTGCGGTCCTATGCAAACTGTAACACCCGGAAATAAAAAATATATTCTTACATTAATTGATGATTTTTCGCGTTATACTGTTGTTTATTTAATGAGTAATAAAAATGATACTGACAAATGTATTAGCGAATTCATCGAATTAATGAACACTCAGTTTAATAAAGTCCCAAAAATAATTAGATCAGATCGAGGAGGGGAATATGTAAATATTTCTTTAAGAAATTATTTAAAGGGTAAGGGAATAAAAATTTAATATACAGCGGGGTATTCTCCTGAACAAAATGGGGTTGCTGAAAAAAAACAGATCTTTAGTTGAAATGGTTCGATTAATGCTTTTAGAAAATAAATATTGGGGGAAAGCGATTATAACAGCAAATTATTTACAAAATCGTTTACCTACTAAAGCGAAATCAAAAACACCTTTTGAATTATGGTTAATAGTTCCGAATGTTTCAAATTTGCATATTTTTGGTTCTACGGTTTATAGCCATATTCCAAAAGAACAGCATAATAATAAATTTGCTGAAAAGGCACAAAAATTAATATTTATGGGGTATTCAGAGGAATCGAAAGCTTATCGACTGTTAGATATAAATACAGGGCGGATAAAAATTAGTCGAGATGTAGTTTTTCTAAAGGAGGAAATATTAACAGAAAAATTACAAGCAAAAAATAAAGAAGTAACAATTTTGTTTGAAAAAGACCAGGATAATATAGAAGATAGGGATGAACAAGAATATGTTATGGTTGAACCAAATGCAGAAGAAATATCGGATAGTGACTCTAGTTACCTACCTTGTACAAGTAACAGTGACTCTGATGATGATGAAATCCAACCAGGATATAGACATTCAGAAAGAAAAAATAAAGGAGTACCACCCGATCGTTACATTGCAACAGCAAAATTAACAAAATTACAAGAAATGGAACCGAAAAATGTACAGGACATTTATGCTAAAACAGACAGTAGTTTATGGAAGCAAGCAATGGAAGAGGAAATTGAATCAATGAAGAAAAATAACACCTGGACTTTGGTTCCTATGCCTAAGGACAGAAAAATTGTGCCATGTAAATGGGTATTTAAATTAAAGACATGCGCAAATAATTTACAAAATATATATAAGGCACGGCTAGTTGCAAGAGGATTTGTACAAAAATATGGAGTCGATTATGACGAAGTTTTCGCACCCGTAGTACGACACACTACATTAAGAACATTATTAGCAATAGCTAGTAAAGAAAAAATGATAGTAAAACATTTCGACGCAAAGACAGCATTTCTTAACGGAGAACTGAAGGAAGAAATTTATATGGAACAACCAGAAAGCTTCATAATTCAAGGTAAAGAAAATTTTGTTTGTAAATTAAACAAAAGCATTTATGGATTAAAACAATCAGCAAAAACATGGAATGAAAAAGTTAACGAAGTTCTACAAAATCACGATTTTCATAAAAAACGAAGCAGATCATGTTTATATGTAAAATATTTTAAAAATGAAAAACTTTATCTTGTAGTTTATGTCGATGATTTTTTAATTACAGCTAAGGATATAAATGCAATTAATTTCACGGAAAAGTTGTTAAAAACATTTTTTAAAATTTCAGATCTAGGTTTATTAAAAAATTATTTAAGCATTAATATTGAAAGGGATAATAATGAAATATTTAGTCTTAATCAAGCGCAATATATCGATGAATTATTATATCGGTTCGGAATTCAAAACGCTAAAAATTCAATGATACCGCTTGATCCTGGCTATTTAAAATTAGAACGGCTAAAATCTGAAAAATAATGAAAAATATCAACCACTGATAGGAGCTTTATTATACTTAGCGGTTAATACAAGGCCAGTTATTGCAAGTGTGACTATATTAAGTCAGCATAATCAGAAACCTGAGAATTCTGAGATATCTAAAGGGATCTAAAAACAAAAAACTTATTATGCTTGGAGAGTTCGATAATAAATATATATTACAAGGACATGCTGATGCTGATTGGGCAAAAAACAAGCAAGACTTAAAATCAAACAGAGGTTATTTATTTAAACTATGTGGAGCGCCTATGAGCTGGGCATGCAGAAAACAAACATGTGTCTCGCTTTCCTCGACAGAAGCAGAATATATTGCTTTAGCAGAGGCGTGTCAAGAGGCAATTTGGCTAAAACGATTAATAAAAAAATTCTTTGGCAAAGAACCAGATACACTTATTTTTGAAGATAATCAGAGTTGTTTAAAACAAATATTAAATCGCAGATTTAATAATCGTACCAAACACATTGATACAAAATATCATTTTGTAAAGGATGTTGCTGAAAATAAAGTTATTGAGTTTAGGTACTGTTCAACCGAAAATATGATTTAAATTATTTAACAGAAAAATGTGGGCTAGTTAACTAATTAGTAAAAGTTTAATTATTATTATAATTGAGGAGGGGTGTTGGATAAAACAACAATAATAATAATAATTAATTAATAGGTTTACTTTTATATTTTTAAATATAATATTCTTTTTGTTACTCACTGAAAAAATGCACAGGCCTTATATTAGAGTTTATCTGAGACGGTTGTTATTTGATTATTTTCAAGGAAATGATTACTTGGCAATACAGCACCGCAAGTTAGTCCGGCTCCAGCTTTCAACCCAGCAAGCATATATTTCGGCATATATCGTATATCATATCTTTCAGATAACAAAAAAAGTTTTAAACAAATTTAGTTCTTATTGTTCATGTTATATTTACGATTTGCATATTTACAAATAAAATTATATTTCGTACGAGTGTTCTTTATTGTCACTTTTGTATAAAATTTGTTATTTAATTCAAAAACCGAAAAAATAAATGTAGAAAATTCGTTTTAATTTTTTTGCTGGCACATATTATTTGTTACAGGATCCATCATTAATGTAAAAAAAAAAATTTTTAGTAGGAAAGTATGCTACTTTGACACACTAATGACACACCCTGTATATAGGCCCCTCTAGAACTATTTGTGCCCCCAACTGGCCCCCCCAAAATTAATTTTCTGTCTACGTCCCTGTTCCCGAGACGAAGTACAAGGAGATCGGTTTGTTTGAAAAAACTAAAGTCCTACAACACAGAAGTGAATTCTAAATTTGATGATAAGAACTCTCAACTAGAGATGGGACATGTAACTCATTTTAATAATGTGCTTCACTGACTCTGGCTCACTTTTCTGAGTCAGCCCACTGAATCGGCTCAATTGAGCTGCGAAACGAAGGAGCGAAATACACTCCTAACGTCGTTTGACAAGGCTCCTAACTCATGAATTGACTCCCGGCCACGGTTCTGCCACCCTGGCGGTAGTTGTAAACGACAGAGGATGGGATATAGTGCTCGGCTAGTACGGCGAAGAATCACCGCGACGAATTGATCAAGTTTAGTGTTTTAATTTTTAAGGTTAAAGTTTGAATATGCAGAATTTCTGTTGGAGATTTATCAAATAAATTAGGCTCTTATTTATTTCGTTTAAGATAGGTATCACAACTTGTAGATATTTGTATAATTAATATTAAAAATGACTTTACGATATTGCCGAAAAAAGTTATTATATGTTCTTTTCCATCATAATACTAGTACACGGGTGATTGTTTAGGGATCTTGACTGAAACGAATTTAGGGAAAACTGAAAAAGACTTGCATGATTTAGAAACCAAATATCTACTGCTATTAACCTAATCTTAGTATAGACTAATACAGGCAGTACTAAAATTAGGTTAATAACAGCAGATATTTCTTTTCCATAATGTTAGAATAAATAATATTTAAGTTTATTGCATTTTTCAACTACATTATTTTCTTAAATAGTAAATTGACTTATATTCTATGTGTATTTACCAATAGGGAGTTCCAACCATGTCTAATAACTATATTTGTACGTATTTTACATCTAAAGAGCCGAAATAAAAAGATAAAACCTAAAGAGTTAAGACCGCTAAATCGCGCCGCATCGACACTGTAACAAACAGGACATATTGCAATGCAATTCGACTCTTTCGGCGGTCGGTGACTCTCCGGCTCTTCATCGTCGCAAGTCATTCCCGCTCCGTTACGCTGTAAGTGTACCGCGGAGCTGCTTCAGTGACTCACCTAACTGAGCTGATTCTTTGAGTCAGCTCTCAACCACAAACTCGGAAATGATTAACGAAATGTCGTCCCGAACGACTAGATGTAACAAAATGACTAACGAAACGTAGTTTAAATTTAACTTTATTTGGAAAAAAGGGCTAACGAAACTGACATTTCAAAATGTTCTCTTAATAACATTTGTTTGGCAGTTCTTGATGCGACACCCGAGATTAGATCACAGAAATTCGTTACATTCTTTCTACTATTCGTTATTTATGTTTTGGGTTTAGATTTAATGTTTGTATTGATTCTGCTTTTAGGTCGGGAACTGTTTCACGCAAAGTAAAATATTATTCTGTTTCTCGATTAGTTATAGATGGGTTATTAAAAGTTAAATTATTTGTTTTAATTTATTAATGTTTTGGGGTTTTAGTTTTATTATACTGAGTTATACGATTATTATTAAGAGTTGATTATGTGCCTATTTTAAGATTAAAAAGTTGACGTGTATCCTAATATAAACGCTGCTAAAAATATTGCATATATATTTCAATTATTGGAGGACGTCAACGGAAACTTCAACTCCAAACCCTATACCACAGAGCCAAACATAAAAACTAAGAAACAAGATCAACCGGAACAAAATACCAAGTTTTCGTTGCACAGACCAGTAATTTAATTAGTTTACAGAAATGCAAAACAAAAATTTTCTTTAAAAAATGGCTGACCAAAATGAAATTCAATAACGAAATGAGACGAAAAAAATTACTTTAGGGAAACTAAATGCTATTTTATAAGAGTTTTATATCTCGTTATAAACTACAACTTCTATAATATGATTCTCCACTTTTCCATTGGGCTATTCCAGGCTAAAACTGAACTGTTAATTTAGAAATATTCTGTTAAGCTTTTCCTAGCAATATCAATATTATTTAGGAGGTTAACGCTGCTCTGGCTTCGATAAACATACACAATTCAACGGTTGCGTCAATAATGAGAAGAGTATTGTTAGGGAACAACTCAACAAAGTGTTTATTATTTTAGAAAAACTACGAAAAATAACTGAATCATATAATCCAACTGTGTCTCTCTGACAATTGTTGTCTTTCCAGATGCTTTTTGAGGAAAGAGCCAAGTAGCGAATTTAGAATAGCAAAATAATGATTGCGTTAACACTATTAAGGTGGCGCCTAAGGAAAACGTTGTAATTTCCTCCATGTGAGAATCAAAGAGTGAAGAAGGGGTTCATAAATATTTCCGAAATGGCCTCAAGATAAAATTTATTGCTATACATATCATTGGTCTTTAAAATCTTCTTAGCGATGATTGATGATGGATGGCATACTCATCCAGCCCAATCGAAAAAATTATTGTTAATGTTATTATTAGTTATATACCTTTCAAAATAATAATATTTAGTGATTATAAATAAGCTTTATCCGATGCCTTACCTAAATGTATTGTACCTTATTTTTCTTCGCAGATTTATCAGACTCAGACTAAAATGGCAACTATTTAGTAAAAAACATAGGAATATACATAGAAAGTTTAAACAGTCCTGTTAAACATCTTGCCTCGCAAGTATAAAATATAACATAAACATAACATAAACATAAATTTATTTCAAAGTTTTACAATGATTTAATTTTTGTTACATGCTCACACTTAATAATTATTATTAAACAACTTGTAACTTAACAAACACATTCAATAAAGTATTAAATTTTTACAAGAATTGTTTGCTAACAATTTTCCCTTTTTTTTTAAATACAATTTTATAAATATTGAGCCGGAGACAAATCAGGCCTAAATTGCTAAACACAATTTGCGTGCGAGTGTCCTCCCGAATATAATTTTTAGGTTTGATTATTTTTAATTTAATTTAAAAAAGAATACACTATACGGCGATAGCTAATGACGTGGTAGAGCATGAGAAAAACAGATGCATATTTTAAAGCGAAGTAAATTATATTATTCAATTTAGGAAAACACTGTTTTAAAATAATCCTTGTTTTGATGAATAAAATATTTAATTTTTATTCGTATTGTTTTATTGTTCAAGAGAATCACGTTTTTAATATCAACTGGTAACATGTTATACATTTTAGGAGCATAATAAGTAATGAACCTCTGACAGAAAGAGTTTTGAATCCTTGGCATAGAGATTTTCGTTAGCATTTATTCGGGTTTCATAGTGATGTGAGACAAAAGAATACAGGTGCTTAATTTTAGTTATGTTTAAACAAGAAAACGCATACAGATTTCGGATATTGAGTATGTCATTTTCGGCATATAAAAGATAAGTAGGGTACCTACGAGGTTTATGATAAAGAGTTTTTAATATAGAATTTTGGCATGTTGACAAGATTTTTAGATGCGAATTACACAACCCTCCCCATATGATGATACAGTACCTCAATATAGACTCCACCAAAGAATTATATAATAGGAATACTAATTTTTTATTTAATATGTTTCTTAACTAGAAAAATGTATAAAACATTTTTCTAATTTTTGATGCTAGATATATTACATGTTCGTTCCATCTCAGATGTTGGTCAATAACTACTCCCAAATACTTGATTTTTTTAGTTCTTTTAATTTTACAACAGTTACATGTTAAATTATTATTTTTGCAGTTTAATAAATGAATTGTCATTAGTTCATTTAATAGTTGATCTGCTTGTGTTGGGGAGAATGTAATAAAATAAGTTTTAGTTAACACTCAATTTACTAGCACTCAACCACTGCTTCATAATGGTCAATCCGTCCTCCGCCAGTTTATATACTTCTGTCCAAGTCTCTCCGTAAAACAACAGTGCCGTGTCGTCAGCATACGACACCACACTGCAGTCGCGTAGAACGCTGCCGATATTGTTCACATAAATCAGGAAAAGAATAGGACCTAACACCGTTCCCTGAGGCACTCCCGTAGTTATGATGTAATCACTAAAATCATTATTTATTTTAACTTTTTGTTTTCTATTTGTTAAATACCGTTTTAAAAGAAGCAGTGGACTCCCCGAATACCAATTTCTTCCAGTCTATTAAAAAGAATTTCATGAGACACCGTATCAAATGCTTTACTTAGATCTAAGAAAACAGCTAATGACTTTTTTGCATTTTTGTTATGAATGTAAATATTATTTGTCAGCTCAAATTGAAACCAAATTGTTTAGTATAAAGCTTATTTTCTTTTTCCAAAAATTCAACCATTCTTTGTTTTAAGCATTTTTCAAAGTTTCGCAAAGTTGTTTATAACTGAAATTGGTCTATAATTAGTAACATGGGTCGGATCTCCACTTTTGTACACGGGGGTTACTAATGATATTTTCCATTCGTTCGGAATATTAAATGTCTCGAAAGAGGTATTTATGATGTGCAATAATGGTTTTAAAGGAAAAAGATGCATTTTTTGAATAAGAGAAACAGTTATTCCATCTTCCCCTGGAGCTGAGTATTTTTTTAGAGACTTGATATGATTAATCAGTTCGTTTTTATTTATAGGTTTTAAGAATAATGATGTTACTGTCCTGGAGACAGGAATCGAATATTTTTCTAAATTTTGCTCTATATTGGATTGAATTTTGTTTCCGATAGTTGTAAAAAATTATTAAAAATATTAGCGACATCCGAGTCTTTTTTTATTACATTTTCATTTTCTAGAATACAAAAGCTTTTTTTTATTTGATCATTTATTGTGCCCGATATTTCATTCATAATTTTCCATATTTTCATGATTTGCGTCAATTATTTTAGTGCGATAATAAGCATTTTTTGTTGATTTGATAGTTTTTGTTAACTTATTTCTGAACGTTTTATATTCGTTTAATAGTGTTGCAGTATAGTTTTTATTTAGTTGTTTTTTATCTTATCTCTATATTTTATAGCCATAATAATATCTTCCCTAATCCATGGCTTTCTTTTTCTGTTATTACCATTTATTTTTTGCTTATACGTACACTGTGTTATATAACAGGATAATCTATTTTTAAACCTTTGGTATGCATTTTCTGTGTCCCCGTATCCCATCACCTCTTGCCATGACTCATTTTTAAGTAGAAATTCAAGTTGCACGTAATCTATCATATTAATATATTGATTTTTTATTTCAGTTTTATTTGTATTGTTAGTATTCCGCACAGACAATCCAATCATATAGTCATCAGTGAAACAAGTTTGAATTACCATAGGTGTCATTAAATTTATTTTATTTTGAATGTCCTTAGTTTTCAAGAATAAATGATCTATAGTAGCGGAAGAGGATTTCGTCTCTCTTGTTGGTTTATTAATGCAAGAGAAGAAACCATTTTCAGCTAACATATTTAAGTATTGATTAGTATCTTGATCATGTTGTTTCAGAATATTAACATTTAAATGCCCAATAAAAATTTCCACGTCACACATTTTTAAATTCGAAAAGTAATTATTAGTTTCATCTAAAAATAGATCTAAATTAGTTGCTGGCGGTCGATAACAACCTGTAATTCCATAAGTTTCATTTGCTATTTTAAACTGACACCTTAAAATGTTAATTTCTGTTAATTTGTATATTTCCGTGTGTGCTACTATTCTATTATTAATATAAATCACCAATCCATCATTTTTGTTGCAAAATGATTCGTTATAGTACCATTTATAATAAAGGTTAGTTGAAAACAAATAGCTATCAAACGCTACCTGTTTTTCTTCAAAAACTAGACAATTATATTAGATTTTTGCAGTTGCTAAAGACCGCTACACACTATTCGGTACGATTTATTAATGTGATTCGTCAAGTCACATGCATCAAAGAATTGACGAATATTTCATCCACACTGTGCATCAATTTTTATTTAATTAATTCGACTATATATCATACATTTCAATGTTTGACAATACACAAAAAACTGAAGATTTGATGGGAACGCATAGTTCGCCGAAGTCCAAGTCTTCTTTGATGATTCGCCCAAAACCAAGAATTGCCGCGCAACGAATCGCACGGACGAACCGGACCCTCCACAATGCGGAGAATTGCAAATCGAGGAATATATCAACCAATAGTGAGTAGCGGACTTTAGAATCAAGCCATCGCACAAACCACTTTCTATTAAATTTGCTGATTCTTTTAATTAAAACATTTTACCGCAAGTATTCAAACAAGTTATCTCTATCGTATCTGGTGAAACAGTTGTGACCCCAAAAGTCAGTACACATAATTGATTTCGCCAGTGAGAAGTTTTCAGATAACAAATGTAATGAATATGTTAATTCGCGATGCACCGCTTAAAACTGGGCGAATACAGAGCCAGGGTCGAAATGAAAAAAAGATGCTCACTTGAGTAAAAAGAATATTCTAGGCCATAATTTAACTAAAAATATAACGAATTTGGGCCGTAAAATATAGATTTCGTGAAATAAGATGGGATATTTCATATAAGGTTCAAAGTTGAAAAAAACGTATTCTTGTTTGCCTACACCGTGGCTGTTCATCCAAACTCCCTTTCCCCTCTGCTATTATACGACCAAAGTTTGAAATTCTTTGCCTATGTAGTAGGACAGCACTGACAACAGCCTAGTATGGCACTCGAATCAATGCATGCAAGATCAAAGACCTATTATACCCCGAATAGACGATCCAACATATCAAAAATAAAAAGACAATGTGCATAGACGAAAAGCGCCAAAATTAACCCTTCCGTTATGCCAAATTTGTATCCCTTTAATTATAGACTAAATGCGCGACAACATAAATTTTTTAATTTCCTTGAAAAGATGTTGAATCCCTAAGTTCCTGCTAATAGAGGTAACAAATTATTATCTTACAGGATGTTTGGTAACTGGCATTGTTGTTTGTTGATATGAAAAGGTGCTAATGCTTGTGAATTATTTCATGCCAGGCTTATGCAAATTTTTACTCAAATCATCCATCCTTACATATATTCGTTAATATTTTAAATGACTTTTAGTTGGATACATATATGAAAATACAAAACATTAATGATCCTTGGAAAATAACAAAAAATTATGCAAAACGAAAACAATCTATTAATAATTTGATAGAAAAATATCGTAATAACTAAATTTTGCGAAATGTGTATCTCACTACCAAATTTACACATATCTCAAAAACTTAAATTAAATGTAACCATAATTTTTGTACATTATGTTAGCATTTTAAAATTAAATGTGTGTATTTTTTACTACCAATGTATACCCATAATAAAGTTACAGTAAACTTATTCGTATTTTGGAGCTTTTAAACATTGCGGCTTTTTGACATTCTTTTACATTTGCGAAAAATTAAGCCTGGCGCTTTTGGCCTATAATTTAAGGAAGTGGTCAATATAGTGGGGGTTTTGCTAAATGAAACCCTAACATTGTATCGTATTCGATATAGTTGAGATCTATCGAGAGATTTACGAGTAGCTTACTCAACGGCCAGAGTTAGCAGTCCTTTGCTGGTTAAATTGGTTTATAAATCGGATTTACGCGATTACGCGGCGATCCTATGTCTTTTTAAAGCATTTTTTTTCTATTATATTTAGGTATAAATAGGTAAATCTAATTCACGCTAATGCCAAGATCGCCCCAAATTTTGTTGCATGCGTGTTAATATTACGATTAATTGGCGAGACGACCGAGTGATTTATCGATTGATGATTGATCCTATGTCTTTTTAACGCAAGTTTTTTCTATTGTTCTTCCGAACAGGTAAATCTAAATCACGCTAATGGCAACACCGCGTCAAATTTTGTTGCGTGAGTGCTAATATTACGACTAATCGGAGAAATGGGCAACTGATTTATATCGGTCTTTGTTTATGCAATGTGGAAATTATTGTGTCTGCCAATGTCTTTTTGTGTGTTTACCTTAGGTGGATAGGTGTACATGGTCTTTCCACTTACATGACCCTGAGCAATTATTTGAAGAGTAATCAACAAAGGTGATTCAAAAAAGCCGTTTTAATATTTTTAATGAATTTTAAGAAGCCTTTGGCAGAAAAACAAATTTTCTTATTACAAATACCAGACTTGTATACGTTTATTCTTAACGACATCCGACAAAACTGTCTGCTGCTGTAAGAACAATGTGTTAGAAAAAGAGACCTAATAAATATGGTCAATGGGAATACATTGTCTTTATAGCATGAACTAGCTGTAGCTAGTAGTAAAAATGTCTTTTGATCGCGCCCAAGTTACAACTAAAAATGTCGTAAGACTTTTTGTGGTTATTATAGTTACTGCACATTCGGTTAACTGGTGATGAAAAGTTGTACATGTTTGTCATACTAAACCAGAATGCTTTGAGAAACCTCCTCTGACTCAATACAAGTGTAGATCCCGGGAGAACTCCTGAAGTTGCCAAATAATCGACTGAGTAGTACAAACTAAGTTAGTTGTTGTCGAGTGTCCCTTGATAAATCCGCAGGCGTAATTAGATTTTTAACTTTACACCAGATATTATCATGAAGGAATATTTCAAAGACTTTGGAAAAGTTTGCGATAATAGAAATACGTCTAAAATTGGTAACATCCAGTTAATCACCTTTTTTCTAGACCGGCCAGACTTTAGACCACTTCCTAATATCTGGCATTGCACAAATCGCCGGACACTTATTGAAAATTATTGATTAGTGGATAAGAGAAAATACCTGTGCAATCTCGAATAATGAATGCTGGAACGTCGTCCAACGGTGGTCAACTTGGGCTTTATTCGCTTCAATGCATTAAAGACATTAAACTCAAATTAGAAATATTTATATTCAAATTCAAGAACATAGGTGGCAAAGTTACAGGTATATTGAAGGGAACAAAATGAAGAACTACAAAAAAAATCTGCCGAAGCACCGACGATTTCTTCAGCTGTAAAAAAGGTTGAGTCATCAAAATGCATTCCCCTTATTATAACTGGTGATTAACAGCAGCAAATAATTTAAATAATAATTTGTTAGGAAGAAGGCGAACATTGTCTTCAAGCTGTTAAATATAATTTTTATAGGCATTATCGATATCTACTTTCATCTGACGCCTTAACCTGGAAAATGTGTCATATTCTAGTCTACTACCAGTTCGTTTATATTTCCTCCAATGAATAGCCTTAAGGCTAATGCTGGGCTTCATACCAGCATTGAACCCAGACGGGTAGATACGTCGATTTATCGTATGTACTAATCGATGTTTTACATCGTCATTTGTGGAAGACCACAGATTCTTGAACCCTCCCTCTACATTTGACTATAACTATAAGTTCTTCATGTATTTTCTTTAAAATGTCCGGCCTTAATTTTTTTGAAATAAAAATTCGACTTCCTTTTAGAACCAATTCATCATTAACGGTAAATTCATTTTTTCATATAAAAAAATGCACCGTATCTTCCATTTTCTAAACAGGTTTTAATTTCTTGAGCTTCTGGATCCATTTTTTGAGCTAATTCTCTCTCGTGTAGTCTTTTGTCGCTGCATGGTAAAGCCTGCATAATATATTGTATAAATAGTTCTTCCTCCAAAACATCTTCCGAATCATTGCATTCTTGATTAACCGGATTCCGTGAAAGGAAATATGTTCTATATATTTGTTTCCCTAAAAGATACTCAATTTTAAAAGAAATTAATAAGTCTCATTCTAAATCTTTGCATCCTTACCATCAGCTCAGAAACTGACTTTTTGCTTAAAACGGTTATCATTTGTACCCATCAAAAAATTTTTTTCCAATCAAAAAACGCTAATGACCAAGTCAACATCAATGCTTCTTTTTCCAAACCTTGACACTCGCAAATGAATGTTGTTCACAAGACCATGTCCATTCATATTATTTTTTAAGCACTAACCTTAAGGGAACAGTTAGAGCAATAAGATTAGGCAAACTGTTCATAAGGTAATTGGCTATTCCTAGAAACGATCGCAGTTGTGAAATATTTGTTAGTGGTTTCAAACTATGTATACCTTTGTACTATCAGGATCAGGTCTAATTCAGCCATTTTGAATAATGTGTCCTAAAAATTTGACATCGATTACACGAAATTTACATTATTTGAATTTGACATAACTTCAACACTTTTCAATCGCTCTAAAATAAACAACAATCTGTCATTATGTTCTTGACGAGTTTTTTCTGTAATCAATATGTGGTCTGCTTGATTAACGACACATTACATTTCGTGAAGAATCCGCGTAACATTTTTTTGATAAACTTCTGTACCAGATTAAATTACAAAAGCTAATCTTTTAAATTTAATCTTCCAAAAGGCGTGATAACTGTCGTTAATATATAGTTTTCGCTACTTAACGGCAGCAATAACGAAAAATTAGCTTCTTTGATTTTTGCTAATGATTCTTCGACTGAAGATAAAATCAATTGTTCTCTCAAAACAAATTCATTTAACTCTGTATAGTCTGTGCAAGGACTTACATGCCCATCTATTCTTGGAACTGCTACAATTGGAGCACACCAGTCAGTTGGTTCGTTAATAGGGTCTACTATGCCATCAGCACACATTTTGCTTAGCTCTTCCTTTACTTTTTCGCCCAGTACCAACGATATCTTTCTTGGAGCTACAATAGCAAATGGAACGGTATTTTTATCCAGTATAGTATATGTATGACACCTTCAAATATACATTTATATTTTAATAAAATATTTTCGTAATGTAAATTGTCAACATTTAGATATACTAGGCTCAGATTGATAACAGCCTTTTGACTTAGCAAAGGTTGTTCGTCAATAATATACATTTCTTCAATAGTGGATATATGCTTATAAAACAATTTGAGAGTTACTACTGCTAGTGCAGACATTATGTTTTAACAGGACCATAAAATTGTTTGGAAGTCTCATCAAATTGAAGTTTTAAATATTTACACAATTCTGATACAATAACATCAGCTCCTAAATCCATTTTAAATATAATATTATTTTCATTGATATTCAACTTTCCCTTCCACAAACGTACGCAGCCCAGTTTCGTTACATAGAATGCCCCAAAATAATTTTCCTTTTCGATTTTAATACTGCCTTCGTTTTCTGAAACTCTTACACCTGAAAACTTTTAATGCTTAATGTTTTTAAAATCAGCGTGTAACTAAGGCCTCTATATCATTTGTAGTCGTATCCTTAATAGTTTTTTGTTGCACTTTACACATTATTCTTGTCTACCTCTAAGTATTTATTTATTTAACGTCAAACTGTCATCCATTTGTAATTTTTCTGACAGTTTCTCATCGTAAACCCCAATAACATTAAAATCTCTAATCTACCAGAATTGTTTTAGAAAATATAATTACAACAAGATTTCAGGCCAAGGGAAAACAACGCCAATGAAAAACTGCGCGGTTTTCACCATACACTATTGCCCTACGTACATAAACCCCAATAACATTAAGATCTCTAATTAAATCATCTTTCAAGTTAGCAATTTATGTAAATCAATAATAAAAACGTCAACTGGCTCACCATCTATTTGTCTTCGCTTTAAAAACTTGGATCTCCAATTATATTTTGTTTAGCACCAGATATGACTCAAAACTAAGGAGATCTTCCCCATCATCTCCCAAGTTGTATGAAAGCATATTAACTTGACTAGCATCATCTTTTTGATATTGCTAAACGAAATCGTTCAAATCTCCTGATCCATTTTGGCCAGTCAGCAAGACACTGAAAATCAAATTGTTCTGGTAGCTGCACTTCATAAAAAACCGCTGCTGATACATTGCTTGAAGATTTGCCCTTTTCTTCGTTAGACATGTCATTTTCTTTCTAAACATCTGACAGCATGTAATTTGGTATTTTCAAGAACTTTTATTAAAAAGCCAACATAAACATCCAAAAGTGACAACATTAATTTAATTAATTAATTAAGATTAATTAATGGTGACAACATTCTTTTTTTTAAATGTTTTTTAAGGTAAATGTAGAAATATACAAGTTACATAACAATACACTTTTGGGCACGTAAAAGAAATCTTTCTTTTATTTGGAATTACTATAGCAACCGAGTTATGTGATTATACCATCGGAGGCATTGTTGAAATGCGATGTCAATTAGCTAAATTGTGCTAGGGTGGAAAAGGAATCGACTGTTCATTTGAATATTGGAGGAATTAAAAAATAATTTGTTGAAATACTGAAAACAAAACGACGGTTTCAGAAACAAGCCGACGCCGACGACATTTATAATAACTAATTCTTAAAACCAAAATTAGTTCCTTTTACAGGATTTATTATACAAAATTTTTGTTAGGTAGTACTAGGGGCCGAAATGAAACTACTTAATACGACACTGGATGCTAAAGAATCTCTCCAACCAAGTGTTGAAGAGTTTAATTGTATTCATACGCAAATAAACACGGAACTGTTATTGCCACCTCCCGAGATAAATCTTATTTTTCGTTTTGGGACGTTATACGGCACACATTTATTTATTGTCGTGCCATAAATAGTTCTAATACTAAGATATCTTTTATATATCTAACAATAAACCCGGTTGTATTCAATATTTATGTCAACTAATGCACAGAGAAGTGAAATAAATTGCGAGTAATAGAAATCAATGACCTGATTATGTCTGAGTTTTTGCAACGACAGTTAAATATTAAGTTGGTAATGCTATCTGAAATCAAAAAGACATATATATATATATATATAT
Source organism: Kuschelorhynchus macadamiae (assembly GCA_030620095.1). NCBI lineage: Eukaryota > Metazoa > Arthropoda > Insecta > Coleoptera > Curculionidae > Kuschelorhynchus > Kuschelorhynchus macadamiae. The sequence goes on along the minus strand of JAUTXW010000006.1, from coordinate 115,250 downwards.
ATATATATATATATATATATATATATATATATATATCCCTAGGGAGTTTTCTTGGGTTAAGATTCGTAGGGGGTAGAGTTATTGGGTTTTTTCTTGTGTCATGTTTTTATTTCAAGATATTGACATTAAAAACAACGTTTCGACCAGTACTTAGTCTTCATCAGTCTTACAACATAGTATCCCTATAGAGGAAAATCCATTAATAAAATTAAATTTATTTAATTACATAAAAACATTATTAAACAACGGCACATGATCAAAACAGACATAAAACTATTTAGACACATGCAAATAAAATAAATATTTTTAATTTGTCTTATGAGTTAAAATATATAATAGGTGGAAGTGTACCTACGTTGTTTTGTTGTTAATTCAGTACCGAATGGACATTACAAGAGGACAAATTGACTAAAAATTGAAAGATATTTTCATGAAAAATAAATAAGGTTCACGTTATCAAAAATTTAATTTTCTATACAGAAGGCATAAAAAATATAAAAATGTTGTTTTGCGAGAAAAGAATACCTCGTTTGTAATTTTCTCTCAAAAGTACAAATAACAAATACTAAATATATTTAGAATTAAACCAGTATAGTATATGTATTTTTTTAGACCCGAATACCTTGAAATATACATTTATATTTTAATAAAATATTTTCGTACTGTAAATTATCAACATTTAGATATACTAGGCTCAGATTGATTACAGCCTTTTGACTTAGCAAAGGTTGTTCGTCAACAACATACATTTCTTCAATAGTGGATATATGCTTATAAAACAATTTGAGAGTTACTACTGCTAGTGCAGACAATTATGTTTTAACAGGACCATAAAATTGTTTGGAAGTCTCATCAAATTGAAGTTTTAAATATTTACACAATTCTGATACAATAACTGAAACATCAGCTCCTAAATCCATTTTAAATATAATATTATTTTCATTGATATTCAACTTTACCTTCCACAAACGTACGCAGCCCAGTTTCATTATATAGAATGCCCCAAAATAATTTTCCTTTTCGATTTTAATACTGCCTTCGGTTTCTGAAACTCTTACACCTGAAAACTTTTAATGCTTAATGTTTTTAAAATCAGCGTGTAACTAAGGCCTCTATATCATTTGTAGTCGTATCCCAAGTACAAATAACAAATTCTAAATATATTTAGAATTAAACCACAAACAGAAATTCAAGATTTCGTTCCAAAATTTATAATTAAGATTATCAGTTTATCTAATTAATTTTTAAAGTCCCAAATATTTAATCAGAGTACCTACTAGTTTCTAAAATAATTATTGTTCTTAACAACGTACTTGTGAATGTCTATTTCATGAAGTAATTTAAAATACGTCTTATTCAAGAGTATATGCTCCCTGCATACAAAATTAAATTTTTGATAAGGCGAACCTTTTTTTAAAGCAAAAAGAGTGACTTTTTGACTTTTGTTCGTATATTTCATGTGTAATAACCAAATGTACTTTTAAAAGTAAGTTTATGGTTTTACTGCATTTTTTACTCAATGCGTCGTGTCAGTTTTAATTCTTAGCATGGATGTGGTACTGGCATTCAAAATAAACAGTTCTGATTTATTCCAAAAAAAATCTACTTAATGGGCCCCTACACTTCGGCTATTTTGCACGGTTTTGTCCGTACAGAAAAACACGTGCGAAAAAAACGGTGCCGTCGTTTCCACTACGCACCTCGGTTTTTTGAACAGCCTTGTCAGGGTATTTGCAGATGAAACTAGGAAAGAGCCTGTTAGCAGTGGCCGGTGTTACATTGTTGCTGTAAGAAGTGAAAAAAAAGGAATACCGATCAAAATGGTACAAAGACTGGCTCCTTAAAAGACAAGAATTATCCCACATAAATTTACTAAATGAACTACATCTAGAATCAGAAAATTGGTATAATTACTTTCGAATGGATGAAGAAGACTTATTTTGAACTTAGCTTAAAGGCTTTAAATTTTCAAGTTTATAACAATTTCGCAAAATATTGAGGAATTTACAAAATAAAATAATTTACTCCAATAACTTGGGTAGCATTAGCAATTAAAGGTGATTACGTTTAATGTTAACTTTCTCATTTCTTAAAACACAAAATTGTTTAAAACGTTAAAATATAGTTTGTAGTTTTTACAGACATGAAAAACCTTTCTATCTTTATTGATATTATACTGGGGGTCAAAAGATTTCATTTTTTTTTGGCATGCCCTATATATCATGTTTTCATATGCTTATAAGTGCAAAATTAAGACGCTTCCTTTATTTCCATTTAGATTGAGTTATTTATAGTTGAAAACCATTTTTATAGTAATATACCTGTTTTTAAGTATCGGCAACCTCCAGACTATTTTTCACACACAGTGATAAACTTATGTAGAACCGGCCAGCAAAAAAATTAACCCTTCCAGAATTGTTTTAGAAAATATAATTTCAACGAGATTTCACAATAAAAAACAGCGCGGTTTTCACCATACACTATTGCCATACAGTTTTGAATGTGGAAAAATAACTGGAATGAATCCCCCTACAGATTGTCAGTTAAAACCGTACGCACAAAACCGTGCAAAAAGTGTATGGGGCCCATTATTCCATTTATTACTCAAAATCATTTGATTATAACGTGGCATAAAGGTCAAGTTAAACCTTTGAACCTTTTTGCCTACATAAACTTCCATAAAGAACGAACCGCTTTCACCAAATGAATAGTGAATGAATCATTTTCACATTAATAATCAAAATATTTCCAGTTAAACAGTACTGGTCAGGGCATCTCAGTCACTTTATTTTTTTTGGAAGCCACCCCGTCATTTGCTATCCTGCATATAGAGATATAATTTCTCTTCAAATTTATGAATAAATATTTGCAGGCAGGTGTCCATTGCCCCAAAAATGGGACATAATACCTCAAGCTTAAAAAAGATATCGCAATCATTGAATTCATGTACAGGGTGGGCCAAATTGGACACTTTTAAAGGGAAACTCCCTTTTCTAGAGGAGATAGGCAAAAAGTAATGTCGGTGTCTGGGGCTCAATTTTGACAAAAAACATAGTGGTGGAAACCGCACATCGATATCTCTTACCGTTTCAGAGTTACAGGGTGTTTTTCGAAAATGTGCATTTTTAACAAGTAGCTGTAATTTTTTTCCTATTGATTTTTTTTTGTTTCTGTAAAAACATTTTCAAAGCAACTTTTTACGTAGAATTTAATGGTTTTAGAATAATTTAAAAAAAATTAATAGTTTAATAGGTATAAGCAAAAAAAAAATTTTTTTATATGGTACACCCTGTATATTATTGAATAATTGAAAAGAGCTTAAAATTACCTTTCCGAAAACATAGCACACTTGATATTTTGCTCAAGTTCTCTTTGAAATAGAGAGTTTTTTATAGTTTACTCATTTTAAACCAAGTAGGCTTTGGACGCACGCGGCCTTAAATAAGAAACAATTGCGTACTGCTACTAGTAGTTACTTAGCAAAAAAGTGTATTATTTACAACGAAATCATTTATTATTTATAATTTAAAAACAAATAACAAATTTAGAAAAAGGTTAATTAAAATTAAAAAAAATTAAATTAAAAAATTAAAATAATAATACGAAATAGTAATAAAAGATTTTTCCTACAGGAGGTTTTCAAAATGTCGACCGTTTTCTCTTATGCACAGACGGCATCGTTTCATCACACTCTTTGCAGAATTCATTAATTCAAGAGGGGTGAGAGATGCAAACCCTCGCATAACTGCGACTTCTAAATCTTCTCTTGTATTTATGGGCAATTGAAAAATAACGTTCTTTAGTCTTCCCCAAAGATAAAAATCCATAGGGGTTAGGTCCGGCGACCTCGCTGGCCAACGATTAGGACCTTGGTTACCTATCCAATTATTTTGAAAGTTAACGGCTAGAAAATTGCTGATGATTTCAGCATTGTGTGGCGGTGCCCCGTCTTGTTGGAAGAAAATGTTACGGTGTGCCATTAAGGGTAAATCATCAATGAGAGGTTCTATTTGTTGTTGTAATATTTGTAGATACCGTTGAGAGGTGAGAGTTCCATCATAAATTATTGGCCCAATAATCCTACCCCTAAATATACCTGCCCATACATTAAATCCAAATCTTCCCTGATTTCTTACCTCTACTATTGAATGAGGATTTTCCTGTGCCCAAGTATAGGAGTTATACCGATTGAAAATACCGGCACTGCTTATATATGCTTCATCTATCCAAATACAATTTAACGGAAAATCGCGTACTTCATTACATTTTTCTAAAAACCAGTGGCAAAAAACTATGCGGCGTCCAAAATCTCCGGGTCTAAGGTGATGCACTTTTCTGGTTCTATATGGTTTAAAATTATGTTTCTTTAAACTTCGTCGAATGTTACTTCGTCCCAGTCCTGTTACTGTAGTCAGTTTTCGTGTGGATGTTTTGGGATTATTTTGAACGGCTCCTAAAATTACTATTTCTTCTAACTCTTTATCTCTGTTTGCTGCATACTGTTTTGGTCTATTTTTCTTAAACTGGCCACTATTAATTAAATTGTAACGCAATCTTCCGAAGATGTCTTTAAAAGGTTGCCTTCTCTCTGGATATCGTTCGTGGTACAAATTACTTGCTACCTGTGCATTCTGTCCGGCTTCTATAAAACACACTATCATATCCCATTTTTCATAATTGTCAAATTCCATTTTAAATTTAATTAAAAGCCTAAACCGGCCTAAACTAAAACAAAGCGTCGATCGTCGATACAGCCAAAATGGCTAAAATAACAATTTGACAACTACTTACGCAATTGTTTCTTATTTAAGGCCGCGTGCGTCCAAAGCCTACTTGGTTTAAAATGAGTAAACTATAAAAAACTCTCTATTTCAAAGAGAACTTGAGCAAAATATCAAGTGTGCTATGTTTTCGGAAAGGTAATTTTAAGCTCTTTTCAATTATTCAATAATATACAGGGTGTACCATATAAAAAAATTTTTTTTTTGCTTATACCTATTAAACTATTAATTTTTTTTAAATTATTCTAAAACCATTAAATTCTACGTAAAAAGTTGCTTTGAAAATGTTTTTACAGAAACAAAAAAAAATCAATAGGAAAAAAATTACAGCTACTTGTTAAAAATGCACATTTTCGAAAAACACCCTGTAACTCTGAAACGGTAAGAGATATCGATGTGCGGTTTCCACCACTATGTTTTTTGTCAAAATTGAGCCCCAGACACCGACATTACTTTTTGCCTATCTCCTCTAGAAAAGGGAGTTTCCCTTTAAAAGTGTCCAATTTGGCCCACCCTGTACATGTTTAAAACCTTATTATTTTATTTTTACCTTACCTTACCTTTTATGTAAAAACTGGATCTCTACTGTTGTCTATGAATTGGAATTGATTTCCATAAATCCATAGTTATCGATACCTCAAATAACAAAAGATAAATAAAAAATATCGATATATCGACAGGTATCCGACAACTATTGATAGTTATCAATTGAGTTACATATTTTTTGTATTTTGTATATTATTCATTAAGTATGCCCTCCCAAATTAATTGATTGAAGACAAGGACTTTTTTGTCGCCGATTTTAAACATGGAAGTAATTCCCCGTAAATAATTGAGGGAAGGCGAAGACCTATTCTTGGCGCTTATTTATCTGCAAGGATTTTAATTGTCAATCTTCGAACAAACACACAATAACAGTATCTTACTCCTAAGGGGCATATTTTTTTCGACCGGGGAATGTGCCTAACATAGGTGACCTACTGCAAAATGCTAGTAAGTAATCTCTTTTTAGAACATGTTGATTTCGCAACTGAACCTTTCTTGTGTTCTTCCAGATAATTATTCTCCAAATAGAAGAATTACTAATGTTTAAGATCGACTAAGTAATAATTTCTATGAACGGAGAAAAAAATTCTTTGTCGAAATTAAAATTTTCCGATTTGTTCTTTAGAAATTGTTTTCACATTTCAGCTAGACTTTTGATATTGCTGATTTTGTTAATAATATGATGACTTAAAACCAGCAGAACCGTTAACAATTACCAGACAAATTTGTGTCTAGAAACTATGAATATAATAGTTTCAAAGGAGTAATAAGGTATATTAAGTAATAGTACTAAATATATATATATATATATATATATATATATATATATATATATATATATATATATATATATATATATATATATATATATATATATATATATATATATATATATATATATATATATATATATATATATATATATATATATATATATATATATATATATATATATATATATATATATATATATATATATATATATATATATATATATATATATATATATATATATATATATATATATATATATATATATATATATATATATATATATATATATATATATATATATATATATATATATATATATATATATATATATATATATATATATATATATATATATATATATATATATATATATATATATATATATATATATATATATATATATATATATATATATATATATATATATATATATATATATATATATATATATAACACAAGAATATCTCGACCGTACGCTAAATCAGCTAGTTTGAATTCTCGGGTAAGCGGTCTGGGGTGTGTGTCAAACAAAAACAAAAAATCTCATTTATCCTTCAATCCTCTATATTTCGCCATTGATTAATGGCTTCTTCAGGAGGTAAATAGCTAAAATACAACACTAATGAATTAACATTACAATCAAAATGATACAAACTTACATTCAGAGTTGCCATACAGAACGTTAAATAAATTTTATTTGAATAACATTGGTAACAAAAAAAAACACAAAACAGCGTGTTGAAGGTCCCCTGGCTAACTCACATCGTAGATGCTTAAAACGAAATGCATTAGGTGTTCGTAAAATACAGAATTTATACCCGACGCGGGAGCGTCGGTAGGTAAAAATATACAGTTTAAACAATAAACCTGCAACCACGCTAACGGGTTCAACAAAAATACAAAGCAACAGTACTAAAGTATATAGAAATACAGTGGTGCTAAACAAGAATGTTACAATAAATGGTACTAAGCTGATCAACATCTGATCTGAAATTTATAGAATTATCTTTATCCTTATTTATATGTATCATTTCCAAAAATGTTCTTTTTTTATAATTACCTTCACGTTCTAAAATTTGTGTGTTGTTAAAGTCAAATCTATGGCCCAGATTTTGAAAGTGATGTACTAAAGCACACGATCTTTTATCTATTCTACTATCGCTTTTGTGTTGAATAATACGGTTTTTTAAGCTTTGACTAGTTTGACCTATGTAGAATTTTTGACAGTCCAGACACGGGATTTTATGTACAACATTGTAATTTAGCATATACTGTGTTTTGTCTTTGGTTTTTGTCAATAATTGACCAATTTTTAATGTATTATATTTAGCCACTTTTATATTGGCACATGAACTCAAATGCTTAATTACGCTATCAGTAAGTCCAACAACATAAGGTAGCTTTTTATATTTAAAATTTGTCTGTATGTAATCCTCCGTTGGACCGTCAAATATGTTGGAATTATAAATCAGTTTCAACGTTACATCTCTCGGGTACCCGTTATTTAAAAACAAGTTTACAAGGATCCTTAAATTTTTCTTTAAAAATTGTGGGTCTGATATATGAGTGATTCTGTTTTTCATGGCTATCAATGTGTTCCACTTTTGATTTTTTGGGTGATTCGAAAAATAGTTTATATACCTCGCCGA
>JAUTXW010000006.1:0-102500 GCA_030620095.1 Kuschelorhynchus macadamiae | reverse complement strand
AGTACGTCAAAAATGGAACAGTTCCTCGAATCGTCAAGTGTTAAATCCAGGAGCTATGGTCCTTATTAAGGATGACAATTCCATGCCATTGCAATGGCCTCTGGGAAGAATTGAAGCAGTGCACAAGGGTCCAGATGGTATTGCTCGAGTTGCCAGTGTCAAAACCATGCGTGGGACTGTCAAGCGCTCCTTTGCCAAACTGTGTCCTCTCCCCCTGGGAACAGAGTAGCAAGAACACCACTAAGATTGTGTAAAACATTAATTGTGTACATGTTTAAGTTTTTAAATGTATTTGTTTCAATATTTTATGAATTTGTTGAAAGGTTAACCTTGTCAAGGTGGGGGGCATGTTAAATATTTATTGTAAACCTCCACTTAATAATCATTCCTTTGCTACATTGCCCGCCCCCCCCATTGGCAAGAGCGAGCAAGAAAGAGAGAAAAATAGAGAGTGTGTATGGGTAGACGTGTGTTTAATTTCTCCCCATTTTTCAGCGTTTTCCCAAAGCAAACAAAAGTTGTGTATATTCAAAACAAACACTATTATTTGTTTCACTTTCCAAAGTAAATTGTATGTGTTTATTATAACAATAATTTAATTTCTGGTTCTGGTTTTTTATTTTCCACTAATTGGTAAATTTGAGGTATGCGTACAGCTACTCTTTGTATAAATTCACTTTCTGATGCGCTTTTTGGGTTTATAAAGATAGCTATATCTCGTCCGTCCAGCGTTTTTCCAGGTCGTTCTTAAAGGTAAATGTTTTTTGGAAGCAGTCGGTTTCCCATTTTTTGCTAATAAGTGTTTCTAATGTATCTTGGTCTAGCCCGTCTTTCACGATCCGGTCTATTTCCTGTGTTATCACTGGTTTTTCATCAAAGGTAACAATGATTTGAGTAGTCGCGTTCTGTACGGCTACGTCGCCAGTTTGCGTACCCGCTTCGCACGTACTCCGTTTTGGCTGGCGACTGTGGCTTCTTTCTCCTAAGGCAGTTTTATCCTTAAGATTTCCTAATGCAGTTTTTAGCGTTTCCTGTACTTCACTACCCATAAGTTGTTCCGTCAATCTTTGTAGTTTGGACGATATTTCCCGAATTTCCTTTTTCGTGTTTGTACTTTCTCTTGCTGTTTTGACTAGAGCTTTAAATCGTTTAAGGTATCAATCGTCCTCATAATTCTTGCACTGAAGTCATGGCCTATCTCTTGGAACAGCAGTTTCCCGACAGCACTGTATGATTCCGAACGTTTTCTTTTGACCTGTTGCGTTTGAGATCCCTCTATGTATCTCTTCTTCTGGCATTATGTCTGGTATATATATCTCTATATATATATATATATATATATATATCTCAAAGGGGTATATATATATAAATCCAATATGGTTTATATATAGTGGTCGCTTGCTGAAGGTATATATATATACTCTCTTATATATATATATATATATATATCCCTATATATATAATATATTTATATATGTCCATGCTGACCATATATATATATATATATTATATATATATATATATATATATATATATATATATATATATATATATATATATATATATATATATATATATATATATATATATATATATATATATATATATATATATATATATATATATATATATATATATATATATATATATATATATATATATATATATATATATATATATATATATATATATATATATATATATATATATATATATATATATATATATGTATATATATGTATATATATGTATATATATATATATATATATATATATGTATATAAAATATATGTATATATATATATATATATATATGTATATAAATATATATGTATATATATGTATATATGTATATATATATATATATATGTATATATATGTATATATATGTATATATACGTATATATGTATATATATATATGTATAGTGGTTTTTGTTTTGTATTTTTCTACATATTTGATCTGAGATGCATACAAAATTTTATTGAAAAGTTCAGCTTTAAAGTTTTTGAGGTCTAAACCTAGGTTTAGATAAACGTTAATACATATATAAAAAGCGTCATCTATATTACATATTTATAAAAAATCAGAAATTTACATTGTCAACAATTAAAATGATAGCTAAAATTAAACTTCGTCTAACTAAAAATCCCGAAAACCATGTGAAACACGATATTTATATAATACCCCCTTACTTCCCCCTCCCCCGCTATACACTGCACTCATGAAACAAGAAATGTTTTGTGTCAAGAATAAACATATTTGATATTTCCAACATTCATTAAGATTTAAAATAACCGAAATAACCTAACGAAAAAAACAGATCTCCTAGGAGAGTTAGTACCTCAGGGTATGGGGAAATTTATTTTTTGTTAATAACACTTCTTATACCAAATTTTAAAGCAATATGTTAAAACATATTAAGTTATCGCGGAAACTCTTATGTAGAAAAAGATTCAAAATATCGTCACTCCGCACGTTTTAATTTGTTTTTTAAATGTTTGCTATGGGAACACCGGAACTACCCTACCTGGAATACTTCCTGAACATTTTATCCAAATTGGCCAAAGCATCGGTGCATATATATAAAAAATACATAGGGCCGAATTGATAATCTCCTCCTTTTTTGAAGTGAGTTAAAAAAATGGCGGAGTGACAAATCCAATTTCGGTAATGACGAGATCATTCAGTGGATGTTTTCAAATAGTGGGCACAAAGTTCGGATTTGAACCCCATCAATTTTAGAAGAATTGTAGAATAATGAGAAAAACGTGGTTCAATATTCCAAATAGTTATTATCAAATCCTAGTAGAATCAATACCTTCAATACGTAGAAGTGTAATTCAGAATCATGGTTACCCAACAAAATTTTAACTTTTTTAAGCCAATTTCATCTCCTTTTCTTTATTTTAACTAAAATTGTGCTATATATATAGCCCCTTTTTTTGACAATGTATTATTTAGTTTAACTTTGTAACTATATTTTTCCGTTGAAATCGTTTAGTTGTATTAAATTGTTAGTAAGAAATAAATATAAGATTTTTTGAAATATAGAATATTGTAAGTATGTTCGGCTGAAGGTTTAAAAAGTTTGTTAGCATTTTGGATCTAATACCTACCACTGCCACTTTTTCTAAGTTTTTGCTCCAAAAAAATCTAACTTTACGGGAACAGCACTACTCACAAGATTTTTTCCGACGAACCGTATATCTCGTCCACGACCAAGACGCTTACTAAACTAATTATAATCTAGGAATGGAAAGCTACAAATTTACACATTATCGTTCAAATTAACAAAGCCAAAAAAACATAATTCTACTAGTAAAATTAATTCAAATATAAACCCACCGATAAGTTAACTATCGCTTACAATACAAACAAGAGAATTTTTCTTCTGGAGTTTGTTTATGGAAAAGCTTAAATTAACTAAATCAAACAAAAAGTGTACTTAATATCCGTCAATGATGCTACTTATCGTCTCAGTTAATCTCATTTGTAAAGACTAGATTATTTTTTCAATTTTTATGTACTAGAAAGCCGAATTAATCTGAGGTGAGTATATGTTGGGGCTTCGTGGGTTCCTGCTAAACTGTTATCGTAATATAAACAGGTTTCATATTTGGTTGTTACTGAATTTACATATACATTGATAGACTGACATGTATTGAATATTTACTAGTAACCATAGGATATACAATATTTAATTAAGTATGTTGTGACTAAAAATGGGCAATTTAAATCAAATATGATTATTAAATTAGGATTACATCTAGGTATTACAGTCCCTGGATTCCAGAACCGGCTCTTTCTGAGATTATTCAATATGCCTCGGCATCACCGATATGTTCCAAGAATAAAACTTTATATATCGTTATTTTTTATTTAAAATTAAAAAAAGGCAAATTTTGTAAAACCAAATAATAGTCCACCTTATTTTGGAATCAGAAAATAGGATGGAAAGTTTGACTAAGCAGCAATGATTGATTTAATTTCAGGGAGCTTCAATGTTTACGATTTTGATATGGTAAAGGAAATTTTAAAAGGTCTATGAGGTACAGTAATGACTCTTGCAGCAAAAATGTCTGCCTTTGTGTTGCAGCAAAATGTAAGATATTGCAAATTCGGTTAACTAAGCAAATATAATCTCGGTTAATACAAGAATAGAATTCTAGTGACTGAAAGTTCCATTCTATTAAATACAAAAAGAAAAGGCTATCTAAGTTCTGTGAGTGCCAGTGTGATCCACATAAATACAAATTTCAGCCCAGCTGAGTGAACACTTTTCTTATACATAAGTGTAGTGGTTACAGAGAGTCCAATTTAATTGACATACTTCTTTACATATTGAAGATTTTCGTATGCTGGATCGCCAAAGGAATCGTATTGTCTGTGGAAAGAAAAACAACACTCCTTATTGGTGATCTTATTCTCATGTCAATATCTGCAGTCATACCAAAGCCTATATAAGGCTAGTTGCGCGACATTCTGTCAATAGTCTAAACACACGCGGATATTCCTGATCATTGCTTGCCAAGCGCCAATCGTTTGTTTTGACGGAATATAAACAAGGTTCGTTAAGTTCTCGGTGTAAAGCCTGGTGGCTCAGTGGTAGAGTGCTCCAGTTGCATTTCGAAGGATGCGTGTTCTACTCCTGGTTATACTGTTAGGTGGATCCACCCAGTTAGGTTGGCACCAAGTTTGTCAATAACTATCATTAGAGCCATATTTCTCAATAATACCTTCATTAAAAGCCATAATAAATAATAAAATGACTTGCAAACAACTAAGGTCCATGTGCCGCTAGAATCGAGTCACTGTCGCTGTTTTTCATCATAGGGGCATATTTTTAAAAAGAATATATCGCCTGTATATTATTTACCTTGTGAGCCAAAATTGAAGCAGGATAGTGAAAGGGAAATATAAATTTACCATCCTTATCTTTTTGAGCATGTTTATAATACAAGAATTTTATAGGTACGGCGTCGACGCCAAGGTTATAGATCGAATGTCGGATATGTCAGTTGTATCATTTATTTCCATTTTTGATTTTAATTTCATTCTATTACCCTTTATTGTTTGTGACATCCTTGTGTGATCAATACTATTTACTATGTTGATTTTTGTATACAGTCAACTGCTTTGAGTTTAAAAACTATATATTTTTTACAAGTGCTCTCCAGTGTTAAATCTTTTTAAAATAGGTGGCAAAAATCGTTTGTAATAAAGAAAATTGCAAGGCAATAGCATTTCATAGGTAGATTCTTTACTCCTATTGATTTTAAAAATAAAATTGTTTTATTGCCGAATGTAGAAATTTCTCCTCTTATTACGTATAGGTTTTCTAGAAACATGTTTTCGTTTCAGGATTACCAAAAATCCAAATATTCGATCTGCTTGGCTCGCATTTTGTAAGTTAAATAAAAAGGGGGATGATGATCCAAAAATTAATATTTGAAATATGCGCATTACTGCAGGGCAATAGCCAGACTGTATTGTTCCGGATAACCAAACTCGTAGTTGCTGAATACATTCTTAATATAGAACAGGTATCACAGGTAAGCACTGGTTATGGCTAACAATCGTAACTAAGGTAACCCAAAAACTTGTAACTTTAAAATCTCAATCACAACTGATCCAAAAAGAGGCCTTGCGGCTTGCTTGATGATCTAGATTCTAGAACATTCTAGAAAAATCGATATACCACAGGGTAAAAGGAATTAAGCCTAATAGACCATTGAGGAAGGATTAATGACACTAACATAGTCGTCACATGGATCAAAAACTAAGGTAAGTCTAATGGGTTACAAAAACAAATGATAAATAAATTGTCCTAATAATTTACAAATCTATAATCTATATATTAAGGTTGGGCAAAATAAAATTCATGGCACCAAAGAACCTGAATAATGATCATAATCATCACTAGAGCATCGTCGAATTTTGGACGATGTGTCTCTGTTTTACAGGCACTATCACGGATTCTGTTCTGATGCTCCACCCCAGTAAACACGAGCATCGACCCACATGTATCCCTTCACAGTTAAACCATAGCGTTCAGAGACAACCGGTAATTAAGATTTTGTATTTCGTCAGTCCGTTCTTTGTTCGGTTATTCGGTTTGTTTATTATTGTTCGTTCGTGTTTTCCTGATCATAATATGTTGCTCTTTGACTTCCACATGCGGTGAAGACACAAAATGTGTTATATAGAACTTGTTTTACGACAGGTTGTGAAAATGATACAAAAAGAATCAATAAGTATACATTACGAAAATTCCTAAATGTTTTCCATGTGTGTATAATTAATATTATTTTGGAAATACACAATTTTCGATCCCCTTTTGTAACTTTTTTTTTAGAAATGCTAATGGATCAGAAAACACCAAACAAGAATGACATCGAGTCATTTTTTAGCTCTTATGGAAAATGGTGTAGGTAGGGTATACACCAACATCCTGTATCTAGCGCAAGATCTCAGATCTGTAATTAAAGAATTAGCTATTTTTGTTTTTTTTCTATAAATGATTATCATGTCAGACTCGTCTAAGATTATTTAAGTAAGGTGCTTACTTGCAAATAAAAAGAAAAACAAAAATATTAATACCGAATCCGGCAAATCTAAAATGCTAAAACCGTGTCGAGGAATTTTTACAAGATTAAATTAAATGACACCCACAAATTGGCGTGGGAGTCTCGTGATGAGTAGGTCTTAATTTTTTAGATTATTTTGACGATGGCTCAAGAATGCAATGTGTTAATCCGTAAACAAACATAAGTTCGCTTTTATTACGAATTTCTGTTGCCAGTGGTATGGCATGTTTAAAAAAGATCTAAAGACTCGGAAGAGAGCAGGGTTTGCTTAAACTGTTTTCGATTGTTTTAAATAAAATTCTTATTTTATGATAAATAATTATTTATGCATTGAAGTGGAATCATTTTACGTCAGAATGTTACAGAAGAAGGCAATGTAAACACTCTAATTGAAATTCTACAATATCTTCAAAAAATTTGTAGATGAAGCCGCCGTTTTGGAAAATGAATTCAATTTTGGGTTAATTTTGACCAAGCAACAAAAATTACAAGTGCTAAATATATTTGTATCTTATTTTTAATCTGGACAGCAACTGTTCCTGTTGTGTGCCAAATGCCAATAGTATCTATGATGGTCTCATCTTGAACAGATGATATATGGGTCGGATTGGCAGAGTTAGCTCCAGCAGAGCTGTCTAGAGTTTCGGTGGTAAGATACTTAACCTCAAATTAAACCCTAAAAACACTAGATTGCTTAAAGCAATACAAAACTATTCCGTCCTCACGAGGCTCAACCACATTTGTTAGAGAATATCGAATTTGTGGCTGATCATATGGATTCCCGTTAAATTAGTTTAATTCGAAGTCATTGTGCACTGCAGAATACTTGCGTGAAATGTTTACGGGATTATTTTAAGGATTTGCTAGATAGAACTAACATTAGCTACATTAACACTCATGATTAAATTCTGAAAGTATAGTGTAATGGATACTTTAAACTATCATTGATGATTGATGATTGATGTCAAAAGTGCGGCCATATTAAACTCGAAAAACATTTGAAATATTGATCAAAATTTCAATTAAATAGGTCACGTAGAAGTAGTTCATAAATAGATTACCCGGTTTGACCCAGAAATACAGACACAGAGATCGACAGGTAAGTAAAGTTAAATAAAAGATGGCAAAAATTAAATAGCAAAACTGTTTATTTCCCATGGGGCTGACACATAACGAACAAACACAAATTACAATTATTCAATCCGCTATCCCTGAAGACCAACACTCTACAGAATAAATGGTTAATCGAAAGGATCCCAAGTTTCTTGCTTCAGTTTCGGAATATTATAAAAGGAAGATCAGAGAATCTATAAAATTTAAACAACCCCACGAGTACCGCCGCTCGCCGAGTCATTTATTTGACGATACTCTAAAAAATAGAAAATGGTTATACATAATAATTAACAAAAACCAAAATTTAAAATTCTTCATCATCATTATTCTTTCATATACAAATAAAATAAGTAAATAAACAATTTTGCAAGAACTTACAAACAATTATTAAATTATATGTAAAAAAATTGGCAAATTAGTCTTTATTTACAAATTTCCTCGTAAAGAATTCCACTACATACAGATAACACAGTTTATGTACACTGTGTCCTAGATTTATTTAGCCCAAACTTAGTATTTTTTAAATGGGACACCCTATATTTTTTTGGTTCCAAAAAATTTGCCTTTTTGTTCTCTTTAAAATGATGTATCACACTATGCACTTTTGACGTAAACTAAGCCTTATAAACGCAATATTAAAAGAAAAACGTTAAGTTGGCCATGGAAATATGGCAAGGAAACAAAAATCGAAACTATTTGTTTCTTAAATATATCAAATATTGCCGTGTTTATCCTCTTATCATACTATATTAAGAAGAAATGAATAATTTTGAAAATAGTCATAAGTATGATATGATGGTTTGTTTTATTGAATGTCATGAAAACAGTGATCAAGCATCTGATTTATATTTTAACAGGTAAGCACCAAGCGCTTAAATTATTATGAACCTCCTTTCAAAATTTTTTTTCAATTCCACTTTGAGTTATGGACTATTTCCAAAAGCTTTTTTTATATCGTAGATATCCAGAAAAGCCTCAGCCACGCAAGGCAATTTTTCGCCGAATTAAATTAAATTTAATTAATGATGGATCATTTTCAAAGCACAGGGCTAAAACATATAATAAACGAAATCACGAGAACAATGAGATTGTTGTATTAGCAAGTATTCAGGCTAATCACGCGAATTCATGAAGGCATATTCAGGAAACAGTGGGGGTGTCAAAATCACAAACGCAAAGGATATTAAGAAAACATAAATATAAGCCTTATAAAGTAAATGTAGTACAACAATTGCATCCTGGAGATGCAGAAAGGCGTCTAAATTTTTGTAACTGCTATCTTCAAAAAACCCAAAATGACCCTGACTTCGGTAGCAAGGTTATATGGTCCGACGAAGCCTATATAAGTTGTAGTGGTATTTTTAACAGGCATAATAATAGGCACTGGTATACAGAAAACCAATTTTTAACAAGAGAACGTCAGCAGCAAGGAAGGTTTGGGTTTAGCGTCGCTTGCTTTATATTGGGAACAAAGATTACATTCCATATTTACAATACGTACTGATACGGAGAGATCTGCAAAAATCTAATAAGATGATTTTTTTATGATTGCACTTCTTTCCTCTTAAGAGGGAAGTAAAAACAGGCAGCTTAAAATGCATTTGCCTTAAATGACATTTGCCGCCCTCTTGTAAAGGTGCCAGTGTTAATCGCACCCATGGACGAACCGGTACTTATATCATGTCTGATAGAGAGCAAGCAGAAGATCGAATCGGTTATAATAAACGGCTAACAAGCAGGGTTACCACTCGTCACGTCCAAAATAAAATATTTTTTAGCTTATAATTGATTGTAAATCTCAATAAAATTTACTACTAACAATACCAAACCCAACATTTACATGTATCAAGGAAAATAAACCATAACAAAAACATTATTTATTAACACGTATAAAATAAAAAATTTTAGCTAGCCTTGACAATAATTCCCTTTAATAGTTATGGGAAAAGCAAAAACCTAATCTAAATCACAGGGTCAGAAAACTACTGATGTAAATACAACATACTTTGTACAAATTAAACTCTAAAACCAATCAAAAAGATACTGGACTACTTTTAGCTTACGGTCAATGTAACAGTCAAAAAAATCTAGTATACATTTTTAACATGTCATGTTCTCGTATAATAACCAAATAATTATTCTGAACTATCTTAGAATTTCCGCCATAAAGCTTTTTAATAATGAACAGATAATTTTAGATCTATAGTGTTATGGAAGTAAATCGTTCGTGCTAGAACAACCTAATAAGAATTAGAATAAAGTAAACACTACAAAATAGAAGTGAAGGTATTTTTGTAAAGTATTTTAATCGTGAAAAAAATCACCTTCCTAGATTTTTTCAGATCTTCGAGTTTCAGGGTCCCTAGATGTAGAAAAACTATTCCGTATACTTACTCGATTGACTCAAAATTTTGCTTGCTTTTGGTAAAAATCCAATATGGTGGCCCAGTGAAATGTTAAAAAAAACAATATTAAAGAACTACTTATCAGATTTACCTGAAATTGTGCACAAGTATTATGTAAGAATGAAGTAGCAAAATTTTGGTACGAATCCAACATGGCGCGGGCGGTTTAATAAAATATTTAAAAAATCAACCTGAAAAACAACTTACTAGATTGATTTCAAATTTTACGCAAGAATTAAGTAGAACATTAACATGAACCAATAAAATTGTTGTATAAATTCAAGATGCCGGAACAAAATAGCACCCATATAAGCTGTAATCGAGAAAAAATCATCTTTCCAGGATTTTACAGAGCTTCGCGTTTTAGTGTCCCCAGATGCCAAATAACATGTTTTCTCAATTGCGTCGGACTGTCTATCAATTAGCGGCATAGCTAAAAAACTACTTACCGGATTGACTTCAAATTTTAGTAAAAATTTAGAGGTCATATGAGAATAACTTGGTGACATTATGTTATGTTAAAAAAATATTAGGTAGTAAAAAATTAATTATCAAATTTTCCTTAAATGCTGTATAATAATCAAGTAATACATTAGAATGGACTGGTAATATCGAATCCAAGATGGCAAAACAAAATATACGGTCTAATAAATATTTAAAAACTAACCTGAAAAACTAACACTACTTATTAGATGAATTTTAAATTTTGTGCAACAATTAAGTGTGATATAGAGATGAACTGGTACAAATAATGGTACGAATTCAAGGTGACGGAATAAAATCTTAGCCAAATAAACTATTTAAAAAATGAACGTCAAAAATGCGCTTATCCAATTGTATAGGGATACCCTGGTACGAATTCAATGTGACGGAACAAAATGGCGGTCTAATGAAATTTTCAAGAAATCAGTGTAAAATTCATTGAATTCATTATGTCTAATAATCAAGTGTGGCATAGGTACAAACTGGTAAAATATTAATAGGAATCCAATATGGTGGAACAAAATGGCGCACAATAAAAATGTTTGAACAGACATGTATATGTGTTACTGGCTATGTGCGGAACTAAATTGGGCCATCACTAATCTTAATAAAAGGAAAGATTCAAAACGAGGGAATTTCTGGATAAAGGAAAATTACCGATTTTTTAGAAGTATAGGAGGATACATGATACGAGATACATTTTTGTCCTAATTTACCACGAGTTTGCTACGTCCCTGACTGAGTAGAAAATGCAAGGACCATGAATATTTCAAGTTCAGTGTAATCGTATCTCCATCTTATATTCAGTCGAAAAATAAGAAATAGCTCTACGCAGCGATTTCATTCTTAAAAAATCGGTAAATTGGCTTTACCCCGAACTTCCTCGTTATGAATCCATTCTTTTATTAGGGTTAGTAAAGTATGACTCTTTTACCTTAGTTAATTTTATAATAATGTTGATTTGTTGGGCCTCCAGTTTGTTACACCGTATCTATTAGATTCGCATCAAAATTTTTATCAGTTAATTTCAATGTCACCCTTTATATTTGAACAAAATTTTAAGTTAATCCAATAAGTGGTTTTTTACATTGATTCTTTAAATATTTTAATAGGTCGCCATTTTATTACTCCGTATTGTCATTATATCAAAATCTTACCAGTTCATCATTAAAAAATTTGATTTTAAATAAAATAATAGTTTTTTACGCCAATTATTTTAACAGTTTATTTTTCGCCGCCGTTTTATTTGTTTCGAACAAATGTTTACTGGTATACAAAATTTGAAGTCAACTGAACAATATTTTTACAAAGGTACTTTAGACATTTTATTAGGCCGCCATTTTGTTCTGCCATATTGGATTTTCACCATATTGTTACCAGTTCAACCCCAAGTGACCTTTGAATTTTGTATCAAATTTAAAGTCAATTGCACAAGGTTTTAGCTATGCCGCGAACAGACAAACCGACTGAATTGAAAACAGGTTTTTTTGGGCATCTAGATCTGAATAAATTTCGGAGAAAAATTTTTTCACGATAACAATACTTCCCGCTCGCGAGGGAATAAAACATAACTGTACCTAGTCATGGATACACTGTCCAAGAAAAATTTCAGACAGGAAAAGTTTTAAACATAATTTTTTCTGTATATAGAGATTAAATAATAAAATAGTAATAGTAAGAACTCGTATTTTATTTTGAACTGATCTTGTAACGACCATAAAGTCGTCCTTTTATCACAATAAACGAATAATCCCCTATATATAAGTTTTATTTCCAATAAACTTTCAAAATATTGCCATTTTCACTAAAAATATTTACGATTAATTTCTCCTTACTCCATTATATATTATCTTAAACTTGGAATTTGAAACATTG
This sequence comes from Kuschelorhynchus macadamiae, assembly GCA_030620095.1. Lineage (NCBI taxonomy): Eukaryota > Metazoa > Arthropoda > Insecta > Coleoptera > Curculionidae > Kuschelorhynchus > Kuschelorhynchus macadamiae. The sequence goes on along the minus strand of JAUTXW010000006.1, from coordinate 90,035 downwards.
CTAACTATTGCACACCAGTTTATTTTATCTCAAAAGAAAATAAAGCAAAATTGTGTTATTTTTGTGAAAACACCTGCAGTCTAAAATAAGCCGTTAACACCCACTTTTACAGAGAGACAAATAGTTTCAAATTTATTGGAACAATCGAAAAAGTACGAAATTTCTATGATTTTATGACTATTTTATGGTCGATCTCCTTTTCAATTTATAACAGGATACGAATAAACTTAAAATCTAAATTTAATTGCCAAAATGTATGACTTTACTGAACAATTTATACAGCAAACGAGAGCTAAATCTATTACCAGAATCACTGTATAAAGGAATTTGCCTTATTCTGGTGGACGAAACGCTAGTGCTGCCATTATCCAGAACCTTATAGCCTGGCAAAGACCATTAGACTCCCAACGGTCATATAGGAATACTCGTAATCAAAAACTCGCGTTCAGCAAGATTTGACGCAATGTCGGCGGTAGCGCGATTTAGGCCTATAGACAGTCGATCCAGCAGGTCACGAAAAATCTCTGGATGGAATTCTTTTAAGAGAACTTCCATTTGTTGATTTGTCTGTTTGGCCTATAATCGGTAACACGTATAGACTTGTTAAAAAGCAACTTTGGTATAAAATCTATTAACTCATTACAAAATTTCAATATCAATTTCAAAAGTGTCAAAATTCATTAATTTTACATATCCTTTAAGTTTGCTACGACCAGAACAAGTGGTCCGATGTTATTACTATTTACTAATATTTTGTTGTATTTTACATATCCTTTAAGTTTGCTACGACCAGAACAAGTGGTCCGATGTTATTACTATTTACTAATATTTAGTTGTATTTAAACATTTTTGTGTAATTTCTAAGATCTATTATACTTCTCAGAGAGAGTCAGTAAAATCAGGTAGTTTCATGTATTAACACGGTGTTGTCAGTAGCGCGATTTAGGTTTACTTGATTAGAAATAATTTAGTGAATACTTCAAAGCTATTGGAAATTATTAATGAGACAAATAGGATTGCTAATTATAGGTCATGATTTGAGTTGAGCTTCCCGGAAATCTCTCTATGATCCCAACTCTACTAAAGTTAGGATCCATTTAGGGGATCTTTCATTTTCCATTGCTTACATCGTCTATTCGGAGTATAATCGGTCTTAAGTAATAATAAGAATTAAGTATTTTGTTTGTTTATCTTAAGACATGTACAGACTTAACTAGGTACGTACTTTTCGAGAGGACGCTAACGCGCATCCATAGTTTAATATAGAGGTATACAGGATATTAAAACAAATGTTTAAAATAATTTTTATTTAATATTTCTGAAATCATTTTTTTATTTTCGATTTTCGTAGCTGCAAACTATGTGTCAACTATGTCCTCAAAAAGTAAAAAAGTACAAAAATCAACTTTCGGGTAGCTTTAATAATCTCTCAAAATAAAATCAATTTAAAAAATCCATAAATTTCCTTTACCGGGAACTTCCCTCGTTCTGAATCTTTCCTTTTATCGCGATTAGTAGAGTTGAGCCCAATTTAGTTCAGCACATAGTCATATCAGCACATATCGTCTTTTAAAACATTTTTGTTGGGCGCCATTTGTTCCGCCATATTAGAATCGTACCAATATTTTACTATATTTATCCCTATATCATATCTAATTTTGTGGAAAAATTGAACTGAATAATAACTTTTTTACATTAATTTTTTATAAACAGTTCATTTGGCCACCATCTTGAATTCGTATCGATATTTTTGCCAGTTCATCTCTGTATCACACTTAATTCTTCAGAAAATTAAACGAATAGTAGTTTTTTCAGGCTCGTTTTTTAATACGTTCATAGGCCGTCATTTTGTTTTGCCATCTTGGATTCGTACCAAAATGCTACCAGTTCATTTTAATGTAATACTCGATTTTTGTGCAACATTTAAGGTAAATTGGATAATTATCTATGCCCGGAACTGGTGCCGGGAACTGATGCCGAGACTGACAGACACACCGACGGAACTAAGAAAACACATTTGTTGGTATCTAGGGATCTTAAAAACGTGAAGACAGAATGTAATATTCTTCAAAGGTGATTTTTTCTCGAATACAAACATTTTATTTGGCCGCCATTTTGTTCCCCATCTTGAATTCGTAGCATAATTTTATCAGTTCATCTCTATATCATACTTAATTCATGAACAAAATTTGAAATCAATCTAATAAGTAGTTTTCCAGGTTGGTTTTTTAAATATTTTATTAAGCCGCCATTTTGTTTCGGCATCATACTTGATTTTTATGCAAAAAATCAGGTAAATCGGATAAGTAGTTCTTTAGTAATAATTTTTTTAACATTTCACCAAGGCGCCATTTTGTTTCGCGATACTGAATTTGTACCAAAAATATCAATCAGGTAATTGGTATTTTAGCTATGCCGCGAACAGGCAGATTGACGGAAATGAAAAAACATGTTTTTCGGCATCTAGAAACCCTAAGACGTGAAGATCTGAAAAAATCTGGGTAGGTGATTTTTTTTCACGATTACAATACTTCGTTTTACAAGGGAAGCAAAAATATCCATGACGCATAATTAGAATATTTTAGTACTTATTGATATGCAAGGGCCATGCACTTGTGAAACTAGAAATAGCATTTTTGGAATTATTAAAAGTCTATTAAATACCCTACTGAAAACCGGACAATTCCCGAGATATTAGAGAAAAAATATTAAACATTTAACACCATGTATCTAAAAAAAAAAACAAAGCGTTTTAGTTTAAGGAACTCAATCTATAGAATTTTATTTTTAGCTCTAGAATTTGCCATTAAATGTGAAAATACATGGCAAACGCTTAAAACAATACCAGGGCTTAAATTCAGCTAAACTTTGTAAAAAGGTTTCTTGTATAAATTTTTACTTCTAGTGCTACACATGAATAGGAAAATCCAAACGTCCTAAAAGAGGAACTGAAGGATGTTTTTATAACCTAAGCAAAACAGCATAACTTGCTCGTAAATTTAATTCTGCTGCTTCCTGTCGGCTCTTTGAAGAAATGAAAATTAAATCGATCATAAAATATATTCTCCCTATCCGTACTACAATTTTTTTTTTATTTTATTTGACTCACAGAATAATGTAAGATCCTTTGTTTCAGCTTCGGCCCTGAATGGTCTAAATAGGTTCGGTCTCACCATATTTTATATTCGTATTATGGCGTTGCAATCTAGCTTATATCATGTAAAAATTACTAAGACTCGTTCTAATAAAGAGCGATAATTATCTGAAATAAAGGGTTATTCTACGTTTAAACAATATCTTTGTTCTCTGAAACCTATAAATTTCGTTGTTAACAACTTACGGGTGTGTCGTAATTCAGAAATAAAATTAACCTGCGATATACTATCACAGAGTTTTTAATGTAAACACTAAAGTGTTTGGGGCGTATCACACGCCTGAATAAATATTAATGTATAGAACCCACCCAAGAGCTACTTTATGAAATTATTAAATAATTTTATTTTAGGGAAATATTTCAACGTATCTACAATTTTTAGACACCAACTAATTTTTATGTTATAAGGTAATTAATATTCAGTAATTACAAATAAATAGAATAACTGACGGTGATAATATATACTACAAGAGATATTAAATCGAAGAGATCAGATACATAGGTAGGTATAATTATTTAGAGAAGCAGCTTATAGGCATTGCTAAGACATACTCGTATAACTGAGTAACTGACCAAACCAGTGGCGTATTTTAGAGGGACAAAATTTGACCCACAGACCTAATAAATCAAGTTTGAGATTAACAATTATTTTTTAAGGCATTATCTAGCCCCCCCCCCCCCCAGAAGGCATTATAAATACGCCACTGGACCAAAAGAACCTTTTATTACGTTCCGTATTGTATTTAACAGCCATCTACTTTCTCGCATTTAGTGACCAAATGTGATATATTTTTGAAAATTATTAATCAATTTTAAGTTAGTTTTCGTAAATGCAGGTTCGGTTAGGTTAGTTTTGATAAAAGAGGATACTGCAGATTTGCCTATTTATTTTGTCCAAATGATCGAAAAATATTTAAATAAAATATTTTTTAAACATTTCGGGAAAGTCTTTTGCGATAAAATAATGAAGTAGGAGCATTTGTTAAAATAATTATTAAAAAATCGGTAAATTTCTTTTACCCGGAACTTCCCTCGTTATGAATATTTCCTTTTATTAGGAATAGTGAAGTGTAAAACAATTTAGTTGAGTACATAGTTATTTAGGAACACACATGTTTTTTTAAACATTTTTATTGGACGCCATTTTGTTCCAACATATTGGATCCCTACCAATATTTTATCAGTTTCTACCCATGCCACACTTGATTTTTGGGCATAATTTAAGATAAATTTAAAGCAGTTTTTACATTGGCACACCGCTATTTTATTACGTCATGTTAAATTCGTACCAGTTTATCCTTATATCATATTTAATTTTTTTCCAAAATTTACAGTCAATTGAATAAGATTTTTTACATTGATTTTTTAAACATTTTATTTGCCGCCATTTTGTTTCACTATCTCGAATTCGTAACACAACTTTACCAGTTAATTTTTTTGCTATCTAATATTCATACCAAAACCAAAAAAATTCATACCAGTTCATTATTATGTAACACTTGATTTTTGTGCAAAATTTGAGGTAAATTGGATAATTAATTTTTTTAACGTTTTACTAGACCGCCATCTTGTTTTGGCATATTGGATTTTTACCAAAATATTACCAGGTCATTCCCATAATTTTTGACTAAAATTTGAAGTCAACCTGATGAGTTGTTTTTCTATGCCGCAAATTGACAGAGATACATACCCAAACAAAACAGTATATTTTTTGACAGCAAGGGACGCTAAAACGTGGAGATATGTAAAACCTGAGAAGGTGAGTTTTTTCAGATTATAAAAAATCTATTTGGTCGCTATTTTGTTCCTTCATCTTGAATTAGTACTACAATTTTACTAGTTTATTTCTATACAACAATTCTTTATAGCACACAATTTGAAATCAATTCATTAATTAGTTTTTTTAGGCAGAATTTCCAAATATTATATTAAACCGCCATTTTATTACGCCATCTTGGATTCGTACCAACATTTTACTAATTTACTCGTACATAATACCTGATTTTTGTGCAAAATTTGAGATAAATTGGATATTTTGTTTTTTTAGTAATAATTTTTTAACGTTCCACTAGGCCGCCATTTTGTTCCGGCATATTGGATTTTTACCAAAATATTACCAGGTCATCCCTATATGAGCCTTAGTTTTTGACTAAAATTTGGAGTCAATCTGATAAGTAGTTAGACCGACAGAATTGATAAAACATATGTTTGGCATCTAGGGACACTAAAACGTGAAGATATGTCGAACCTGAAAAGGTGATTTTCTTAGATTAAAAAAATTGATTTGGCCGCTATTTTTTTCCGTCATCTTGAATTAGCACCACAGATTTACTAGTTCATCTCTGTACTACAATTAGTTATAGCACACAATTTAAAATTAACTCATTAAGTAGTTTTTTCAGGCTAAGTTTCTAAATATTTTATTAAGCCGCCATTTTGTCCCGCCATCTTAAATTAGTACCACAGTTTTACTAGTTCATCTCTATAAAGTAGTTTTTTCAGGGTGAATGTTTAAATATTTTATTAAGCCGCCATATTGTTCCGCCATCTTGGATTCGTACCAAGATTTTCCCAGTTAAGTCCTAAATAATACTTTTCATACCTGTTCTCACTTTTAAAAACTAAAAACAAAAGTATTTTTATTGCAACTTTCCCACTAGTTTTCCATTTTTGGGAAAGTCCGGATCATTATACAACTCTCGATACAATTACTGCCACACATCTTTAATTTTATCAAACATTTATTAAATCCAGTAATCAATGAAATGAAAAAAGAATTAAAGTGAAAGTTCTTTAGAGTACGTATTTATTCAAAATTATCGAAATTAATTTTTATACTATGTTGAGTTGCTTAGATGCTGTAGAATAAGTACATAGTCATTTAGTAACAAATATATACTGTTTTTTCAAAAATTTATATTGGACACAGTTTTGTTCCAACATATTGGATTCCTACCAATATTTTACCAGTTTCCAGTGGCATATACAGAAATTGCTTTTGGGGGGGTTTTGAGACGATAAAAAGTTTAAACAAGCAAAAAAAAAGTCTTCAGTTTTGGTTTTTTACCTAACTGAGCGTAAATAATCTGAACAAAAAAAATAATTACTTTATTTTAATTGTAGGTAAAACTGGTTCTGGGGAGGGTTTTGCCCACCAATCCCGAAACAAAGGTGCTTACTTTATACTATTTCTATCATTTTCCCTTAAATAAAAGTCTCTGGGGGGAGAGTTTCACCCCCAAACCCCCCTTATATACCCCACTGCCAGTTTCTACCTAGGCCACACCTGATTTTTGGGTAAGTATAATTCAAGATACATTGAATAAGTACTTTTTACATTGACACACAGCGCCATTTTGTTCCTTCATGTTGAATTCGTACCAGTTTATCTGTATAAAGTGCGGGACACGAAAGAAAACCGGGTGGTCCTTAAAATAAAGGTTCATAGTCTTAAGCAAGCGGAAAAGTAAAATTTGTGTACGCAAATAAATTTTACGTTATTTTATTTGTTGTAATAGTTTGCCGCTTCACCTATAAAGTGCGCCAGCTAAGCGGTACGGAAAATTAATCGAGGATTTAGTAAATTTCGCACTGGTCCACTTGTAATTGGAATGTGCCTAGAGTCTCCATGCACTTGCCGCTTGAAGGTTCTAGCTATTTCCAGTAGCGCCTACACATTTCGAGCATTTGTTTTCATTTCTATATAAATACGTTGCGTTGAATTATTATTTCGAAGTAACGATGGCGAGCAAAAAAGGAAAAACAAATAAGTTATTTCAAGTGTTATAGAGGCTTGTACTAGAGAAGCTGAACATAATAGTTTGACTATTCCAATTCAAAATCGAACAGAACGCGCTGCATTTTACACTGGTGTTTCGGAAAGTAGTGTAAGAAAAATTCAAAGAGAACATAATGATCGTTGATGTTCTACTTCATCTTTAAAATCTTCTGGTGAAAAAAGACCCCGAATATCGTACAAAGATAAAATTGACGATGGTGATTTTCAAGTAATTCGACGAACAATAGAGGATTTTTATATAAACTTGAAGAAGGTTTCGACCTGCAAACCCCTACTTCGTGCTGTAAAGAACAAAATAGATTTTCCGTACGGGTACAAAACCTTAAATCGGCTTTTACGATCAAATTGTTTTGTTTGGGGCAAGTGCCAAGATAAACGAAAATTGCTCATTGAGAGACCAAATATTTTTCACTGGCGGGTGAAATATCTATCAGCTGTAAGGCAATATAGGCAACAAGTACGTAATATTGTGTATCTAGACGAAACCTAGGTAGATAATGATTGACAGTGAACAAATGCTGGCAAAGTGAAAATGTTACAGGTGTTGTTCAGGGAATCCGCTCTAGTAGTCGCTTTATTATAGTTCATGCTGGTTCAGAAGCCGGATTTGTTCCAGGAGCTGCTTTAGTTTTTCGCTCGGGACCAACAACTGGAGACTATCATGGACAGATGATGATAGAGATAATTTTGAAAAGTGGTTGCTCGAGAAGCTTCTACCTAACATTCCTCCCAAATCAGTCGTGGTAATGGATAATGCGTTTTATCATTCTCACATAGAAGATAAAGTGGCAACTAAATACTCTACAAAAGCTCCTATGATATCGTGGCTTAAATCGAACAATCTTGTATGTGATCCAACATGGAGAAAGTATCAATTATATGAAATAACAACAGCCAACATGCCTAGAGAAAAAAAGTATAAAATTGACGGTCTTTTACGTAACCTCGGTCATACACCTTTAAGGCTGCCTCCATACATATGCGACCTCAACCCTATTGAACCTGCATGGGCAGGAGTAAAAAAATATATTCGGGGGCGCAACACCGGTGAACTTTCAATTAAAGATTTGAATAAAATAACATTAGAAGCGATTGACTCAATATCAGCTGAAAATTGGAAATAGTATGTTAAACATTTTCGTTCTATTGAAGATAAATACTGGGAAGTAGATAGCAAAATTGAAAGGGTGATTTAGTTATCACACTGGGATCTTCAAGTAGTGACGACGCAAGCTCATCATTTTCAGAGGAAGACAACGATTTAGAAGTAATCGAACCATTAGAATCACAGCCGTTAACCTCAAAAATGTCTTAGTTTTTTTTCATATATTTTGTAAAATTGTTCATAAAGTAGCTATCAATAAACTGCTTCAAAATAATTAATTTTCTGTTCAATTCCGGGTGTCAAAAAATATCTAATATTGCAATTAATATTTGAAAAACTACAGAACTCATATTTTTCCAAAATTAACACATCAATGTAGTTATAGTAGGGGAGCCAGCACTGATTCCAGTGAACAAGATTTATCAAAATTTTAACTTATGCAGTTTGACTTTGGGCTATTCGGGTATGCCAAAAGTGACCGTTTGTCTCCGTCTATCATATTACTTTGTACAGGGCGCATCATTGTGAAGTACTATACAGGGCGTTTCCTAATTGCGTGCTAATGTTAAAGGGGGTTGATTCTTGGACCTTTTTAAGAAAAAAGTTTAATATGAACCTAAAAGCCCTAACTTAATTTTCTTTTTAAATTTTACCATCCTGTATCTCAAAAGTTAAGACTTTTAGGACATAAAAACACACCCTTTAACATTAGCACGCAATTAGGAAACGCCCTGTATACTACTTCACAATGACGGCCCCTGTATAAAGTAATATGACAAACGGAGACAGACGGCCACTTTTGGCATACCCGAGTAGCCCAAAGTCGAACTGCATAAATTAAGTTTTTGATGAATCTCGTTCACTGGATATGATGCTTGCTGCCCTTGTAAAATCTGGATTTGTAAATCGTGTATCACTATACTGGGTGGTCCAATAATAGTGGACGTAGGCAGAAGCCCGGGAACCGATAATGACAGAACTCAAGAAAAAATATATTTATAGGTAAATCGATCAAGAAAAATCAAAATTAAATCATTTTAAAATTCGAAACAAAAGAGATATAGAAGTGCGATTAGCCGTTTTTTTTTAATTATAGCAACACAAAAGAGATATAGAAGTGCGATACACGAAAGAAAATATAGATAAAGGTTCATTAAGCATAGTTACATTTTTTAATTATAGTCGTGTATAGTCAAAAAGGAGTGACATATTATTTAAAGAACGACGGGACACCACTGGTTTATAGAGATTTCTTGGCCGACCTTCCTAAATCGATTGTGTGTGTCCCGCACTTTATCACATTTATTTTTTCTGCAAAATTTAAAGTCAATTGAATAAGAAGATTTATGTTACGTTGATTTTTAAAACATTTTATTTGCCCGCCATTTTTTACCAGTTCATCTCTATAGCATAATTAATTATCGCAAAAAACTTTAAATCAATCTATTAAAAAGTTTCTCAGGCTTAAATTTTAAATATTTTATTAAGACGCCATTTTGTTTCGCCATCTTGGATTGGTACCAAAATTTTGCCAGTTGATTTTCTCACAATACTAGATTTTTGTACAAAATTTGACGTAAATTGGATAAGTTCTCTAATAATATTTTTTTTAACATTTCACTAGGCCGCTATTTTGTTTCGTCATAGTTAGTAGTTTTTAGCTATGCCTCCGAGTATGCCACGAACAGACAGACCGACGGAATTGAGAAAACATGTATTTCGGCATCTAAAGGCACTGAAACGTAAAGATCTGAAAAAACCTCGGAGGATGATTTTTTCACGATTACAATACTTCCTTTTACGAGGAAAGTTATCGAATTTTTGAAATCTGAGACTTTTTAAGTTTTTGCATTGTGTAGCGTCACAATGCCTATAGTAATGACGGCGTCATTTTTATTTTTGTCGTAAACAATTTCTTTTTATCACATCAAATAAACCCCTTTTGCAAATTTTAGTTGTATTTCATTAATTTTAATTCACGAGGAAACGGCATTTGGAATTTTAACTGGAAGGCCCTGTATACTTTTTTAGCTGATATCAGTGTTTAAAGATTGAAACCTAAACGAACTTCATTCAACATTAAATTAACCAATAAATCAATTATATAACCTATTAATCCAAAAAGAAAACACTAAATTTACCTTAAATTAGGTAACACTATAAAATAAGTACCATAATAAAAACTCAATTAACCTATATTCAATAACTTACAAATTTAGCAGAGCTATAATGAAATACGTTTTTAGGCGCAGATTAAAAATTTCCTGCGTTTTTATTTCTTATCCTACAAGCACAGTCTATCTTACATCAAGGATGCAATAGGCGTCTCACTGTAATGAAATATCCAACATGTAATTATTAGAGAGTGATTAGTACTCTTGATTAAATAAAATACTTGCATTGCCAGTCCTAAGCTTGCATAAAGTGTGAAGGAAGGGTTTTAGTTTAACCGTTATTCTACCTAAACATCCTACGCAGAATCTGCACCAAACCTAAGTTTTTATTTTTTTAGTGGTATTAATAAAATAAAGGTGGTATCGATATTAACCACTTCAGCACGTTAACTAACATGTAGCCCCAGAGACAACAGTACGAAATCCTAGGGTAGGGGGACATCATTTACAAATTTTTAAGGGAATATGTTGTTATCCAAAATTCAACAGTTTAAAAATTACCTATTCATTACAGCTGAAATATATCGAGAGAATTCCGCCAGATTCCAGCCCGCGACGGCCTCCGACCTATTCTTAATTAGCAATCCTATTTGTCTCTTACATATTACATTACATAATCTTGTTCTGAATTTTACTTTTCAAAAGCCTGCATGAAAATATTTCTAATTTCCCCGTCAAATCTTGCTGTATGCCAACTAATATAACACTTCAAAGGTTGTGAAACTACCCTAATGACAATAGGTATATGCCAAGTAGAATCGGTTTTGGCCATACTTAAACTATGAACACTCATGAGATTTACACTAGTTTGTATGAGAAAAATTCATTAAGTCGCATTTAAATCGACAAAAAAACTTCCCGTCACTCGAACGAATTGAGCTCATAACTTTTTGCTTGATGTTGTATGAAAATCATTACCTCAACATAAATTAAAAGATTGCGGTTATTGTTTTCGAAAAAAAAACAGCAATATGCTAATTTTAAATATAATTATTTCGGGAGGACCCGAAAATAACCGCCGTCACTCGTCATAACACACATCTGACATTTCATCTACATGCTATGGGTGACTCATAATGGTCTATTTACCAAAATTACCATTACTACTTTCGAGAAATTCTAATTATGAAATACTACTACGCTTCACCCCTTAATTATAAGGCAATTAAATGGAACATTATACTAATTTTATTGTCACTTAGTTTCTCAGAAATATTATATGTGAATTTCAACAGTTTCATACTTTCCAATTTTTTTCTGTTTATTCGGATATTTTAATCTCGATTTTAATAGAATATTTTTATTAATTTTAGTTGTATTATTTTTTTTAAAATAAAATGTTAATGTTTTAATATTTTAGCACGAATATCTTGAAATGTTTTTACTTCCCTCGTAAACGGGAAGTATTGTAAACGTGAAAAAACAGATTCAGATCTTTACGTTTCAGGACCCTGAGATGATACCGAAAAACATGTTGTCTCAATTCCGTCGGTCTGTCTGTTCGCGGCATCGTTAAAAATTTATTGACTTCAAATTTTGGTCAAAAATTAAAGGGGATGACCTGGAACATATTGGTAAAAATTCGATATGCAAAAGAAAATCGCGGCCCAGTGAAAAACTACTACAATTTGTCTTAAATTTTGCATAAAAAATCAATTATTATGTAGGAAAATACTGTTAAAAATTTGGTACGAATTCAAAATAGCGGAACAAAATGGCAGCTTAATACAATTCAGCCTGAAAAACTATTTAGTGGATTGATATAAAATTATGTGTCATAACTAATTGTAAGGGATGAACTAGTAAAATTGCGGTACTAATTCAAGATGGCGACCAGATAAAATGTTTCTAATAGTAAAAAAACAACATCTCAAGTTTTACATATCTTCACGTTTCAGTGTCGCTAGATGCCAAAAATATGTTTTATCAATTTCGTCGATGTCTGTCGATCTATCTGTCTGTCTGTCAGTTCACGGCATAGCTTAAAAACTACTCACCAGATTGACTGCAAGTTTTAGTCAAAAATTAAGGGTCATATGGGGATGACCTGGTCATATTTTTAAAGTAGAAATCCATTATGCCGTAACTAGATGGCGGCCTAGTGAAATATTTAAAAAAAAAATTGGCATGAATCCAGGTCAGCAAAACAAAATGGCGGCCTAATAAAATATTTAAAAAAACAGCTTGAAAAAACTACTTATAAGATCAATTTCAAAATGTGTGCAACCATTAAGTGTTATAATATATAAATTCGTTATATTTACATAACATTTTCCATTTATTTGTTGTAAAAAGCTTAAAACTTAGTAAATTTGGGGTTTCAGGACTGGACTGTTTAGTGCCTAGGATTTTTATTTTGAGTTTTTTTTTAAGGCAAATTCGACTCTTTAGCTCATGTCTGTACGAATATGTATATATGTAGCAACTAGGATAATTCATTCCCAAAATATAAGGACACTTAAGAAACCCAAATCAATCTAATAAGTAGTTTTTTCATACTGAGTTTTTAAATATTTTATTACGCCGCCATTTTGTTTTGCAATCTTGGATTCACACCAAAATCTTAACAGTCCATTCTTACATAACACTTGATTTGTATGCAAAATTTGAGGAAAAATGGATAATTAGTTTTCTAGCAATCATTTTTTTAACATTTCACTAGGTCGCCGTTTTGTTCCGCCATACTGGATTCTTCCCAAAATGTTACCAGGTCATCCTCATATCATCCTTAATATTTAACCAAAATTTGAAGTCAATCGCGAAAATAGTCTTTTAGCATGCCGCGAGCAGACCGACGGAATTGTAAAAACCTGTAAAAACCCGATAAAGTTATTTTTTTACGATTACAATACTTTTACCCTTTTACGACAGAAGTGAAAATAGTTACGCATTAACTCGATCGTTGCTCAAAACAACTTGTAATATTCCTTTCGTGTTATAAATATCGAGTGACGAGCAAAAAAACGAGAACATGAGGCCGGCCGCAGAATAGACCCTCGAGGGCCGGCGTGTTGCACAGTCCTGTCTTATATTATTTAATCTAAACCGAGATAAAGGAGTGTTTGTGGGTGAAAGTGTCACCTATTTTATTCTGGCTGGAAAGAACGAGGTAAACATGGCTAGCTAACAAAAAAATTAAGAATATATAAAACAAAGAGTTTTTTTTTGTAATACCAAAGAATATGTTTTTTCTTTCATAATCACGTCGTACGCAATAGTCCTGATGTTACTGCACAAGAAGCGTCAATAGTCCACATTTAATATGAATCGACATAAAATAAATATCTCTTTTATAAGAATTGTGCCGAAGAGATCACATAAAACACTTTCCTAGTCTGAACAACGTATTGTAGCAGTTAAAGTGAGGTGTACCGGGCAGAGCCCACTACCAATAATTAACAAGATGCTCACATAATCACTTTATAAGATTTAATAAGGATGACGCATTTTCCTTCAAGCTTTATGGAAAATTGCTTTTCTGGATCAGGAAAAAGGAAATGTTCACATCAAGCCGAATATCCAGAAAGTTGCTGCATGCTTGGTTTTTGACCCAAAGGGAGACGAATGCAACCATACCATCCTGTATTTTTTATGAAAAAGCTACACAACTTTATGCCAGTCATTACGGCAATAAAAATTTGACTGCAAGCAGAGGATGGCTATCGAATTTTTTGTAATACCAAAGAATATGTTTTTTCTTTCATAATCACGTCGTACGCAATAGTCCTGATGTTACTGCACAAGAAGCGTCAATAGTCCACATTTAATATGAATCGACATAAAATAAATATCTCTTTTATAAGAATTGTGCCGAAGAGATCACATAAAACACTTTCCTAGTCTGAACAACGTATTGTAGCAGTTAAAGTGAGGTGTACCGGGCAGAGCCCACTACCAATAATTAACAAGATGCTCACATAATCACTTTATAAGATTTAATAAGGATGACGCATTTTCCTTCAAGCTTTATGGAAAATTGCTTTTCTGGATCAGGAAAAAGGAAATGTTCACATCAAGCCGAATATCCAGAAAGTTGCTGCATGCTTGGTTTTTGACCCAAAGGGAGACGAATGCAACCATACCATCCTGTATTTTTTATGAAAAAGCTACACAACTTTATGCCAGTCATTACGGCAATAAAAATTTGACTGCAAGCAGAGGATGGCTATCGAATTTTTTGTAATACCAAAGAATATGTTTTTTCTTTCATAATCACGTCGTACGCAATAGTCCTGATGTTACTGCACAAGAAGCGTCAATAGTCCACATTTAATATGAATCGACATAAAATAAATATCTCTTTTATAAGAATTGTGCCGAAGAGATCACATAAAACACTTTCCTAGTCTGAACAACGTATTGTAGCAGTTAAAGTGAGGTGTACCGGGCAGAGCCCACTACCAATAATTAACAAGATGCTCACATAATCACTTTATAAGATTTAATAAGGATGACGCATTTTCCTTCAAGCTTTATGGAAAATTGCTTTTCTGGATCAGGAAAAAGGAAATGTTCACATCAAGCCGAATATCCAGAAAGTTGCTGCATGCTTGGTTTTTGACCCAAAGGGAGACGAATGCAACCATACCATCCTGTATTTTTTATGAAAAAGCTACACAACTTTATGCCAGTCATTACGGCAATAAAAATTTGACTGCAAGCAGAGGATGGCTATCGAATTTTAAGAAAACCTATGGCATCCGATATCTCACACTAATGGCGAAAAATTGGAATACGATGTAGCGGCAGTAAAGCCATTCCTAACTATCACAAAATATTAAATAGTTAAGTTTAAGATCTATTCAAATCTATAAGGCCTACGAATCCGCTTTGTTGTGAAAATTTTTACCAGATAAGACACTTGCACATTCTAACAAGAAGACAGCACCGGACAGAAAATCAAGCAAAGCAAGAGTGACATTTCTTGTTTGTGCTAATAGTGATGGATTGCACAAATTGAAATTTCTGGTCATCGGCAAGGTCAAAAATCCTCGAGCTCTTAAAAATGCTGTTATTCCTATAGAGTACTATGTAATTAAGAACTTTTAGATGATATCTGCCTTATTCGTAAAATGGTTGCAGGAATCTTTTGTAAAGCAATGAAAACATTTTTAGCCAGCAATAATCTATGTGATAGAGCTCTTTTGCAGATAGATAATGCTGCTAGTCACTAAAATGGGTCAAAATTATTTTCTAATGATGAGAATACTGTAACCATGTTTCTGCCTCCAAACGTCACTCCTTTAATTCAACCCTTGAAACAAAATGCCACTTGTGCGGTTTTAAATGAACTTCCAACTCTCAGACGAATAGCCCAAAATGCATTTCAAACAAGACAAAATATGCATCCGACAAAACTGACAGACTATTTTAAATAGTTTAAAATATGTATAAATAATGTGCTGTTTAAATTTTGGATGTATCTAGTGAATTATGTATGTATGGTATAAATATGCATAATACATACATGAGTTTGATTTGACGTACTTAAAAAAATATTTCGTTTTCGGTTTGTAAGATTTGTATTGCTACTTTTCTATTAAAATATAATGTTCTTTAATAAAATTTTGCGTTTCTTTTATTGTATTTTTGCTTAACTTTAATATGTCTCAGTAGATCGGAATTTCTGGTAATTCGGATCGCCCGTGTTTTATTTGATCTTAGCGGGGTGCTACTGTATTAAGAAATTTTCATTTCACATGAGTCTTACGTATATCACTAAAAATAAATGGATCAAGTTACCTAAAATTCTAAATCCTTTAATATACTTTTCACTGCACTTTACTAGCATACACATTTCAGTATTAAAGCACTCGTTTCCTCCAGAGTTTTCTCTTTATGTACTGCATACCTAACTAATTAATATATGAGCTAACAACTACAAATTATATTACTCTCCTATATTTTTTATTCTTTGTTAGAATATTTGTAATCGGTTTCGCTGAACATTACCTATTGTATATACTATTATACCATCACACCTTATAACAAAGAGCTTATTATTTATTATAACATCAAGGTCATCAGTATTAGTAAACAATAAAGTATTGGTCGTAATAAAAGCACTTTTACGTTCTTGATATAAATTCTATGAGTTTTAAACTATCTTGAATCACACAACAATATATAATGTCACATCACGTCATTCATACTGCTCAGGTCAAGGATTGATCTAGATTCGTTTCAATTCAAATACAATTCTCTAAAGATGTCGTAAATAAGCTGCATATTGAAGTGGTGATGAACAAAGTTACCGTTTTAAGCAGCAGAGAACGGGTCACTTAAATGCTAACCGGATACAAAGGATTATAGGTAATCCTTATTTAAATGACAAAAACGGCAAGTATTCTAAACCTCTGCGGCGAAGTTGCAAAAAACTAACACGATCATTTTATGGGCTCATCCATCTAAAAATAAAGTAGATGACAATCCGTCATGTTTCCAACGAGAATAGATGACCTGAAATTATGAACAGCGAGAAAAACTAACAGCTAATTATAAAACCTAATGAGTCATTTTTTTAGAAAAATACGCCGATATGTTATTTGTAAATTTGTGGTGTTAGAAAGCTCGGGAAAACGAGTTCCCAATCACAGGAAATTACTCGCTAAATATCATGAGTCAATACCATTCATTTTACGTTACAGCAACGTCATAACAAGGGCACTACGATCGTTGTCTGGAACATATCCCGCAATGCCGCAGACGCAATGATCCATTTTGTCGCGTTATTATGAATAGCCAGAAAAACTAACAGCTAATTATGAAATCTTATAATGTCATTCTTTAGAAAATTAAACCGATATGTTATTCGGAAATTTCCAGTGTTAAAAAACTCACCAGTAAATAAGAATGGCTCTTGTATAGTTAACGAACCAACACATTTGTAGTTTTTTTTTTTTAGTTTTAAATGAAGCCTATGATATAAAGAATAGATTAAAAGTGAAAACTCGTAACATTTCCTACTTTTTTCAGAAAAAAAAACGAAAAATTTCGCAAATTTCACTACTTTTCATCAGTACATAAACTCTCTATTAATATGATTTTGACAAAATGAAGTTATATGCAGTGTTGCCAAACTCACTTCTTGAAATATATATCATATAGACCCGATATTTTGTTGTCGCGTTACCGCGCGTTTTCTTTACAGCAATCCTAAGTTTTGTTTAAAAAAAACTAAAAAAGTCCAGCTTTAGAACTCGTTACATATAACAAAATTTCCATAATGAGCTGTATGAAAATCTACTTGCGACACGGCAACATTGTCCACAACTGTCGCATTTGATTGACATTTAAGATTTAACAACCACTTCTATGTAAAATAATATTGTTATTTTTAGAAGTCATTAGGACATGTTTCATTGACAATGAAAGTTAGTAAAACTGTTTTAGTAATTTATAAAGCCACACAGGTATAAAACTTCCACAAACAACAGTAAACTTCAAATAAATAAGATTTGAAGACTACAACAATTTTTTTTGTTATTATTGGTCAATAAAAAGTAAGAAATGTTACGAGTTTTTACTTTTAATCAACTCTATACATCATGGGCTATCATTTCAAATAAAAAACAAATGCGTGAGTTCGTTAACGACCCAAGAGTAATGACAGGCTTCTTTAAAAGTTGAACATTTCTCGCGTCTTGTATGTCAACGGCAAAACATATTCTTGGAGCTCGATACTTTCGACAGCATGAGAATAAAATGAAGACACTAATCACAAAAATACAAATTTCACCTTAGTTAAAAAATTACGATAATAGAATCTTTCCTAACAGTTTCCTATTAAAAATTTCCTTAAATATCAATCCGTATTTTCCTCAAAAACTAGCGCCACCACTGATGTACCAAAGGCAAAAAACTGCTTTAAAAGATGTACAAACCAATTATGAGACGTTTAATATTATCTAAAAAAAAGTTTGACGAGAAACAGAAATTTAAGTCATCAAGAAAATACAAATCATATTTGTGATACAAAAGAATATAGTTACGTGATACTCGTAAATAATAGGGAATTAATTGTAAAGTAATTTCTATAATCACTAGACTTTTTCGAATATATAATCTGAAGAAATGAACCGGGGTAAGCAACCGAATGGAAATACCCGACCGTATATACAAAATATAAAGGAACTATTTTCGATGTAAACACATTTTTCAACGAAAAATTCGAATAAAAAACCGCCCTGGGTCCCCGTATATTTTTGGCAGGATATACGGTACGGTTTTCAAATTTTTAACCGAAAATGTGCACTTTTTTCTTTAATCGAATTTACATTAATTTCCAGCGTAACTAGAGGCAATGTTTTTAGAGTTTTTTTGTAGCCAAATAAATGCTCCATCCGCGGGTCTGGAAATAACTTCGATCTCTACTCGCAATAAGCTCGAGGTTAAACTTTAAAGTGGAAAATTTGAAAAATCCCAGTATTTTAACCGTAAAAGTTAGAAACTTGAAATTTTGTAACGATCGACCCAAAGGTATCTAGTTTCGTAAAAAAAAATACCCTTCCAGCCCAAATATATTAGTTTTTAGTATTTTTTAGATTGATACAAGATAATGTGAGAAATGTACCCATTTCTGGGAAATTTGTGCTTGTATTTCACCTCGTAAATGCACCATAAAAATTCACTTTTTTTAAAACAATTTCTAGTTGCGCGATACTGTTCCGGCAGAGATGCATTTAGGTTTTGTTCTCGTTTATATTTCCTATAAAAAACGTCTCTTGGAAAATTACGCTATGACGCACTCAGTTGGAGCAATAAGCAAACCAAAACACCCTCTTTTCGAATGAAAAGAATTCGTAATATGGTCAATCGGATTTGAAACTCAACCAAAAACAATAGTGTTCTGTAGGTCCACGTCACCTCTAAAAATACATGTCAAATTCAGCTCTCTATCTCTAATAGTGCCCACCGGAAGGTCGAAAAATACGATTTTCCGAAATAACACGACCACGTCACACACCAGATTGGCGTCGTGAAGTGTGAGAGCCGTAGTAACAAGATTGTTACTAGGGCGAAGCGAACGATTGTTAACAAGAGTAACGCTAGTGTTTTTAAAGTCCAAATTGTTATTCACCTTAAAACAGGGGGTGTAAAATTTTGGTTTGGTAATTATTTACTTTGTTTGCACCATCACGGATTTTGAGGATTTTTGGTATACAGGTAGTAAAATAAACTCTCTTTTTGTCTTTCTTGTCTTTTTTATCTAAAAAATTGGGAACACTCAAAACACAACCATACTTCATACTTTTTGGTCTAGAAATGTTTCCTTCATGTTGGCACCTTGACATCGAGATACAACTTTAAAGAGAAACAGATTAATTGATACAAATTAAGTATGAATACTTTTGTGACATTCATGGTAGATTGGTACCAATCGGAGCACCGAAGCACGATGTAGAGTGGTACAGGTTACCACCAAGTTAGACGCCGTAGGCATCATCGTTAAAGCCGTAACACTAAAGGCGCGCACAACAGCGGCGGAATACTAACATTTGGCATCGGCCCATCGGGTAAGTAGTTTTATGTCAGTTGACGGACTGACAGAATTCAAATGCATATAGGGATCCTAAAATGTTAAGATCTGTAAAATGATCGTGATTTTTTGACGATTCGTACCAAAATTTGAAGTAAATTGGGTAAGTACTTTTAAGTAATAATCGGATTTTTACCAAAAAGTTAGCATGTTATCTCCATATGACCCTTAAAAATAATTTTATATGTATGATGTGACCCGAAATATATTACCATAAATTAATATATCTCTGCTCACATTCTGCAAAAATGTCTAGATTGTATCGTCGCCATGTTGGCGTCGACATTTTGATTTTTTTAAATGTTGACAAAAAATGTTTTACTTGCTCACTATAATACCACATGATGCCGATTTTCATTCATATTAGTTTTTTAGCAGTATTTTTTGTATTTTAAAAGGTCGCCATTTTATTCCATCAAGTTGGATTTTTACCACAATGTTAGCATGCCATCTCCACATGACCCCTAATTTTTGACCAAAATTTGAAGTCAATCAACCCTGAAACGTAAAAATCCAAAAAAAATCTCGGAGCGAGATTTTTTCCACGATTACAATACTTCCCTCCTAAGAGATGTGCCTTGAAATTCATGTACTCGTTTTCGCTTTTACGCCGTGTACGATATATTCCCGTATTGGTTACATTAATCTATATAATATTCATTTATTTTCGGTTTATCTACGTATTGCAAAAAATTCGAGAGAAAACCTTTAAAAATCATGATGAGCTCCCAGGACTGGAATTTAAAAGTAATGTATCAAACGTAAAGTAACGTCTCTTAAAATAAACCGAACTAAAAGGCTTATACACAAAAAAGTATCTAAAAAACATAAGACATAGGAAAAATGATCTCATAGAGCATATCACCATTATTGATATTCTTATGACTACTGCTAATCAACTAGGGACATGAAATATATAATATGATGCCAAATAATATGATTAAATTCAAATTGCCGAGGAGGATGTTTTAGAGAAAATTAAAATAATTCTAGTCACGAGTGCCTACGTATTAATGATAGTTAAAAAATCGTCATTTCCTATTTTGGAACCTTGTGATGAACTATAATTTAAAACAGTTATGCTCTTGTGTAATAATAAGATATATTTTTGTTAAAAAAGTTACTTTACATATTTTTCTAGACTTCACTCCGAATTCCAATGAGCGCCCTACCTAATATTTTTACAAGCAATAGAAAGAATTAACACCATTATGAGTTAACTTAACTACCTACAACATAAAAATCCATTATATATTGAATATTAAAATAAAAAATATTTTTTAACAAATAATAACAAAAGACTGAAGCCCTAGTTGTTTAATTTGATATTGGAAATTTCAACGAATTTTTTTCTTAATTTTTTTCTCTTAAAATCTTTACAGAATATAGGAATAATTTTAACAGAATAATTCAAAAGCGCGTCTATTAGAAATAGTAAAAATGAGATTAAAAAAATGTATAATTAAATTTCCAGTGCAACAAATGACACAAAAAAAAATGATACTCAAATCTTGATATCACCAACAATAATAACACAAAATTTAAAAACAAAGATATGACCAATTTCTGCAATGATTATTTTGTAAATGTTGGTTATGAAATGTGCAAAAAAATTAATAATCTAGTACATACCAATATAACAAAATCAACTTTATTATCCTCAATGTTTTTAAACCAACAGATAATAATGAAATTATGAAGCAGATAAATACCTTTAATGATAATTGTGCTCCTTGAGGGGAAAACCGCTAACGAAAGTGTGTACACTAACATATATAATTGCTTTGGAATAGATGTAAAAGACATGAAATAAATGAAATACATGGAAAACATGATGGAATACAATTGATTACATGAAATACATAGGAATACAGAAAATACATTGAAATACAAGGAATACATTGTTTGCTATCGGCATAAATATATTATATTTTCACTTTATTTTAAGAAGTCCCCCTTAAAATAATTGTAAGGCATATATATTTTTTTAATTTGGCTGGCATACAAACATCATGTAGATTTTATTCAAAATCCATTTTTTTTAAATTTCTAACTGAAATGAAAATCACTATGTACTTGTGGTCTTACTAGCTATGTTCTACTGAGTAATATAATATAAATTTGACTTAATATTAATTAAAGGCGGGGCAAACGACAGCAAGGAGACAGGGTTATGTGGAACATGTAAGTAACTAGGTTGGCACCTTTTTAGCTTATACTTAAACTGATCCTTAAGAATTTATTTCGCTGCACGCTTTTCGGCATAGCCATTTAATTGTCTATAGTAAAATGCATATATCACAACAAAATATTTTAAGTAAATTATATTATTTTGTACTTCTGACAAAAGCATGTTTTCTAATTTTTTTAAACTATAATTTATTTTTCATTTTTTAGTTTTAAAACATCATAACATATTATTGGCAATGTACTGGATTCATCAAAACAAACCAAACAAGCCCAAACTGCAGGGGTTTACTACCTGATACCATTGAGCTGATCAGATCAACTCGATGGTACCAAATTACTGTATTGTCAACCGAATTACATACACTTGCAAAATTTCAAATGGATACAATAATTAGAAGTAGGTTAAAATCGAATTCCTAGATTTGTTTATATACATTTATAGTTACTTAGTTAATTACATTCAAGTGAAGCTAATAAAAGCATGTTAACAAAATGTCATTCTACATACAGCGACATACAGGCAATACAAAAATTTAAATCTGAAAAACAAACAAAAAATTGAATTTCCAATGTTTGATACAGCTGAATTAAAGAGCCTGCAAATACAAGTCAAAAGTTTTTAAAAGTTTTTTGATAAAAGACTTAGTTTTTGAGAAAATTAATGGCGAATATGTAAAAATGCATCATTCTTACATATTCACCATTAATTTTCTCAAAAACAAAGTCTATTATCAAAAAACTCCTTAAGACTTTTTGATTTGTATATACCAGCCCATTAAATTAATTAGTTAGTTACCCAAATTCATCAAAATATTTTGTAAACACATCACATTTCGACTCAAACTTGAAAAATACACAAATAAATAAAATAAAAGTTGGGGTTTTATCCAATTTACTAAAAGTACAAAATGCAAAGTCAAGTTCCTTATTAAACAAAAAAGTATAAAAATATATAAATATATGTACAAGTCTACAAGAAAAACAGAAAAAAGAAGAAATAAAAATAACAAAAAAGCTTTTTTGACAATTTAAGAATTTAAATCATCACAGCAAACTTCTCCTAAAAGCGCCGGAACTCATCCGAAAAAGGTCAACATCCGGAAAATGTTTGTTGTAGTTTCTGAGAAGCCGATCTGTAAATGCAATGAAACTGTAATTAGCCCTCTGTGGATTATTCTCAAAGAAAAGCCGGAACTGTCTTATTTATTTATTTATTTATTTACGGATATACCATTTTACATAAGAAATAATAAACAGTAAAGCATTGCGTTAATTAATTACTAAAACTAATTACAATAAGAAATACTACCACAAAAATTCTAATTATTAATGACATTTAAGAATATAATAATCTCTACGTCTATGATGTCAGACGTCTCACGGCACTTTTAAAGGTACTAACTGAGCCATGGATTGGCAGATTATACTTATTAAAATTACGTTGCATTCTATTAATTGGGCTATGCAAGCCATACTTTCGGGTGACGTTTTCTGGGTAAAATAAAAAATTGGAACGGGTTCGATGTAGGGCATGTAAAGATATTTTACTTAGTAAATAAGAACAGTCAACATGCCCATTAATTAATTTGAACAAAAAACACATATCGGCCTGCAACCTCCTGCCCTGAAGTGAACACATACCCAAAATACATAATTTCATGACATGACATGAGAAATCAGTACTAAATCTAGAAATATAACTGGAAGACCTAGATGCTCGCTGTATCACACTCATGATATGGGCATTAAAAGTTAATCTACAATCAAACAAAACACCAAGGTCTTTAACCTCATGAACTCTTTCAAGTGTAGTGCCATTTATGATGTAATCAAATTGAATAGAATTACGTGATTTTGAGAAGGTAATGCATGAACATTTACTTGTATTTAAACTTAAACCATTTAAATTTGACCAGTGAACAAATAAGGTCACCTCTGACTGCAAACATTGGCAATCCAGAGAAGTAGATGTGTATTTAAATATTTTAAGGTCGTCAGCATACATAAGAAAAGAACTATGTGGTAAAAAATGGGAGCCTTGCGGGACGCCTGACGGTACTAAAATTTGATTTGATATAAAATTATTAATTCTAATACTTTGCGTCCGCCCAGTTAAAAAACTACTTAGCCATCTAAGAATGTGATCACCTAGCCCTAGTGCCTTAAGTTTAGCCAGTAATAGACCATGATTCACCCTATCGAACGCCTTCGAGAAATCGGTATAAATAACATCAACTTGATATCCCCTCTCGAAAGCGTTCAGCAAGTGGTTCACATAAGTTAATAGATTAGCTAGGGTAGACCGAGCAGGCTGAAAACCAAATTGTTCATCCATAATTACGCCTTTACAGCGCCAAGACAGCGAAGAAGACACCAATGAATCAAACAACTTTGGAATGGTTGACTGGATACAGATGCCTCTGTAATTTGTAACGTCGCTGCGATTACCAGATTTAAAAATAGGAGTAATGTATGAATGCTTCCAGAATTCAGGAAATACTCCAGAATTCAGCGAAAGATTAAAAAGAAAGTGTAGTGGTTTACTTAATGTGCAGACACATTTATTTAACAAGATAGGGGGTACCCCATCGGGACCAGAGGATGTTTTCGGATTAGATGATATTATTTTATGAAATATGTCAATTAAATCTATCTTTACTTCATTTAAATTAAGTACCTGAGAAAGGGTAGGATAGTATTCAGGTATTTCATAAGAGGCATCTGTATACACGGTTGAGAAATAATCGGCAAAGAAATTTGCCGTTTCTTCACCATTATTTCTTGCTCTGTTATCAAATTGCATACAGTTTGGATATCCGTTTGATTGTTTAAAATTATTAACATGTTTCCAAAATTCATTTGGGTTATTAATTAAATTTGATTCCATTCTGTGCACATAAGATTGATAACACTCTTGTTCTAGAGCCCCACACTCCCCTCTAAGCCGCGAAAACAGCACATAGTCAGCAGGCAAATTTGAATTCTTATAGCGTTTATGCACAATTTTTTTCTCAACTATAAGTCGTCTGAGACGAGGGGAAAACCACGTTGGAAAATTGGAGCTCTTAAATTTTTTAATGGGTACAAATTGTGAAATACCCTGGTATATTATATTATAAAACCCATTAACTGCCTCATCGATATCATATTTGTCAAGCAGTATTTCCCAATCGACTGAAGCAAAAAAATCATTTAAAGCTAGGAAGTTGCTATTTTTGAAGTCATAATATTCTAAATTATATTTTAATGATTCATTTGAAGTCGAGAGAGGAATGTCACAGGAATAAGCAATATGATGGATACTAGTATTTAACAATAGATCATCAGCGGATTGCACAACAATATCATTTAAATTTGTAAAGCACAGGTCAAGAAAGTTATTATTATTAGGAATATTTATCATTTGAAATAAATTAAGAAAGCTAAAAGAGTCACCTACAAGATTAGCAGCCGACAGCGTAGAACACTTAACACTAACACTATGAGCTTCATGAGACCATATGGCACTAGGGAGGTTGTAGTCACCAAACAGCACAAGAGCATGACCAGGATTCGCCTCGATTATGTCACCCACAGCCCGGCAATGGTCACTGTAAACCTCATGAGGGGAATTAAGGGGGATATAAACTGCACCAAAAATTAATTTTTTGTTTCCCTGAGATAACGAACAGAACAATTGCTCAACGGATTTGACAGTGATCTTGAGTTGTTTGGATTTAAGCTGGTTTCTAATGGCGATAAGTACTCCACCACCTCTAGATTTTAAACTTGTTTCAGAGTTCCTGTCAGTTCGATAGATGTCGAATCCAGGGATATTGACCTCATCGGCCGAGTGACCATCGGTGAGCCAAGTTTCAACTATAAGTAAAACATCATAAGTACTAAGGCAAGCTTTCCTACGTAGATCCTTTAATTTAGAGGAAATGCCACCAGCGTTCTGGAGGTAACAGCTTATTAGTTGCCGTTTTTTGGAGGACGTCTGTCTTTTATTATTTTTGGAATCCCATGAAAGTATCTTATAATAAGGTCGCTTTCACCATTTTCCTTTCTTTGAGAGAGTTCCGAGTGCAGTTTTTTTGTGTGGTTACGCCGAGAGATTGTCATGTCAGCACTAATACGAAGAGCAGATTCACTCACTATTAACTGTCTTCTGTTTTGTAAACATTTTTTGGCTGTATCTGATGATTCAAAAACAATACGCAGCGGGCGTGGTCGATCACCCACTCGGCCCAACCTAACAGTCTTGAAGGAAGCACATTCAATATTGATTAAGTTCAACATAGTTTTTATTTCGGAGCAATCGTGGTTAACTCTTGCTTCAGCATTACTGGATAAACTTTCAGCCATGTTATGAACGATTATATTTTTCTCTCTTATAGAACGCTCTTGCATTTCCTTAAGAACCCTTTTGGTATTTTTACTCTCAGCCAGCGCAGGTATGTCGGTGGTGACGAAATTATCTTGCTGGGCTTTAATATTGTGTAGCTCAGATCGAATTTCCCTCAACTCAGTGTCCAGTGCCGAAATTCTATTTCTATCCTCGCTGAGTTTTCTCAATTCCTGAAGCATTGTTTGGATAGTGGCGCTTTGTTCCATTATTATTTTATGCAGCTGAGTTATAGCCAGACAAGCATCACTGGAATTAAAATCAGATCTATTCAGAAGTAAAGGTAAATCAGGCTCTGTCACTCCCGAATAAACACCAATGTTACTTAAGCGCCTATTTTCACTAATATTTGCTATAGATGACCTAGCTGCCAGCTCCATTGGCATTGATGTGCAACTAGCTATGCCAATACTGTTACGATGAAATGTAGTAGCATAGAGGTTTCAGTAGTGGGCTTATTTAGTTGTTCCTTGCATGAGACACAATGCCACGGTATCTTCTGACTTGAACACAGTACAATTTCGCTGTCTGTTAATTGGGCACATTTTGCATGGAACCAAGAATTACAGCCCCCTGCACAACCAATTTTATATGAAGTTTTACCAATAACTTTATTACAAGCTTTGCACATCAATTTACCCATTTTCCGTTGTCAAAATGCAATAGCGACGTGCAGCGCGAAAACTCCCCAAGGACGAAGAGTTGTTTACAATTCAGTGATCCGAATACCGAGGTTTTTGTACAAATTCTTAAGAACTTTGTTGAGCAAAAAATATCAATGGATATACACAAATTATCGTAATTACAATAATAACTCTTAGATTGCAATTTATAGAGCACCAAAATTCGACGGGCAACATTAATTCCGAACAACGTCAAGAAATCCGAGAATTTTTCGTCAATTCTAGCTAACATTTTAAGCAGAATAACCCGGACAGAAATACGACACATTCACTCGACAAATATATCGACAAAAAAATACGTCTGATCGGTGCATGAAAGAGGATACTCAGTAAATACTTCACAGTCCATACATCCATTCAGAACCTTATAAAGGAACACCACCATGGCAACTCTCCTACGATACTCCAAGCTCCTCATGCCACAAAGCAGAAGTCTGGTGTCTTATGGAAGGTCATGAGAGTGGAAATGATGCTTGTATAACAAATATTTTGCAAACTTATTCTGCACTCTTTCAATCAGGTTGATGTAGAAATGATAAGAAGGACACCAAACCATAGAACAGTACTCTAAAATACTTCTAACAAAGGCATTGCATAGACAGATAATGGCTCTTGTATCTGTGATATGCTTGGTATGGCGCTTGATAAATCAAAGTATTCTAAGAGCCTTCAGCAGCATCTGTTAAATGAGCAGATTAAAAGAAAGGGAGTTATCGAAGATTACACCCAAAGCATTGATGGACGACACAACTTTTTGATGTTCAGAGCTAAACAGTTTGTCTTACTCCAGTCAGAGAAGTCATTAAGTTCTTGCTGAAGCTGATTACTGTTCGCGCCAACAACACTCTAAAACCTTTTCAGGTTATCAGCATATACAAGCACATTGGAATGCTTGAAGTAAGACACCATATCGTTTACAAATACGAGAAACAGAGATTGGTCCAATGTGGGATCCTTGAGGAACACCCAATGTTACTTCCACTTCGCGGTAGGCCGACACGCCGATAACAACACGCTTTCGACGATGCGACAAATACGACTGAATCCCACTCAAATAGACGCCGCTGATATCAATGTTGGATAATTTCTTGAGAAGCCAAGAATGGCATACACTATTGAAGGCCTTCAAAAAGTAGGTATACACTGCATTAACCTCTTTGCCAGACTCGAGAGCTTCAACTATAAAATTCGGATAGTTGCCTAAGTTTGTTGCCGTGGAACAGTCTTATAGAAGCCATGCTACTGAGTCGTAATGTATCTTTAATACATATTGAAGATTTCTTCTATTAATATAGCCTCAAAGATCCTTGGGAACGCTGATAGGATGCACACACCTCAGTAATTAGAGATTTCGGACCAATCTCCAAATTTGTGTATTGGAATCAGGTTTGAAAACTTCCAGTGGGAAAATATCCAGCATCAAAAGATCTCTGAAATAGTTTCGCAATTGGATAGGTGAGTGAACTGCTTCTCTTCAATACCACAGGGGGAACACCATCAGGGCCAGCACCCTTCGACGGACCCAGGCCTATAAGTTTAGCTTTGAAATCATTCTCACAGAAGGAATGTACGAACAAGCAGCCTTCCAGACTCTTAGTGGCCATGAGAGTATTAATTATGACAATGTAATGCACTTACTTAATCTAAAAACATTAAATGAAAGACACTGCAATTTGGATCAAATATTTATATACAAACTCATTAACAACCAAATAGACAGCATTAATCTACTAACATCTATTAACATTTATGTACTCCCTAGACTATTAAGAGGCTTTGACACATTTCATACTGAGCATCATTGCACATTAAACGGAAAACATTCTACTATAAACAAAATGATGATAAAGGTGAATATGCTTAGGGCGGATATGTTTAGCTCCTAGCTTAAAAAATCGGTATGATAAGAGCACATACCGGAAATATTTGTCTTTAATGTGCTAATGTTTTTGATGTACCTAAGTCTTATTTGTAAGTTTCATACGTGTTTATACTAATTTTAACTATCTGACATACAATCTGTTAATGACTCTATACTTACTCTCTTTGTACTTTTATCTTTAAGGGAGAACTGCACGCAAAAAGTGAAAAACTAGCGACAAGGTCTAGTCAAGTTCAAAATAAGATGAAAAGGTACCTACGTATTAGAAAAAACTTCCTGCACGTCGGACCTCAAAAAAATGTGTTATGTATGGTATGTGGCAATTTAAATTACATTTCGTTTAAAAATGGGTTCAAAAGGGTTCACGCGCTGCAGAAATACAAAGACATGAGCACAATTTACCATTTCAAATTTTGCAGTTACGTAGACAAAGGATCAATGCAAGGCGGGAAAGAGCCATTTTGTGGAAAAAAAATTATATGCGACATTTGCGTCAAAAAGTGGTCGAAAATGGACAAATCTACTTCTATTTTATAATTCTAGATTAGATTTTTTCATAAAATATCGCATTTAGCGCCCAACTATACATATTTCCCTAGTGAAATCAGATTGAAGCTAATTCATATCTCTTATAGTTTTAACATAATATTGCAGCGGTGGAAGGCTTGCAAATGATCCATAATACTGCGTGCAGTTCCCCTTTAAATGTTAAATGTTTACTTAAGTAACTTGATATATTTTATTTATTTATTGATTTATTTATTTCAACCAATGTATGTTACAGAACAAAAAATAATCCTAAGTGATACAGTATCGATCTTTATTACTAATTTAACAACATAATTTATGAACAAGATAAACAAAATAAATAAATAAGTTAAGCTTTTAAAAAGACAAGATAAAAGGAACAAGCTAACCATACCCTCCAGATTTTACAGATTACTAGGTTGTTGGAGAACTGTTCTTAGAGCACTGAAAAATATCTATGTAAAACGCACATTATAAACATTAATCAGAGTGTGCACAAAAGCTCTTTGACCGTAGTTGGTTTTGCGCGTTCTTTGTAAAAAAAGTTGTTAAGTCCTCAGTACTCTATTTCTAAGTGTCTGAACAGCTCGGAATAATCGATCAGACCATTTAAGAGCTTGTAAAGGAAGATTATATAAAAGTTTTGATGTCTGAATTCTAGAGATTTATATCCGCATAATAAAAGTCGCACCTCGTAATTTAAATTTGAATAAGGAAATCTATGTTTATATAATAAATATTTAATAAATCTGCCCTGTACTCGTTCCAGTCTAGATATATGACACATTTCACCACAATCTGGTCAACGTGTAAGTTAAAAGAAAGACTACCGTCGAACAGTACACCAAGGTCATTAAAGGATTTAACAGACTATAAAGGGACACCCTCTATTTGATAAATTAAGTTTATAGGATTTACAAACTTAAAAAAACTCATCTTTTTACACTTATTAACATTTAAATCAAGACAATTTTTTTACATCACAAAACTAAACGGTTTAGATCAAGCTGACGGAAATTGTAATCACTAGAATTAACAATGCTGTAAAACTTTAAATCATCCGCATACATCGTTAAAAAATAACAAAAATGAAATAGGTCCTATGTGGGATCCTTGGGGAACTCTCGAAAGCACCTCAAACTCTCTCAACACCACGCCTCCAATCTGAATACACTGCCTTCTATATGTCAAATAAATGGATCCTATTCCAATCTTCCATAGTTTGGACAGTGAATTTTATGTAAACTTGGGTTAACACCCTTTAATTAAATAAATAAATAAGAAAAATGATGCAAAAGCTGCAGAATATCTGCAGAAATATCTGCAGGATTATCAAAAACACAATCGCCAAATCTCACGGTAGGTTATTGATATATGACCAGAAGTGTTTTATATTCAGAGTCAGGGGAAATCAGAGGCTGATCACATAATGATATGGATAAGTCACTAAAGTAATTGGAAAAAAACCAAGTCCCAAATACGTCCATTAAGATTAGATATTAGATTATTCTGCTGCAGTTCAAGATAAAATTAATGTCTCAGCCAAAGAAGCCGTGATGTGCCGGGGTATAATAAAATCATCAATTAACCAGGACACTTCTGGTAGGTTAAAGTCTCGGAATATGACAAACCTTAAGGACTCGAACCAATTTCTAGGGCACACAGCAGTGTCGCAGAACTGTTGGAAAATGGGCCTCTACACCCAAAAAGGGGGGGGGGAATAGACGCATGCTATCACAAGATCAGTGCTGGCTGCGCGTAATCTTATCCATATATTTAGTTCTTTATCAATACACTACAGAGTGATAAACTCCAAATGGTATTACATGAGTCACAATAAATCTTTAAAACTAAAATTTTTAACCTACAATAACTTTAGCTTAAATGGTAAAGGAAAATAAAAAGTTCAGTCTTGTCAATATATAAAAACACAAAGAAACAATATATGACAAATCATATAATCTGCATAATTTATAGATATGATAACATTATAAAACAAGTAATTATTAAATGTATATGTTGACAAAAATGGAAACACATAAGAATATATATTAACAAACACTCCGGGGATTGCCATAAACACATAAATTAGTGTCTTAGACGCAAAGTGTTTTTTAGAGATAAATGACTCAAATGAAAAATCTCATAATCTACATAACACCTATTATAATTGGAAACCAAACGGTACACAAAGGTGCTGCGGCCATAGTTGGTTAGTTGGGTATACTCAAAAAATAATTGAACCTGTCTGGAATGTCGATTTGGAACTAAAAAGTAAACTAAACCAAGTAAAACACCACAGTCTATTGTGCCATTAATAAGCTTGTGCAGAAAAAGTAAAAGAGCATCTTTACGCTGACCCTCCATAGTCTCATAGGTAAGATTAGAGTGAGGAAAGTGAAGGTTGTATAGCAGGTATTTTGCAAATTTATTCTGCATTCTTTCGAGTCTGTTTATGTGACAACCAAAATGTGGTGACCATATAACGGAGCAGTATTCCAGTATGCTGCGGACCAAGCAGTTATAGTGACATGAAAACACCTTTGTGTCTGGTATTTCTTTTAATAAAAACCAATAACCTAAAAGCCTTAAGAACAATACTATCAATATTTTAAGTTAAAAGACAGGTTCACATCAAAAATTACATCTAGGTCATTAAATGAATTTACTCTATCGATATTTTCATTATTTATTTAAGATGACATTATTGTATTAACACACTTATATAAAATAATAAAAATGAATATGTCCAAATGTAAATTTGGAAGTATTAATTTTTAGATAATTTAAATTACACCACTGTATAAAATTATTTAAATCCATTTGTAAACCATTGAAATAAAAGTCAAAGTCAAAATATGCTTTATTATCAAAAGAAACTGTTCTTATTGACAAAGCTGTAAAGAATAATACAATTAATTATAATTAAATTATTTCAAAAAGGAGATATAATGTAAGATGCGTCCAAAATAAAGATTTTGAAATCAAGACTGACGATATTTTAAAATTTGAGGTCGTCCACATACAAGAGACAGTGGGATGTTTGAAAATAGGAGAGGACATCATTGATAAACAACAAAAATAGCACAGGTCCAATATGGGATCCTTAAGGGACGCCGGAAGTTACGTTTATTTCACAGGATGGAGAGCCGCAAATAGTCACACGTTGTCGACGCTCGGACAAGTTTGATTTAATGAATTTAAGATATTGTCCAGAAATACCAATGTTGGACAGCTTTTTAATAAGAAGTGGATGACATACACTATCGAAAGCTTTAGACAGGTCTGTGCGTACATTCTTGCCATCTTCTTTGACTTAACTCAAGCTTTTGACTGCTTAAATAGCTTTTTTTACAGAAGAAATTATATGCATTGGGGATACGGGGAGATATCAACAAATGGTTAGTATCTTATTTAGAGGAATGTAAGATAAAGGTTAAGATTGGGGATGTTATCTCTACTGGACATAATATAAACTGTGGTATACCTCAGGAAAGCATTATTTCACCACTACTATTTACGCTTTTTATAAATGATCATCAGATCAACAGATTTAAACAGAATTTTTATATTACAAAAAAGAATAATCAGAAAAATTTTCTCATTAAGTCCATTAGACTCATGTAAACCCTATGTCAAACAATATAAAATTCTCCCTCTTCCATGTATTCTAATTTTACACTCGGTATTATTCCTTAAAAAACAATTCACTAGATTTTCTCATCATCTAGAACTACATAATTATAGTACAAGAAACTCCACAAACATTTATATACCTCTTTATAAGACTAGCAGAAAGGTAAACAGATGCAGCTCAATTCATTTGATAGAGACTGGAAGTTACTTTTTATGTTCCAGTCATTGGATCCTGTTCTGCCTGAAAAATTTAGGTATTCGGAGAAGTTCATCAGACTTTCTGCATATAAGTAGAACCAGAAGGTCCATTTTATATAAGAAAGGACAGAGTAACAAAATGGAGAAAACATACAACAGAAAAAAGAAACACAAGAACAAGATTGATTACCTGGAGTAAGAAGAGACTTCTAAAATTTGACCAAACCTGTTTCTATTTGGAAATTGTTTTTTAGTGAAAATGTTATAAACATAGTAGTTCAAAACACATATAAATTTATCGGAAATAGCCAAGAAAACTATACTCGATAAAGAAACTATAAACCAACTATATGTTCCAGAGATAAAGGCTTTATATGAGTTTCAACTGTCAAGTCCAAGTGTCAAAAACCAAAACGTAACAAGCTAACAAAATTTCACAAAAATCGCAAAAATTTAAAGCCATCCTTTCTTCTTGGTTTAAAAAAACTCTTTAGTAATGTTAGTGGGAAATGTTTAAATATAATTTTGTTAATATTTCGGAAACAAATGAAAGTTTTTAACAAATAAAAATATGAGGTTATGGATGCTCGTTTTTCGACAAATTCGGACAAGGAAATTGAAGCAAAGTACTGCAAACATTGTAAAAAATTAGTGAAAAACTCCGGGGATTGCCAAATTTGCACATTCCACTAACACCCAAGTTGTGCCTGGCAAGCAAAAGTTGTGATATTGAACGAAAATTCGGCAGAAGTTGTAAACTGTTGTAACTCGGCGAACTACAAAAATCCGTCGAAATGGATGAGTAGAAGATAAAATCAATTATTGGAGACTTGTTTAAGAGGCATTTAAACTCTTTCAAGAAAACTGTTGAGAGAGCACTTGTTGACTTGAAAAAATCAGTTCAATACATATCAGATTCTTTTAATGACCAGAAAAAAGCAATTGATATGTTAGTAACAGAAACTAAACAGCTAACAGCTAAAAAAGTTATGGCTGCAAAAATTGAGGAACTGGATAGTAGATTACGCGAAATTGAGCAACAGAAAAGGTGTAACAACAACAATAATGGGTGGTATCCAGCAACAAAACAGAAGCTCAACTGAAATCGTTCTTCAGGTGGCCAGATCTATGAACATCCATCTAGATGCAAATTCGATATGTGAAGCATATCGACTGGGTATGCAAGAAAATGCACCTTTAATAGTAAAATTTAATAGTCAAGATACTAAAATCCAGTTCTTTCAAAAAATTAAAGAAATCAAGGGCGTAAATACCCAGTCATGTGGCCTACAGGGCGATAGCAAGATCTACATGAATTAAGATTTGACACCACAAACACATAAGCTTTTTAAGAAAACTCTGGAGCTTAAAAAACTAAGAGATTTTTATTCGGTGTTTACAAGGAGCGGGAACATATTTTTGAAAAAAAAACAAAAACAGGCCCTGCTATGAAAATTTTTGAGTGTTGAAGATTTAAGTAGGTAGATTTAATAGAAAAAATGTGTATATATATATATATATATATATATATATATAAGTATATAGGATTAAAGTCAAAGTCAAAGTCAAAAAAAGCTTTATTGTAATTTAAGAAAAATCTCATATACAAAGCAAGCAAACTTAAACTAAGCAACAACAAAGTCCTGTCATTTTTGGCAATATATACTCTAGTAGCAAGTCAATTTAACTGTGTAAACGAACAAATACAGAGTTGTATATTAAAATAAAATATGATCGTATAAAAATATATAAATTGCTATAATGCATATTATATTCATTTTAAAAAGTATAAAATTAAAACTTCAACATATAGCACAGAGTGAACACAAAACAGATTCAAATGTAAAGCATAAAATACAAAAATAACCATTATAATCCTAAAAAAGTGTTTACATATTCAGTTAAATGATTCGTCAAAAAATTCAGCAACTGAATAGTAGGCTTTCCCAATCAATAGGCTCAAATCTCAATCATCTCGCTTAAAATGTCTTGGATTAGAAATGCCCCTTATATTTGAGGGTAGATGATTAAATATTTTTTTGCTGTTAAAAATGATAGATTTCTGGGTCAGAGTCGAAGAAGGAATATGCAGGGAAATGAGTCGAGAGCTTCGAGTTGCATAAGCCCGGGTTGACTCAATCTCATGCCGTGTTTCTAATATAAATATGCAGGGTAAAGTTAAAATTTTTTGACTTACAAATAAGGTCTGCATGACTCCCTGAAGGGTAGTTTACACATATATCTAATTGCACGTTTTTGCAGTACAAAGACCATGTTAAATAACTGATTAGAGCAAGATCCCCAAAAACATATTCCATAACGTAAATGTGACTCAATCAAAGCAAAGTAAACGTTCCTTGCCATGGACATGCTCAGCTCCCGAGCAACAACCCTCAAGCCAAAACCTCCCTTAGCTAATCTAACATTTATACTTAAGATATGTGCTTCAAAATTTAATCTTTCATCTATATACAAACCCAGAAACTTATTAACTTTCAAATTTCTCACAACCTGAGAGTCGAGAGACATTTCACCAATCTGACACTTAAAAGAAACAATATTTGCTTTTGATACATTCAGAGTTAAATTCAAATTCAAATTCAAAAGTATTTATTGTCTAACAGGAACAATCCCAATACAAAGACAATTATAGATTAAATTAGCACATAATAGAAACTATTTAAGTATGTAATGCAAGATAAAATTTAAATTTTATACACATAAATAATTTATAAGATTCAAGTTGATGGTACACATATTTACACTAAGAAATAGATGACAAATTAATATATAACAAAATAGAATTAGAGTGCATTGACACTCGAGAGTATGCTTTTCTTAAAACTACTTAGTCTTAAGTTAAACATATCAGTTTCATTAACTAAAGTTATTGAATTAAAGTACAAACAGGCTCTATACAGAGGCGCCTTTTTTGCAAGGTTAGTACGACCTAAGGGTTGATAAAATATTTGTTGTCTACGAGTGTTAGTTTGAGGTACCAAGAAGCAAAGCTGAGACAACAGTTCAGAGGAATCATGTTGTTACATAATTTATAAAGGAATTGCAGACTTGCACAAATAGTGGTATTCCTAAGAGATAAAAATTGGAATCGATGAAGAAGTAGATCATGATCAAAACCTCTTTCAGGATAGACACCATCCCTTTTGAAGGCCAGGTACTTGAGGAATTTTCGCTGGACACATTCAAGCCTATTAACATGGACATTGTAGGTAGGAAACCACACAATGGCCGCGTAAAGTAGCCTGGATTTAACCAGGGAATTGTAGATAGCAATGCAACTAGACAACTGTGAGAATTCCGATGTACTCCTCATCAAAAATCCCAAGGACTTCAGAGCCGATCGGACAGTCTCATCTATATGCAGACTGAAAGAAAGTCGCTTGTCCACTGTAACGCCCAAGTCACGAACCGAATCACAATCGGGAAGCAATGCGTTACCAAGAGTGTAGTTATGGTGGAACTCATGATGAATTATAGAGATCGTTATTTTCTTACATTTTTGGATATTTAGGGGAAGATTGTTTAATATGCACCATCTATGAACCCTATCAAGGTCCTGCTGAATTACCATGCAGTCATCCTGATTACAGACTGTACGAAAGAGCTTCATGTCGTCGGCAAAAAGTAGACAGCCGCCGGCAAGATCCTCAGTGATGTCATTAATAAAAATGGAAAATATAAAAGGAGCCAGATTACTGCCCTGAGGGGCACCACTTGTGGCGATATATTCATTTGATTTGAAGCCATTGTAGTCTACAAACTGGATCCTATTTGCCAGATAGGAGATAAAAAAATTGACCAGATTTTCATGAAACCCCATTTTGAGCAGTTTTTGTGCTATGAGACCGTGATCCAACTTATCAAAAACCTTCGAAAAATCCGTATATATGACGTCTAGCTGTTGTCTTTGATTAATGGCTTGGTAGGCTGTTTGAAGAAATGACGTCAAGTTCGTGGGAGATAAGATATTTGACTTGATGGAAGAGTTTTTCATAGATACAGACTTCAAAGGCTTTAGAAAAGTTGGATAAGATGGAAATAGGACGGTAGTTCTCAACACATCCCCGATCACCTGTTTTGAGTACTGGACAAATTTTGGCATATTTCCAACGATCAGGGAAAATGCTGGTGCGTATTGATAAGTTAAATAAAATAGACAATGGTGTAACCAGAACTGAGGCACAGTCACGTAAAATAAATGATGGAACTTTATCGGGCCCTGAAGTTTCTTTGTTTTTTAGTTTTTTTAAACCAGATAGGATGTCGTTGTTACTGAGGGTAAGTAATGTTATATTTTGGGACCCTGCATCAGCATGAGAATTTCCAGAAAATATACAGGAGTCGGTGTAAACACTTTTAAAGTAATGGGCAAATGCGTTTACTATGCCGTTTGGAGATTCAATGATAGAACCAGAACTTTTTTGGGTCGCGTCCAATAGAATTTTCACTGGTACTAATGAAGACTCTATATGCCATATCAATCTTTACTTTTATTGAAGTTGTTATCCTTTTAAAAGCAGAATAATCACTCAAACAGTTTGTACTCTTCCATCTTTTATGCAGCCTTGTCTTAGATTTAATATCATTAATTATATCCCTTGTATACCAAGGCGGGTAAGAATAATTATATTTATGGGGAGCAAACAAAGGGACTGATTGGTCAAGAATGGAATAAATTCTATTATAGAAGAGGTCTACCGCGTTATTAATATCTGAAACTCCATTAAGAAAATCCCAGTCGGTTTCCCAAACAAGTTGGTAGAGTAGTGGAAGGTTGGCTTTGTGGAAGTTGTAGTTTCTATTAGGGGAATCGTTTGGAAAGTCGACACAATTATCCTCCAAGATACAGTTAGATACAATATTTAGCGTAGGATGGTAACAATCTTCTGGTACAAGCGATATGTCATTTTTTACAACGGTGCAAAGAAAGTTTGAAAGAACCAGATCAAGTATGCCATTGTAATAGTTTGTGACATTATTGAATTGAGTTAAATCAAGATATGAAAGAAAATGGAATCGCACCATTCCTTTATCTTCAATAAATCCATTTTGAAGGCAAGCTCCAACTGATTAGCATCCTTATTATGCCACAGAATTGTCATATCGTCAGCAAACATTGTAAACACCCCCGAAATGCTCAGTCTGGATAGATTGTTGACATATAACAAGAACAAAAGCGGGCCCAAAACAGATCCCTGAGGAACACCAGAAACAGTTTCTCTTTCACTTGATTCCCTGTCATTAAACACTACTGACTGATAGCGCCCAGACAAATAAGAACTTATCCAGGCCAAAGTTGCACCTCTGAATCTATATGTTTCAAGTTTTCACAACAGCACTCTATGATCTACACAATCAAATGCCTTGGTAAGGTCACAGAATACTGCTGCGGCAACTTCTCCATAGTTCAGAGTTGTATACAAGCTGTTAAGGAAAGAAAAAATTGCATCATTTGTGTTTTTGGACACTTGAAAACCAAACTGAATACTGCTAACAAGATTGTGCGCCACAACGAAGGCAAAGACTCGCCTCTTCACCAGCTTTTCAATAACCTTAGCCAATGTTGGAAGCAATGAAATAGGTCTAAAGTTAGAGGGCACTTCACAGTCACCCCCTTTAAAAAGTGGAATAACTTTTGCTCGCTTTAGTGAAGGGGGAAAAATACCACTCTGACAAGACAAATTTATTGCCTCTGAAAGCGTCTTTAGTGCGATAGCGTGCAAATGTAAAATTATCCTCAAAGAAATATAATCCCAGCCAGATGTATTCTTATTTTTTAATTCTGTAAAGGTATCTTTAATTTCATTTATATCAGTTGGAGCAAAAAATAATGTATCTCTCACCCGTATACCATCAAGGAAGGTCAAAGGATCCTTTGTGGGTTTTATGAGAGGACAAGTTGGCGGCCACGGTGCAGTAAAAGGAATTTAACTGATGACAAGTCAGATTGGAACAGGTTATCTGACCATTTTCTCCACACAGTTCCTTAACAATCCTCCAACTCTCCCTCTGTTCATTTGTGGATTGCTTCAGTCGATTGGCATAGTGAAGCTGTTTAGCTGCTTTAATTGTACTTCTATATACAGTTCGATATTTATTAAAATATGAAATAAATGTTGGATTTTCAAAAAAATACTTTCGCAGCATGTGCAAGGAACGCATATTTCTGGATGAGGTTTTAAGTCCTTTGGTAAACCACAATTTCCTCTTCCTCGTTTTTATGGTTTTAAGGGGAAAAGCCAAATTGAAATTGTAAGTGAGTAGGATGTGAAAGCCTGCGAGCGGGTCATTTAAGTGCAGAACCCCACTCCAGTCACCTTCAGCACATAATTGACAAAAACCTACCATAATTTTTATGAGTAAAAAGTGTACCCCTCCGTTTAGTTTTCTTTGATTTTTTAAATGAAACCTTAACACTGAACAAAACCGCATGGTGATCAGAAAGACCTGCATTTAGCACACAACAGCTTTCAAATGCATCCGCTCGGTTAGAACCAAAATCGTCAATCAATGATGACGAATATTCAGTAACACGAGTAGGGCCCTCTACATGCATCACTAAGTTCAATGAATCAAGTAAGTTATATATTATTTTAAAATTCAGGTGTGATTTATTTGTATAATCTATATTTAGGTCGCCAGCCAGAATAATCAATGCATGTAAAGGGAACCCCATAATACGTGACTCCAGCCTAGTCACAAAAAGAGACACATCAGTATTCGGAGGTCTATATAAACAGACAACAAAAACATTATTAAGGATTAAGGATTAAATAACTAACACATGGAACTTGAGGTCTTAGACAGTATTTCCATTGAAAATAAAAAAATTACAGTTGAACCTGAAGTAATAAAAAGAATTTTTAATGCAAATAAAATTGAATTAGATATTTTACAACTAAACATAAGGGGCGTAAAAACAAATCTTATCACTTTCTGGTATCTCTTCAAACTTATAATTTGGAATGTTGTGATATATTAATTTTGA
Source organism: Kuschelorhynchus macadamiae (assembly GCA_030620095.1). NCBI lineage: Eukaryota > Metazoa > Arthropoda > Insecta > Coleoptera > Curculionidae > Kuschelorhynchus > Kuschelorhynchus macadamiae. The sequence continues at coordinate 49,752 of JAUTXW010000006.1, read as the reverse complement.
CAGAATGTCATGGCTTAGACTCGACATCTTTTTATAATATACCAGGCTTTGTTTGTTTGTTTATTATGATTAGGCTGACTTTAATTCATCTGATGGAGTTTTAGTATATACCAAATTTTCTCTCAAACCAACTATCCACACTGTTAAGCTAGACACATCCAAGATAAGTATTACACATCTAACACTAAACCTCGAAAACACTATTTTCAATTTAAACATATGTTATCGATCCCCGAACTCCAATACACATAATTTTTTGTATGATCTAAACCAATATTTAATCTCAAAACAGTACAGTGATGTTGAACTGGTTTTGGGAGACTTAAATCTAAACTTACTAAACCCTACACACTATTTAGTAAATGAATATATCTCCACCCTAAATACGCATGGTTTCTTTCCTAAGGTTGAAGACATTACAAGGCCTGAATCTCAAGCTTGCCTAGATCAGGTGTTTCTTAAATGTAAGCATAATGACAGTTTTGTAATGATAAACCCATATATTATAAACTATGAAATAACTAATCATTTACCAATTCTAATTAACTTCTGTCTAAATAAAAATAGGGAAATAAGTATCTCTTTTAATAACCAAATAATAAAAACAATTAATTTTCAAAAATTATTTGATAAGGTAGGGGCTCTAAATTGGAATGAAACTCTTAACTATGCCGACCCAAAGACAGCAACAGACAAAGAATCATATGAAAACAAGGTTTTTAAAAGGAAGTTTAAAAAAATTAAACCCTGGATAACTCACGGTTTAATTGTTTCCATTAAAGCAAGAGATAGACTAAAACAATGCATGAGGAGAAATCCAACCCCTGCAGACATTTCTGAATATAAAGTAGAAATAAATTAATAAATCAAACAAAAAATGATTATTATAAAAAAAGAATTGATGAAAATAACAGGAAAATAAAAAAACTCTAAAATTTTATAAACGAAGCCACAAACAAAAACGAGAGGGAAGGTAAACATGATATTGGACGTGTGTTGCTTGACGATGGAAGCAGGGTTGAAAGTGGCAAAGAAATAGCCGACCTGTTTAATAAATTTTTTACAAATATAGGCCAAAGCATGGCTGACTGTGTTACTACACCAAACATTCCTTTTAATTTCAATTATTCATCTCTAAGCTCAATGTATCTCAAACCTATTACACAAAATGAGATTATTAAATACATGAACTCCCTAAAAAATAACTGTTCCTCTGGGAAGGATGGTATCTCTTCAAAAATAATCAAATCTCTTCACAAACATCTTTTAGATCCTCTTAAACACATTATAAACTTAATATTATGGGATCCTATTATGGGGTGGGGCTTATGAAAAAAACTTAAGAAACCTTAAAATAGTCCAGAATTCTATAATAAAAATAATGCTAAAAAACCCTAAGCTATGCTCTACAAGTGATTTATATCATTAAGTATGATTCCCGAAATAAAATCCCTTTAGTCAAGTCAAAGTCAAAGTCAAAATATGCTTTATTGTCTAAAGTAAAAAGTACTCAATGACAAAGCTATAAAAATAAATATGTAAACAAATAAATAAATTGACCACTGCTCCACAAAATTTATTATACTGTCCTATTGCTTTTACATTCATAAAAACCATAATAAACAAATAATAATCCATAACAGCTATCAAACCAGAAAAAATGTAAATAGACACTGTTGCCTAAGATTAGACGAAGTTTGAGCTTGCTCCAAGATTTCATAATTTATTATCACAGGAAATAAAACAAATCAGGTTTTTACAAAAGTTTAATAAAACAGTTTTAAGTTATAAATTAGAAATTGTTATTGTAGTTAGGATTTTATCTGTGATTTTTGTTATTCAACTTATTTATAAAAATTATTGCTTAGTTTTATTTAAAACTCACTGGCACAATACAGATGTCTCACATCTAGGTGCCATTTTTTTGTTACATCTCTATTAAGTTTCTTTGCACATGTTATGGGTAGAAGATTTTTATTTCCTTATTTAGTTGTTAGGTTCACGGGCTACTTATATTTAAATTCCTTTTAGGCCTCTGCCTACACCTGTGATATGCTTGTGCCTGTATTTAAATCTAGTTTTCTAAGTATTTAAGTCAATATTTAGTTAATATAATTATTTGATGTAGCTTATTTGTAAAAGTGATGTTGATAATAATAATAATAATAATAATTTGGCTTGTTATATACGGCAGCAGTAAGAAAATGTAACCACATAAATGCTGATGATGACTTATAAAAAACAGAACTCCAATGGAAATTTTTAGGCTTACCACGTCGCTTTTTATTGCTCCATATTAATTTTGGTGATAAAGACTCTCGCGAAGAGAGGCTAAAAATCGACAAGCTTGCAGCAATTAGGGAGTTGTTTGACTATTTTGTATCAACCTGTAAAAAACCCTATTCATTGTCTGAATTTACAATTGATGAAAAGCTAGAAGCCTTTAGAGGAAATTGCCGAGTTCGACAATACATTTCATCCAAACCTAATAAGTATAGAGTAAACATTTTTGCCTTGGCAAAAATTATACTGCCAATCTTGTGGTTTATGTAGGTACTCAACCTTCTGGACCATTTGAGGTTGATACTAGACCTTTTGCTTTGGTACTACATTTATGTGAGCCCATTTCAAGAACAGGGCAGAATCTCACTACAGATAATTGGTTCTCTTCTCTGGAACTTGCTGATATACTTCGAATTGAACACAAACTAAGCTTCCTTAGAACTGTTCTTAAAAATAAGAAGCGAATACCCGCTCAATATAGTTCCGCAAGAATATTAAGACCAGTGCAATGTAATGTTTAAAACATAGTGTAGTGCTATTTGGAGTTTATAAATCAAATAATATTGATAAAAATGTCATTCGCAGAGAATTCATTCTTCAGCTTGGTTTAAACTCATTGACTAACCAACTAAAAATCCATGCTACCTAGACTAAATTCCTAGAACCCTAAGAAGTCGAATTTCAGAAGTCTGTTTCCTAAATCCTCCTCAGCAAGATGCCCAAGAGTAGCAGTTACTGGTTTGATGGGTTGTGATATATGCGATTCAAAAAAAAATAGTAAAAATCAATTTAGCTGTAGAAAATGCAAGATATTTCTATATCTAGAACATGTGGATGCAGTGTCTGGGGACTGTTGTTACACCAGTGGTATTTAATGTGTGTTTTTTTTATTAATTGTTTCTTATTTAAAAATAAATGTTTATGAGCATAATAAAGTTGTAGATAATACATAAGAAGCTATGCAATGTATACATGTTTTTAAGAACAGTTTCACCTATCCAAAGCATGGTAATCTTCACTCATTAAATACTAGAAATGAAGGTACATTTTATATACCTCCTTATAAGTCTCAGATTATGGGTTTGCAAATGTATAATATATTGCCAAATGATATAAGGGGTTTAACTAATGTTCATCAGTTTAAATGTAGATTAAACACGTTATTGGTTAATAAATGTTTTATTCAATGGAGGAGTACATGAAAGTTGATCCTGTCTTAAATTAGTGTAGGTATGTTGTTGGTTTTAGATTAGTGTAGGTATGTGGTCTTATGGACCAAATTAGTGTTAGGTAGTTTTTAAGTTTTACTCACATGTTATATGACTATTATACAATATATCTTTGTCTTACAGTAGGATTTTAAATAAATAAAAAATATTTTGATTTTAGACATAGAGTAAGCAAAGATTGAACTATATTGAGTCATTCAATTTCTATGGGTTTTTTCTTAAAGGACATTTTACATGCTGCAATTCTCAAACCAGTAAAGTATCATAGCTACAAAAAACTTTTATAATCACTCGCAAAAAATAGATGATAACATGGTGTTATGTTATATTAGTAATGTTAACAATAGTCTGCTCCCTAGAATAATAAGCATAGTTTCATACCACCAAAAAAAATCCTGTTAGCTAAGTCAAATTGATTCAAATCGATAATAAAATTCTTGAAACCTTCCTTTAACCTACTTGATTGATATCACTTTACTATAGGATGTTCACTGGCATGATCACATGTTATCATTAGCCAAGTCATTTCTCATGACAACTGCAATGCTATGAACCAAGGTTTACTTTTTTGTGTCTGAATAACCTTTACACCTCATAGACCTCACATTTGGTACTGTTCACATATATGAGGAGCAGCCACCCTTTCATTTCTTAAATAAAATTACACACATGAAACTATAAGACTTTTAAAAACTGCAAAAATGTCTTTTTTGTTTTTGCCTGGGTTGGCACCTGTACGTGAAATGAGATTATGAAATTTCTTTAAGAAAACAAATTGGAAAACTGCCACGGTTTCAGGTTTACTGTCCTTATGTAACTTAATGTTTAGTTTTAGTCTAAGGATATAAAAGTAATTAATTTGTAAACATGTATGTGATTTAATTGGTATTTATACCCATAAATTTAAAAAAAAGTATTTCCTAATTGCCTAGTCTATAATACCACATTAGTAAACTTCTATTCACTTAAGACAACCACAGTACCTAGTAGGTACACCTTTCAGCATATGTGGTCTGCACTCGAATATATATATATATATATATATATATATATATATATATATATATATATATATATATATATATATATATATATATATATATGTATATGTATATATATATATATATATATATATATATATATATATATATATATATATATATATATATATATATATATATATATATATATATATATATATATATATATATATATATATATATATATATATATATATATATATATATATATATATATATATATATATATATATATATATATATATATATATATATGTATATATATATGTATATATATCTATATATATATATATATATATATATATATATATATATATATATATATATATATATATATATATATATATATATATATATATATATATATATATATATGTATATATATATATATATATATATATATATATATATATATATATATATATATATATATATAATTACTTCGAAAATATTTCTTGGGTCTAGGTTTATGCATTGAAACAATAGTGGTTATATTTCGCTCGACGTTTCGCTTTTGATTAAAAGCATTTTCAAGAGCATTTATTTTAACTAAAACGAGAAAGAAAAAAAAACAATATCAGTTCGATACAAACCGGTTTGTTAAAATTGCCGTTTTGTCAATTATAAAAACACTGATAAAGTAAAATTTCTTCAATTAATCCTAAAACATTTTGCAGTCGAACAGTTTTCTAAAATGACTTTCACAATTTTACACATTAAAAAATATTAAAAAACTTGTTTACATTATTGACGAAAAAAAAAAAACACAAAAACATTTGTACAATTTGGTTTAAAGCCGTTAATTAAAAATAGGTAACCTACCTTGGAAAACAGAGCTTCATTTTTAAATCTATTATATTTAAGGCACCTATAGTATCAGTATCGTAATGTCTAGGTTGGTTTTGGGTGACATTACTTGATCTTAATAATTGTAAAATGATACTGATATACAAGAAACGGTACAAAGTGATGGCGATAAGACAAGAAATTTTTATTATTTTGTTAGTTTTTTTTAAGGATTGGAAGTTAATGTTATTATTTATACCAGGGTTACTATTTTCTACTTATGGTTAGAATATACGGGTGATGTTGATTGAGTACTATAGTTACGTTATTAAATTAAATTATAATAGATTTGACTTAAATTATTTATGTCTTGCTTATCGTTGACAGCGTTTGGTTCTTTCTTTATGTGGAACATCTCTTTTATAGCTAATTTATGATAGTTTGACTCCTGGCATAGAATTTCAGTTTCTACAAATCCAAACTCATGTTTTTCATTTTTTTCATGCTTGTGCAGAGCAGTCGAAGCATTTTTTGTGTATTTGTGACCATTTAGACGGTTTTCTAAATATTGCGTTGTCATACCAATGTATTTTTTTGGACAGTTTATACACGGCACAGAATAAACAACATTAGATTTCTTTTTCTTGGGTATTTCGCTTTTTAATGAGGTGTATAGGGGTGTTAATAAATTTTGTGCCTTGTGGCTTACGACTATGCCAGGAGTCAAACTATCATAAATTAGCTATAAAAGAGATGTTCCACATAAAGAAAGAACCAAACGCTGTCAACGATAAGCAAGACATAAATAATTTAAGTCAAATCTATTATAATTTAATTTAATAACGTAACTATAGTACTCAATCAACATCACCCGTATATTCTAACCATAAGTAGAAAATAGTAACCCTGGTATAAATAATAACATTAGCATCCAATCCTTAAAAAAAACTAACAAAATAATAAAAATTTCTTGTCTTATCGCCATCACTTTGTACCGTTTCTTGTATATCAGTATCATTTTACAATTATTAAGATCAAGTAATGTCACCCAAAACCAACCTAGACATTACGATACTGATACTATAGGTGCCTTAAATATAATAGATTTAAAAATGAAGCTCTGTTTTCCAAGGTAGGTTACCTATTTTTAATTAACGGCTTTAAACCAAATTGTACAAATGTTTTTGTGTTTTTTTTTTTCGTCAATAATGTAAACACGTTTTTTAATATTTTTTAATGTGTAAAATTGTGAAAGTCATTTTAGAAAAGTGTTCGACTGCAAAATGTTTTAGGATTAATTGAAGAAATTTTACTTTATCAGTGTTTTTATAATTGACAAAACGGCAATTTTAACAAACCGGTTTGTATCGAACTGATATTGTTTTTTTTTTTCTCGTTTTAGTTAAAATAAATGCTCTTGAAAATGCTTTTAATCAAAAGCGAAACGTCGAGCGAAATATAACCACTATTGTTTCAATGCATAAACCTAGACCCAAGAAATATTTTCGAAGTAATTATAATTAAAAGGTTTAAGAAATATATATATATATATATATATATATATATATATATATATATATATATATATATATATGTACAGGAACATTCTGAAAGAAAATCTTTTGGTAATCTTTGATTTTCTGTGGAAATCTTTGGAAATTTTCCTGGTAACCTTTGGAAGTTTCATAGACATAGTGGTTTACTCCTCAATTAAACTATTAAAATGACTTGGCAATGTGGGATTGTGAACTTGCCGATGGAAATTGGAATTACTATTCGACGTTTTGCCTTCGATTATACGAGGTATCTTCAAGGATCTTTACTCCACGAGATCTGAAGACTAAATTTTAGGTTACTGTCATATGCAAAAATTGCTCCACAGTGGCAAATAAAACCTATCGTCCTCGCTATTATCTAATATTTGAATTCAGAAAAAATCCTGTAATGTCCAGTTTTTCTTTTTTAAATGTGTATTATAAAAATGTGACTGCCCTTTCTATTAAAAAAATCATTTGTGCTCGGTGCACTATACACTGCCTATTCAAAATCCATTATGAACTGATCTAGAGCAGGTTTTTATTGTAATATGCTCTGATAACAAATAAAAAATGACAACGTATGAAGGAATTTTTAAAATAGATGAAATTTTTGACTTATGTTTATTAATTATCATAAAAAATCCATTAAAATTTCAACTATTTTCAATAATATATACGAAAGAGAGACAGTTGCATATTACTAGCAAAAAAAACCATTTAGAAATCTAAGCCATTTTTACTTAAATTAAGTTGGCAGGAGTAAAAACTTAATATTGAGGTTAAATGAGCATTATTTTCCTTAATCTAAACCCACGTCGCGAAAATTTGCTTGTAGTCTAGCAACCTGTACAAATTGTACAAAAACATACCTCACATACACTGCTTATTCCCAAGGCTTAGATTTGTTTGATACATGAACCAATCTTAAAATATCTAATGTCTGATTATAAACATGTTTATATTTTTATCTCTAAAACCATAAACAATTCCTTATAAAACGCAATCAAAGAATGTCTTTTTAAAGTGTTTAAAACATAAAACAACTTTTTTATAAAATTCAAGTCAACATTACATAAACACTGAACTTAAAGCAACCGGCTTGTCAAAAAAAACAACCTGTTAACCAATGCTAATATTACTTTTAAAAACCACAATTATGAATATCACAAAACCAAAAGTTACCTAAGACACAAAGGAAGAAACTCAGATATTGTTTGTATTCTTTTAAAAAGATAATACAACACATAACCAAGCACAGAATGAACTTTACAACTTGTTACATACTCAGTAATACTCACCAAAACAAAACGTCAAGTTACAGCTGTTCCAAACAATAATCAACCTTCATTCCCGAAGTGTTTCACTTAAATTTTCACTGAATACACTTTTCCCACGGTATCACTTTAAAATGAAAATTCAGTCGGAAAATACATTCTAAATATACACTAGTACTTTTAACACCCGTCACGCTTGCCACACGTCTCCTCGATTCGAACGGTATGCTATTTTGTGAAGTAGAAGATGGCGACGGCGGCGACGAGTCGCCGACTTTTTACGTTACAATTCACTATAGTTTGCCATCTTTCGGTGGAATAAGAAACTTTCATATGGAAAATCGTCTCGAAGTAAAGCAATCTATATTTTTCCAGTGCCGCGTTTTTAACTCTTAAGCACTCTTGACTCTAGAGTTATTCGAGAACATCAAATATGTGATGGGAACAATCTGCTAAAAGATTAAAGCGTTCCAGTGAACCAAAGCCTCTAGCATCTGCCTGAGCTATTCTCCTATTCCTGGGCTATTCCATTTGGCGGAATGGTGCGGCAAACTACACGTAAGCACAGAAAAATTAACTAAGCTAATGTTTCTGTGACGTGAGGCTAGATTTATGTTTATGTTATGTTTATTTTTGAAGGTTTTTTTTGTAGATAATATTTAAAATCCGTTAATTGGTTAAATAGAATAGGATCTTAAGTTTTATTTTATTACTAATAGATTATAAGTTACAGACAAATAGGTTCCACCGGTCCTCCAATAAAACTTTTTGCCTTTATCGTTCTTTTAGGACTTCCAATATTTAAATTAAATATATCTCTACTCCAGTGCGGGCTCATCAGAGGCGGCAGGGTCAGCCGGCCTGTACCAGAAAATATACAGGGAAAATTCTTTTTTTAAAAAAAGTAGGTAAATATTTTTCAAAAATAATTTTGCAAACACGTACAAAACAAAATGTAGTTTATTATTTCCTGGGCAAATGGCAAATTAGGTAGGTATTCCTATTATCGTTGCTTGACGAACATACAAATAACGCCATTAACAGCAGTCAGACAGCCGCCGTCCACAAATATTCTAATAAATTTGTTATAGACGGTGTCTCGGCCAGCCGATTCCATCATCTTACATGCTAGACTTCAGCTACTAATTCACGCGATACGTAGTACGTTCGCATACATCCACATGCTATAACGTTCTTCGTAGCTTATAACCCCGGCCCGTCTCGATGTGGCCGTATCCCCGAAACTTTTCCCAATTGAATACTGCCATTTTTCAGGTATTAATTATAATTATTATAAAATGATACTGTTTATTTTTAAATGAATTTATCAGTTCTTTACATTAGTCATGGCTAATGATGGTTAATATATTATATATAATATATTATATTAGTAATTTTCACTCCATATTATCATGTTATCATTTGCAATTTGTTTTATAAGTGGGCCAGCCGCATGGTGATTCTTGCTGGACAACAAACTTTTTTGGTTGTGCTTTTACTTTGGCATCTATTTTATTTTCCTCTTGAGGCAAGATACATTAAAATATTAAAACATTAAATTGACTGACTAGAGGGTTTTTCTAACATGTTTTTCTTATTTATTAAATTTATACTCTAGTCTAGATGTGCTATAGATAGGTTGGTGCCTACCTTGGGGGGTTAATTTAAAAAAAAAGTTTGTTAATATATTTTATTGTAAATGGTATAAGAGCAACATAAATACCCATATTATACTTGTTGTGGCATAAGTGAAAAAAAAACAGTCTCTAATAAATAGTTATAGAATAACCTTCAATTTTTTTCCTGCAGCAAATGTATTAATAACATTGTTTATATTTACATCAATACTATCTATAGATATGTAGGAGACCCAATCCAACATGTCTCTCTTGTGCTATAGTGTTTCCTAGCCAAGTTTTTAATCGCAATTTTCATGTAAAAATATGTAAATTACGCATGATGTTTCAACGGTCTGTGGGGTGGGGGGGGGGGAGTAAAACCGTCCTTGATTGTCCATGACTCGGCCGACCCTAAATTTTAGAGTACGAGCCGTTACTGCTCTACTCAGAGGAAGTTTAAGGTAAATGTACCCTTCACCGGCCAACTAAGCTTTTTCCTCAGAAAAAGGTTAATATTAAGGTTTGTAAGTAAAAACTCAATTTTCTAATATTTTTAGTCTGAAGTTTAAAATGTTTTTAAGAAACAGAGAGTAAGAAATAACGGAAAAATTAATCTTTTTATTGAAAAAAAAAACATTTTTTTTATCTGAAACTCTCTGATATGTCCACTTTACCGACCGTTCTTGTGTGATGTTCTTATTACCGACCATTTTGGCTCTTATTACCGACTGCCATTTTTTCTGCAGAATATCACTGATACTTACCTTGATTTTTTAGTTGTTTTTATTTAGTTTTTGTAGTTTGTGTTAGTATAATGCAAGAAATTAAAATGAATCAATTTTTAGAGAAAAAAAACATAACATAAAAAGGATTTAACATTTCTAAGTTGAATCTAAGTAAAAAAAACATAAACGCTTATAACTATGTTCTTTTGGGAACAAACTGTTTTCTTAACCCCTCCTAAGTTTTTCATTTTCACGTACACAATAAATGCTTCGGCGGTTAATTAACTTTGATGGATTTATTTTGCGTACAATTTCATTTGAACTATAAGTATATTTTCCTTCTCTGTCCACTTACTACTGCCATTGTTTATATAACTGTACCATTCGAACATAATTCAAAGATCAAACCAGAAAAATATTCTTCTTCATATATTACAATGACATACTTTAACTTGCTATCAGTCTCATTTGTCTTATTATTTATGTCATTATTATTTATCATCATATTTGGTTTAGAATTGTCAGCTGTTCTCACTTTTTTCGTTTGTTTCTTTGGTTGTTCTTTTTCTCTATTTTTCCTTTTTTTCACCCTCTGATTTTTCTTACTTTTTCTTTTTGTTTTCTCCGCATCTATCTTTTTCTGGTGCTCTATATATTCTTCCGATGCAGCAACTGTAGGTGTGTTTTTTGTGTTTCTGGAGTTTTTAAATTGGTTTCTTCTTTAGTGCTTGTTATAGATATTTTTTCAAGCGCATTAGTTGCCTCTCTAATGCCTTCGCCTTCATGGTTGACATATAGGCATCAAGAATTTCGTTGTCAATGAACTTGCATCTAAAAGTAAAATATAATAAATAAATGAAAACCATTGATTTCATATATTTTGGGCCATGAGTGACACATAACACTTACTAATTATAGAGTACATTGGTAATCGCTAACAGTATCGCCTTTAACAGATAATTCTTTTGGATTTAGAGACAAACCTTTGTTAGCAAGGTTTGTAGAAACGGTAACTGGAGAATTAGGGGCCCTATAGACATAATTATCACTTGTTTATGGGGCTTGGAGATAAAAAGTAAATGTAATATAAGTAAACTAGAAATATTACGTTTCTATAAAATATTACTTGATTCAGCGGGATTATGAACCCATACTTTAGCATCCGGGTTCGATACACAGAATTTCAAATTTGCCGTGATTTTGTGGCGTAGATGCCATTAGATCAGGATCATCGATTACCTCTTCATTTTCCATATCCATCCACAAATTTTCGGAATAATTCAAGCCTAGATCTAAGGAATCGAAATCCAGAATTGGTAAATTATTGGTTAGCATAGTATCGTGCGTAGTAGTAACATCATCATTTGGAACAGTAACTGATATGCCTTTTTCCTTTACTATTTTCCAAAAATAGAATAAACTTTTATCGTCTATTGGACCACTCCAAATCGATCCGTTGTTTTGACATTCTTTAGGTTTCCTTTGATACAACTGTCGTGTGATTGTGATAAAGTGATGGAAGAATCTAATGCATAATGAGTTGAATTCTGTTTTGGCATATTGTTGGTTGCTGCTGGAAGAAGTAATTTAGAATTATCAATATTATTTGGTTCAAACATGAACCGCAAGTCCGAAACCCCCATTAATTTTTAAGAGAGCTATACATTGCCCAGAATTTGGCACCTAATTTCGACCGACCGGTCGATAATAAAGACAGCCAAAATCTTGGGCGTACGTTTGGTCGGTCATAGGAAACCGATAAGAATTTAAGTCCTTTTTACCGACCTTTTTTTAATCGATTTAAATAAAATTTTAAGTTAGACTGGGCAAATATGTTTATCGTATTAGGGTAATGTCGCATAATCTGTGTTAGAAAACGTTTTTATCATAAGTATTGGCGACAAAATAATCTTAATATTTGCAAATTTATATCGGACACAAATATAACATTCGACGTTTAAACTAAGAATTTTACTGTTTCTATACACTCATAATAAAGATACATAAAAATATTTAAGTGGCCGGTAATATCTCTATGAATTCTAAAAGTTATTATTTATACGAAAAAAAATATTACTTAAGGTAAAAAAGACATTGTATATAATGACTGCTCCTATCACCGACCAATCATTTTTTATTAATTATAACATTATTTGTTATAAAATATAAGATGTTAGTAAGAAAAGAAATTGAAACATTATATTTAACCTACTAGTTAATAAATATCGTTTAATACTTACAGTAGTTATTTAAGGAGAGAAGCGCCTCCTCCTCCTCATTATGCATCTACTCCTCCTCCTCCCTGTCATTTTAAAATTATATCTATTCCTTTTCCTCCTCCTCATTATGCATCTACCCCTCCTCCTCATTGTGCATCTACTCCTCCTCCTCTTCCCTAATATTGGAAATTATTGAAACTACTTCGTTAACTTAGTCTCGCCGCAGAAGGTTATCCCCTCTGTTAAAATAGTAGGCTAGGGGAAACATTAAATATAAAGAATCACCACTTAAGCTCAGTGTTAACATGGCATTTAGTACTGAAAATAACGAATTACCATCAACAATTCAAGAATTGCATAGTAAGTGACCATCTTTTTCTTTATTTTATTCCGAACTTTCAGAAGATTATTCAAAGACAGTATCGTTGTGTGTTAACTATTTAAAAAATTTTGATTTGTTAGAATTTGTGCGTGAAGTGTTAAAGTTAGGCTTTTATAGTGAGGTCATAAGTTTAAAAAAATTCAACAGTCTTGAAAAAAATATCAGCGGCAGAAGCTGAAAGAGATTTTTACTTGTCAATATCTCAAGAAGGTTTAGTCTCGGAAATTGTGTAATTGTGATGGAAAAACTACTGACCGAAGTGCTTGAAGAGTTTGTTATGTCAGAAGCTTGCTCAAGATATTTAGCTTTTGCTGGTGATGATGATAACGTGAATGCTAAAGATTTAATGAAAAGTCTCAAATATTTAGAACATGCTGAATTTTGTAAAAAAGTAGTACAAGTGTGTAAAAACTTTTTAGAAAACAAAAACAGAAAACAATTTTTTGCTGATATTGACAGTTTAGAAATACAATATAATTTTAAAGTTATGTTATAATAAGTTTAAATAAAACAAAGTACATAAAGCTAATATTATTTTTATTCATTCATAAAAAAATTGTCAAACAAGTATAAAACGTTTGAAAGTGCACACGTACATAATGATTTAGAGTGATAAAAACATTTTGGTTTGGATGCCATTAAAACTGGTTGTTCATCTAACTCAATAATTGGCTTTTTAGAATATTTTCTTATACATTCAGCTTTTTCCTTCCCCTTAACGTAAACAAATTCAGTATCCGCCGTCAATTCTTTGATTATATTTGAAAATTGATGCAGCGGAGTATGTCCAGAATTCCAGTATATACAATGATAATTTTTCATTAACCAAATAGCTTGCTTATGTTGTTCAGGCGAAAGAAAGTTTAAAGGAAAAGGTTGTTTAAAAATATAGTGACTTATTTTATCTCCATCGTAAGCCGTCAATTCTTTAGGTATAAATTTATTTTTTTCGTCCTTAAAACCTTGAATGTCTAATACAAGCCTCATATTTTTAATTTTGAAAATTTCTTAAAAATAAATGTTTTTTTTGGAGTAATCTTCAATATCCTTCTTGAATTTTCTTAATTTTCTGATAAAAGTTTCTATCTCTCCTACTCGAAGTGATATTATCAGTTAGTCACGTTTTCTTGTCAAACGTCTAGTAACAACTGATTCTTTTGTTATTTGCAAGTTATATTTAGGAATTAAACTTAATTTTGAGGTAAAAATTGCGCATGTGTAGCTAATTTACAGTTGCTTTACAATTTTGGTAAGTGGATTGTAACTAAAAACGTTATCATGTAATATTAGACAATACGCTGTTGGGTCTTTTTCTACGTCTTTATTTAGTTCAAATTCTACTCTCATTACAATAGGTTCTGCTTGCAAAGATTCTTTTTGATGAGAACAATTAATGTATGCAATGAGGGCCTTGTCCTTGAATATAAGCGGATCAAATAATGGTTCTTCTGTTTTTCCATAATAAGTATTGCGGAAATTGGAATACATTTCATACAAGATAGCGAATTCATTTTTACTCATATCTAGTATGAGATCGTTATAAGGATACATTCCAGAATTTAAGAATACTTTGATGTTCCTTAAGTCTATGTCATTGAATTCACTCATATTGCTCTTTTTCTTATTCCATTTTTCTTGTTGAAATACAAGTATAACATGACGGGGGGTTTCAACTCGGGTTGAGGTTTTAACTGGCCAATTGTGTCTATTGGTTTTTAATAGTTCTGGATACTCAATTAATTCCCAGCTTCTAAACGCTATTATTATATCAGTATTTTTGTCTATAATTTTTGTTAGTGATAGTTCTTGAGGAATTCCTACTGATATATTAGGTATATTCCATGTAAGATTGTTAAGAGTAATTTTTGGATTTTCCTTGTCATCTGTGGTTGAAATGGCATTGTTATCGGTATTATCCCTAACAAGTATGAGCTCTTGTTTCGAATTTAGTGTTACTTTTTTATAGTCTTCGAAGAATCCCATTAAAGTTTTAAGGGGTACGCAAACATTAAAAAATCCTGTTTTTTTATCGACGATAGATACCGTTGTTGTCGTGATCACACCTGTTTGAAGAGTTTTAACAGGATGCCAGCCTGCTGACTCGTTTTCATTAAATGAAAGATAACCTTTTAGAGTTGATGTGATACCAACATTTCTAACCGAATCTATAGTAACACCATTTAATTGGTATCTTATTTCTTTAAAAAGAAAGGCAATTCCATTATTTATTAAATTCAACGTTTCACAAGGAAGGGTGTTAAGTATATTCATATTAAAAGTTTTAGTCCTAGAGACTCCAGAAACTTTTTATTTGCAGTTGTTAGCTCTTTAACATTAACACGTCTACTAACGTTTTTTTTGACTAATTTATGCCTTTTATATGTTTTTTGAACAATTTTATTTGGAATACTAAAATGTCTGTTGTATAATATAACCATTTTTAATCTAGTTTTTTAAGGTGCAGTCTAAGTGTAACTGTTCCGAAAATACACTATTTCCCCGTTTTGATCTAATATTCTTACAGTAATTTTGTCTATCACTTTCACGGTTACAGGAAAATATATAATATTTTGTGGATTTTCAATTATTTTAAATCCAGGAGAGACGTTTGGAAAAAATTGATGAATAATATGAAGGGGTCTTCCGTTCAAGTAGGAACCTTCAGCAATACTGCAGTCGATACATAGTGAATTAACTTTTATAATTTCTGCAGGAACATCTGAATGTTTACTCGTTTCATCACCTCTAATAACCTGATATTTGAATCCTAAAATTTTGCCTATACTACCCTCTTTAAATGTGATATTTGTAGAAGACTTAATTATCGATTATATTGATTTTTTCATCAATATTTGGAATAGCATTAATAGTTTCAAAATTAGTTAAACCTATAACATATACTGAGTCAAGATCTAAATAAATTGGAGGGTTAAAATCCGCATGCAACGTTGCTCCTTGAGCAGAGAGCGCTATTGTGAACGACATTCTAACGTATTGTCTTCTTAAATGATTCTAAGATTATCTTATCTATTGTGTGTTTTTATAAAGAAATGTTAAACAAAGTTGACCACAATTTGAAGAATTGTAAGATTGGTAAGAGTTATGATTATATATAATTTTGTTCTTGCTGCCATCGCTAAAAAAATAGGTTATAATCTCTAAAGGGGGTCTTAAATTGCCGAAACTATCAAAATAATTGATAATTTTATCATTTTTAATATAAGCAGTCCAATGTGTACCTGCTCCATTACTATTATCTAAATTTATAATACCAGTTTCATTTTTACTGATAACATTTGGCATATTATTCCGCATAAATACACCACGAAAATTTAGAATTTGTAATTTCTTGACATACTTTCTTAAATCAATGTTAGTTAGTGGTTTGCGAGGCAGCATCTTTAACAGTTTTTTTGTTTTAAATATAATCCACACCCTTGTTTATAGGGACGCAAAAATAAACCTTTTCCAATAGATAATTGCTCCATAACTTTATTATGTCTTTTTTGTTCTTCAAGTTTATTTTTAGCGCTCCTCGCCGAATTAACGGCTGAAGCAAGTTCAGCAGCACCACACTAAGTGCTCCGAAAGCAGATAATCCTGCAAAAAGAGGGATTAATGGTAAAACTCCGCCCGATTTTGGAATTGGGATAATTCGATTTGTGGGATTTTTTACTTTTCCTTTATAATTGCTGATTAAAGACAACGCATCTTGAGCTGCAACACGTAAATTTTTATATTTTTTTCCGATTATTCCTTTCTTGCTTTTTGAACTGCAGAATGAAAAGAACATTTTTTGATTGAACCTTTTTTCCTTTTTTTAACTTTATTCCCCTTCCTTTTCGTAACCCCATTCCCAATCTTGATTTAGCTTTTATAATTCTAGTTATTCCTAAAGCAACAATCTTTTCACCGATTGGTGCCTCAGGTGACTTAAATCTTTCAAATGCCCTTGATGCCAATACCTGATCCGCTTCGTTGCGATGT
This sequence comes from Kuschelorhynchus macadamiae, assembly GCA_030620095.1. Taxonomy (NCBI): domain Eukaryota; kingdom Metazoa; phylum Arthropoda; class Insecta; order Coleoptera; family Curculionidae; genus Kuschelorhynchus; species Kuschelorhynchus macadamiae. The sequence continues at coordinate 32,670 of JAUTXW010000006.1, read as the reverse complement.
TTTAAGTCAGAAAATATATAGTAAGCAATATCGTGTTGTTTGCAAGCTTCGTCTAAAGGATTTTTGTCTCTTATCTCCTCTAACAAGCCGTTTACCTAGTTTGGTTCCTGGACCACAATAATTGTATGATGGAATGTGTAATTCGAATGGTAACTTGTTAATTAAAGTGTTTAATGAACCTGAAGATATTTCTCAGATACACATTGATTTTCCTAAAATGGGGGCTTATCATTTGCTCACCTAAATATACGTTCTGTAAATACAGGATTTGACGAGTTTATAAACTACGCCCATGATTATAACTTCGACATCTTAGGACTGTCGGAAACATGGCTTACGCAGAACCACAATAATGTATCTTTCCAAATACCGGGTTATCATCTCCTTAGGAAAGACCGCGAAGGACGTGGAGGTGGTCTTATTATGTATATTAAAAAATGTATAAAATTTTCCCCTGTTGATATAATAGTTCCTTCCCAAAAATTTGAATATATGATTTGCAAACTTAAGTTAAATAACAAAAACATTTGTGTTGTAAATATGTACAGACCTCCTTCCTCTGATATTGCAACTTTCTTTGATAACATGGAGGATCTGTTTACCGCCATTGTCCCGTTCTATGACTATGTTTTTTTATGGGCGATATTAATGTAGACTTTCTCCAGGATACCTCCAACACTAAACGACTTAAGAATTTACTAGAAGCCTTCAATCTTCATCAAATTATCTTCGAACCCACAAGGGTTAATCCTTTAACAAACAGCTCAAGCCTTATTAACGTTATATTCACTAATACCTTTCTGCCAGTCAAAAAATCGCATTCGATTCACCTTCCTGAATCCATTACTGATCATAAACTTATTTTCGGCGTATTTGATGTTGGAAACAGCGAAAACAGCATAGAATATATAAATGCCCGTGATTATAAAAATATTAATTTAGACAATTTTATGCACGATGCATTACAAATAAACTGGCAAAGTATATATCACCTCGATAGCATTGATAACAAAGTTGAAACATCTAACCATTATATTATATGTCTATTAAATAAACATGCCCCATTTCGCAAAAGAAAATTTAACAACAAGCCCTTTACACCCTGGATCACAAATAACATAAAATTGCTTATGAAAGAAAGAGAGGCACATCGAAAATATGTTAAAAATAAAACACCTGCATCGCTTCAATACTACAGAGATCTTAGAAATTTTACCAAGCATGCTATAATAAGGGAAAAAATAACTTATTTTAACCAAATATCTCAGACTACAGCCCGGGATTTTTGGAATAATGCCAAAAAACTTAATCTGACTGAAAGCGGCAAAATTACAAATATACCAGACAATCTAAAAAACGCTAAACAAATAAACAATTATTTTCATTCCAGTACTGCCACTAGTACCGCTCCTTCTGAGAAAATTCAATACTATAACTCTCATAAATTTTTAGATTTTAATTATCAAACTGAATTATATTTTAATCTTATCGATATTAACCAAATACATAAAATTATTGCTAAAATTAAATCTAATGCTGTGGGAGAAGACGGAATTTCATTAAGAGACTTGCAGGTTTGCTTACCTTTTTGCATGGAACCTTTAATTCATATTATAAATACTTGTATCCTAAACAACGTGTATCCTACGATTTGGAAACAGGCAATCGTGAAGCCTTTAGCAAAAATATCTAATCCGAAAGAATTAAAAGATCTTAGGCCTATAAGCATAATACCCACTGTGTCAAAAATATTAGAAAAACATATTTTCAATCAAGTTACCAACTTCGTAAATAAGTTCAATGTTATTCCGGATTGTCAGTCGGGTTTTAGGAAACACTTTAGTACCACTACTTGTTTAGTAAACATCACTAATAGTATTCGAGAACATGAGGACCAAAAAGAATCCACCTGCCTGGCATTGCTGGATTTCAGCAAAGCATTCGACACGCTAGATCACGACATGCTACTTTCTAAGCTAAATTATTTCGGGTTTTCAGAATCAGCAGTGCGTTTCTTTAAAAGTTACCTAAATGACAGATATTCTTGTGTTTCAATCAATAATAATTCTTCAGCCGAAAAATCACGCTTCATCCCCATCAGACAGGGTGTACCGCAAGGCTCAATACTTTCTCCTCTTCTGTTTTCAATATATGTCGCGGACATGAATAGCTACACGAGTTACTCTACACTACGTCAGTACGCAGATGACTCTCAGCTGTTCCTATCTTTTGCAAAAGATACTCTATCTCTGTCGGAAGAACGTTTAAAGTATGACCTAATGAACATTCATAAATTTGCACACGAACACAACCTAAAACTAAATACATCTAAATCACAAATTATAGTCTTTAACTCGGGTAGAGAAATTAATACCATTCAAGCGGAGATAGACGGCAATTTAATACCTAACGTGAAAGAAGCCAAAAACTTAGGTGTTGTTTTTGATTGCTCATTGTCATTCCTACCCCATATTCAAAATAAAATCAAGGCATCTTAGATACGTTTAAAGCAGTTATACAAAATAGCCAGATCCATGCCCCAAAAAACAAAATATTTTCTTTGCGATAGCTTAATATTATCACTTTTTGATTACTGCGATACTGTTTATGGGGACTCTTTAAGTGTAAGCATTCAGCATAGAATTCAAAAAGTTCAAAATTCTTGTATGAGATTTGCTTATGATATTCATTACAGAAAGCATATAACCCCACACTTAAACAACCATAATTTACTAAACATGAAAAATCGAAGAAAACACCATATGTACTCCTTCATCTACAGAATTATAAAAACGGGTCATCCGGCTTATTTGAAAAAACTATTCGTTCCTTTGGTGCACCAACATAACACCCGTAGCCAATTATTTAAAATACCTCCTCACAGAACTACTAACTTCCAAAAGTCATTCTCTTATGTAGGTGTAAGTCTGTGGAATACGTTAAGTAATGAAGTTAAATCATATCTACTTAAAACATTTAAAACATTTACAAAAACACTGTTATTACGAAATCAACAAGCTACAATCTAATACTTTTACATATATCGTTTTCAGTCATTGTTTTTACCTACACCTGTTGATTTTCTTTTTTTTTTTTCTCTCTGTTCAATATGTAGTTTGTTATTTGCCGTTCCGGGCCTTATGTGCCGTTGTTGATTTGGCTTGGGCACCCGACCTCCGCTTTCCGGTTGCCGCTCTCCCCGTCACCGCCGCTTCTGTCCCCTAGTATGCGCCTTCCTTAGATCTTACTTTATATTATTTTTTTGTTTAATTTTTATGTTGATTTTGGGCTAGATAAGTTTATAGTTCAAGGGCTGCATCGCACTTGCACATGGTTAATCCATGTGCAAGTTGGTAACGGTTTCTATAATCGAGATGTAGTCCTTATTAGCGAAATAAACAAGATATTTTTTGTTACTTGTTTTATAAAAATTATGCTGTGTTTGTTTTTTTAATAAAACTTTTTTTGAATTTGAATTTGAATTTGAATTTGAAAATGTGGTTAGAACTTTCTCGTTGCCAGTCAAAAATCATGATGTCAACTTAAATAATTTTAAAAAGCATGGAAAGTTATTTGCGGGGTTTTCGAAAAGAGCTTTAATTGTAGGACCTTCTGGTTCAGGAAAAACCAATATGGTTGTCGCTCTTTTAATATCAGAAAATGGTTTACGTTTTGAGAATGTATATATTTTTTCAAAATCCTTGTACCAAACGAAATATGAGTTTTTAAGAAACGTAATGGAGACTATTAAAAAAATAGGATATTTTGAGTCGACAAACGGAGAAGACATTGCGTCACCTGCTGAGGTAAAACCCAACTCTGTAATAATTTTTGATGATATTGTTTGCTGTAATCAAAGTATTATGCGAGATTACTTTTCCTTTGGACGACATAAAAACACCGATTGCTTTTATTTGTGGCAAACCTATTCTTCAATTCCAAAACAACTAATTAGAGATAATGCAAATTTATTAACTTTATTTAGACAAGATGGTACGAATTTAAAACATGTTTAGGATGATCATGTCACCTCAGATATGTCATTCGAAAATTATTGATAAGGATTGCTGTTTAAAATCTGGAAGATATCGAAAAGGATTTGACAGTTTTATACATTTTTAAATCATATATAATATCTAACCTTTACAATCGACTTTAGTTTATAACTCGTCATATTTTAGTCAACATGAATGTAAAAGTTGCAAAGGAACTGGTAGAAGCTCGAAAAGCTGTTAAACGAAAATATCAAGCACTAAAATCAGATTTAGCAGAGAGTAAAGTTCGACAAGAAAAAGAATTAAAACCAATAACTGAACCTTTGCAAGAATTAATTAAAACAATAAAAACCGAACCCTCGGTAAAACGAGAACTTACTTCACCATAACTTTTTTTAACTCCAGAAACCGGCAAACGTAGTTTTTCAACTACAAAAAAAAAGACCAGGAAGAAGACAAACGAATATTTATAATAAATATCTTCCTCATGATATTCCATCATTTCTACAAGATCAAGACATTTTACAAAATTATAATGAAGATCTGTTCTTAGATGAACCAACTGGTACTCAACCAAGTCGTCCATCCGAATCGTCTTTTATTGAACCCACGGCAGCAGATATAAGACAGGAAATGCTTGAATTAACTAAAAGAGGTGATGTTTACGATACGTATCTCAAAGTGTCACCCTCTCGTAAGATCATTTGTTGATGACGCGATTAAGGGTAGTCGTGAACTAGATCATACACATGGTTTTGTTCACGACCCTTTACTAGAAAAATGGAAAATCGGAGATTCTACTGTTGAGTTTAAAGATGAAAACTTTAAACTTAAAGATCTAATTTATAAGGGAACTACTGGGTTGTACGAACTACTTTTTTTTAAGATCCTAAGGGTTACAAACCTGATGATGTAGAAATTATATGGACATATTAAAACTTATATATTATTATATGGACATTAAAACGAACAAATGCTTACAAAAGAAATTATGATCCCAAAGAGCAAGTTCAAGGAACCACAGATCCGAAATACATAACAATAATTAAACCATATTTAATAGAAAAAAACATTATTAAACCTACAAGATCTTCTGCATCTAGCATTTCAAGTATCTCTAGTTTCAGTACTTTAAACAAGTTAAGACCTCCTCAGAGACCACGATCCCCGTCATCAAAAAAAGGTGGAGCAATGTTACACTTATCTAAGAAAAAAATTGACTATATTTATTTCGGCAATATTAATGAAATAGTTGAAAGATTGAAACTACTTGTATCATCGCAAATGGCGGGTCATACAGGTCATCAAAATGAAATTGTGTCAATTTTAGAAAAACTTAGGGAAGCAAAAGTAATTAAATAAAAACACTGCATTGCAACAAAATATTTATTCCTCGTAGAACTTTCATGCCAATATGTCGACAAATTTGGGTCACATATATTAGATAGAGATAAATATAAATTAAATATAAATGCTTCTTCTCAAATTTTAAACGTTGTCAACATCGCCAAAACAAATTTGTTTTATAACATTGTTATGCCCTTTATTGGAACCTATGATGCCTCTAAAAGAAGTTATCAACTACTTCAAGATGGAAGATTAATATATAAATTTCCATTTACTTCAGGTGAAATAATCAAAGTTGAGGTACCCCAAACATGCGGTTTTATTAAAAATAAACAATATTCTTATTCCATATGGAAAGCGAATATATATCAACCAGGATGATGCAATTAGTTTTCATCCTCAAGATAGTGTGACTATACCAACTTTTTATGGTGAATTAGTAATAAAATGTCCGATAATTATTGAAACTTAGTCATTGTCCAATTTCAATCATGAGTAATAGAATTAAAGAAGATGTTGTTAATGAACTTTATAGACCAAGCAGAAAAAAATATAGACGAAGAAGGGTTATTGTAAAAGGAATAAATGATCTATGGCAAGGTGATTTAGTTGAAATGTTACCGTACTGGAAATCAAATAAAGGATACAGATACATTTTTGTAGTTATCAATGTGTTTTCAAAATTTCTGTGGGTAGAACCAGTTAAATAAAAGCCTGCAAATGACGTAACTTTGGCGTTGCAAAAAATATTACAGAGAGCAAAATATGAACCGAAAATCTACAAACTGATATGGGAAAAGAGTTTTTTAATACAAATTTTAAAAATTTAATGGTTTAAATTTAACATAAATCACTACAATACTTACTCAAACATGAAAGCTAGTGTCGTGGAGAGAGTAAATAGAACCATAAAAACTCTAATGTGGAAAAAGTTTAGTTTACGTGGAAATTATAAATGGGTAGACATTTTACACGAAATTGTAAAAACCTATAATAATATAGTTTATTCCACTACTGGAAAAAAACCATCTGAAATCAATAAAAACAATGAAAAAGAAGTTCTGACATCATCTTACACATATAAGAAAACAATTGATATTAGAAAACCAAAATTTAAAATTGAAGACTATGTCCGAATTAGCAAACAAAGAGAAGCTTTCACAAAGGGTTACACTCCTAATTGGTCAAATGAAATTTTTAAAATATATGAGGTTAAATTAGCAAATCCTAGAACGTATTTAATTAAAGATGAAAACAATTTAGAAATTAAAGGAGCCTGTTATGAGGAGGAATTACAAAAGTTCAAATATCCTGACGTGTACCTAGTTGAAAAAGTTTTAAGGCGAAAAGGAAATAAAGTTTTAGTAAAATGGTTAGGATTAGATAAAACCCATAATTCTTGGATTCTTAAAAAAGATGTATTGTAATATATTTTTATATATTTTTAATTTTTATAAACAAATAAAAGATTAACAAGTACTTAATTGTTTTATTTCAAATATTTATTTAAATACATTAAATCTTTCCCTATAAATTATATTTCTATGTTCTTTATCCAAAATATTGCTAATAATTTTTTCGTACTCCAAAATCCTATTCTCAAATCAAATCAGATAAAACTTTTGATATTTACATATTCGAGCATGCCTATATGCAAACTTCCACTTTATTAATAAATGAACTTTATTGTTAGCTTCATTAAAATGCACTGATTTCTTCCTAATATTTTCTTTTTACGGTATTTTTCTTTAGCTTATTTTCGAATTCGCATGGATGCATTATTAACATTTCCAACATTGTACTAACATTTTCACTGTTGGTGTTTTGGCTTGGATTAAGAACATTATATACATTCGTTAACAATTTACCTCCCTCATTGAGATTCGAAATTTGATACATATTGAAGTACTTATCGATTTCTAGGTTTCTAAGTATTCTAAGCCTGTATTCAACAAGTTCTTGCAGTTCCAATAATTTATCCATGGAATTACACGCAAGGCAAACATAAACTCCGTCCACTTTTTGAATTCTTATAATAGGAGTAGAATTAATTTTTTTCAAAACATAAACTAATGTCACCAATAATAACCGGAAACGAGGCAATTCCAGGCGTATAAAAATAACTTGTTATAACTCCCTGATATATCGCTAACTTCTTCCAATCTTCTTCATCAAAACTAATAAAAAATCCATTTTGACTTCATATTTGAATTGTTGGTGAAAAATCATCTAATCGCAATCCAACACGAAGAAACTTTGAGGCACAATTGTTCAGATAATAAATCTTAAAATTAATAAGTTTTTCAGTTAATTTTTTGCAAACTTCACTTTCACTGTTCATTTTAGAATTTAACGAATATACACTTGCTTGGGTAGTTTTACTGAATATTGTAGCTGCTATATTTAAATACATCTCTCGGTTTTATATCAATTCCTCCACTACTCTGAATTAGAATTCAAGGTTTTTTAAAAATGTTCATATACAGAGAACTTGAAAATAATAGTATTTTAATTTAATTTATATCGGTAATAAATACACCCTATAGAAGTTAATGTTAAAAATACCAATAAAATTATTATAATATATAATATGTATGACATGCCAAAATCGCAGTTTCTGCTATGAAAAAGAGTGGAATTATAATTAAATTCGCATGAAGTGTTTTCTACATATTTTTGAATCCATTTAGTGTCAAAAATCGTATTATTATAATAAATTGTCATAAAATCCATTATTTACCTTTTAAACATATAAAATCATTGTATAGCTAATAAATTTCATTAGTACTTTTTAATACGTACACAATAGTAAAAAATAAACAATTTAATGCTTATGGAAAAATAAGTAATTATTCTTAACACTTTAAATATTGATTGATCAAAAAAATGTTGAACAAACAAGTCAATATACAAAACATCGTTTTATAGGTGCCTATTTTGTCATTAGTACACTTAAATACATATTGTTCTTTGTTTTTTCTACTTTTTAAAAACCACAAACATACAGCCAAGTCGCAAGTTTTAAAATATTTATAATGTTCATCAATGGGACAGTCATCATATGTCCACTCAAATATTTCTGCACCACAGTAAAAACATCTGCAATTATCATTATATGAAGTGTAGTAAAATCCTGCTCTTGCTAACACTTCAGATTTCAATTTTCCGTTCCTTTTAAATGAGGAAAGTCGTTTTTCATAATTTCTATAGAAATTGTTGTAAATTTCAGAATCAAAGCTTTCTAAACACATATTTACTTCCAGTACTAAAGCAGTTAAAGAAACAACTGAAAACTGACTACGAGTTCTTCTGATGTTTAATATAACCTGTAACCTTGAAAGTTAAAAACGGAAAGGACAATCGAATTTACAAATTTGAAAGGTCTTCATGGTTCATTGACCATTCGTTAAAAGGAATATCCTGATGACCCTACGCAAGTGTGTCGAAGCTGTTAGGAATTTTAAATCTCTTATCATCAGAAGAACTTAAGGCCAATTTACTTACTAATTCGGTGTAAATTGTATGTAAACGAGATTTAAATAAATACGTTGTACAGAAGGTTCTTGAATTATTTTCAACGACATCTTTGTAATTAACAAAATCTAATTGTTTTTTAATACTACTAGTTTTAATTCCTTTGGCCTTCTTAAGAGTATCACTCTCCGTTTTGACACAATATGCTTTGGCTGAAGTGCCGTAAAAACACTTTATGGGTTCACCAGCATATTCATCTTTAAACTTCCCTACTACAGATTTGGTTATTGGCATTTCATGAATATTATTTGGTTTATAATTGATGTGTCAAATTTTTCTATATTACGTTTTAAATCTTCATACACATTTTGCGTTTGTATTTCTAGTGTGAAAGAGTCTGTGTCAGTGTACAAAAGTTTAACTTTATCTTCATAAAGAGGCTTCAAAAAGTTGTAAAAAAATCATACATTACAGTTTTTGAAATATCTAAAATTGAAAATCCTAAATTGGCTTATTATATTCTACTAAAACTTTTTGCATTTGGATAGCAACTAAATTCTCAGAAAACGCAGTTAAATCTTTAAAATACGGTTTGGCAATTAGATTTTTTGTGCTATCTTTTCTGTGATTTTTTCACCACTGTGTAACTGACCTTATGTCAATTCTTTTATCGACATTTTTCCATAGTTTTTCCATATATACTGTTATTTGCTAATTTATAATTATTTTTATCAAATTCATTTTTAGACTCATTGCGTAGTTTTGTATTCAAGTCAATATACGGTTTTAACCATGGTGACTGAGTAAACCCTAAAACTCTATGTACCCTAGTTAATTTCAATCCATGTTCAATACACTGTTTTAAAAGTGTATAATGAATTAAGTATTCTACTTTATCTTTTAAATTTGGTATTAGCTTTGTGCAAATAGAATTGGGGGGTTTATAATTTTCAGGACAAAAAGGAAAGTCATTATGAGCATCATGTAAGTCCGTGGGATACTCCAAATCAACTTCAAGCACATAGCCTTTATCAGAGGAGTCGGAAAGGTTTATAATATCTAAATTGTCTATTTCTGATTTTGAAAGCCATATGAAATTTTTTTGTGGAAGATATTGAGACATTGCGTATCCATAAAGATTGGTAGCATCGAGATACATAATAAAATTAGTAGGTTTTAAAGGATCGAAATCAGAAAGAAATAAATTATTTACAACGGCTTTTCTACATGCGCAAGTACTAACACCCGCACACTACTTTAAAAAAAAATGCAACATATCACGGTCCGTCAGAAGTTCTAATTGAGCACCTGTATAGCGTAAACGGGAATCAAAACTCAAACCGGGAAATGTATAATAATGTGCCGGATCTAATTTATAGGTGTTCATACAAGTTTTTCTAAAATTTTGAAAAATATCTGCTAAAAGTAAAACATCTGATTTTAGATAAATATCAGAATAATCACCTAAGGTGTTACAGTTAAATAATTTCCACACTTTTATTGAACTTTCATATTCTTCTTTGCTAATATGTTCATTCGTCAAGTCATTATAAAATTCCTCTTGTTCACGTAATGCGGTTTTATTTAATTTTGTAAGGTCTTTAATGTAACTGTACGGAAATACCCCATTTAGTCGAATATATTTAAAATTTTCAATATCAGTAAAATATTTATAAACTTGTTTACACTGATTACCACTCAACTTTTCAGATAATTTTGCAAGGGAATAAGGTAAAAATTGAAAAGAATCAATAAATCTTAAATTTATATACTTTCTTTTTTTTAATCCCAATTTTCGGTCATAATAATTGTCTATTTCTATATGTTTCTGAAAGGAAATATATTTTTCTTTATTTTGTGCTATTGCCGACAATTGCTCTTGACCGTGGCATATATTTTTTATAAATAAATGGGAATCGTAATTTTTTAAATTATGAAATATGACTGAAATAAAATGTGGTTGCTTATAATTTAAGTTGCATAAGGAATGTGCAACTCCTCAAGTCACTTTTTCATTATCATTTTCAAATGGTTTGTTGCAAATGTGACACTCGCTTGAATACTGATAGCTCAATTTTTCTAGTTTAGTTAATTTTTCCATTTTTTTTTAAATTTCCTAAATACCTAATATATAAGTTATGAACCTCCCTGTCTAGAAAATGTATGAACACTTGAGCACAATTAGGTCCTCTGTATAATTCTAGCTTTGAAACATTATCATCAAACGAACATTTTAAATAATATGCAAATGAATAAGGGACATGTTCAAATTTTTTTACAGTGTAGGTTTTATCTAAACCTACATTATCGGTGCTATCAACAGGTTTAAGTGCACATTAAAAATCGGCATATATGACAAAAGGAACTTCCATTTGATTTTGAATATTTTCAAATTTAAGAATATGTGCCGGTACGTTTTTTCCAAATTTGTCTTCTTTATAATCTTTTGATGGCAAATTTATTCTTACAAAATCGCAGTCAAAAGTATTATGTCTAGTTAAATATTCTTCTGAACTAAAATACTGAAGACATCCATCACATAGATATTTTTTTCCATTATGTTTTGAAACTTGACTTGATATTAATCTACTTAAATCAGAAATATAACAGTAGTGAAAATTGCCATCATCATCACTAATTAATAATAAATTAATATATAATTTTTTCCAAAGAATAAATATTAATAGATATATTGTTCTGTGTTTCAAATTTTTCTACGTCTTTTAAAGCTATAGGAAAGTCAATACCTGAAGTATCCAAGATTGTTTCGAGGTGCGGATATGATTGGATTTCATATTCCAATCCAGTTGGAGGATACATTGCAGCTATCACACACCACGCCAAACAATAATGGTCCTGATTTCGAAGGTTAATAACAGCCCGCTTAAACTCGATTTCTTCCGGTAGTGGAATGTAGGAAGAAGAACGCAGTGGATTATATTTGTTGAAATTCATTTCTAGATGCAAAAGTTTCAAAAGAACCCATCCTGCAACAAAAAAAAATGTATTAGATATATCAGATTTTTTATGATTTTTAATAAAATATAAAATGGTTTTAGAATATTTAAAAAATTACCTGAATCTTTTTCTGCTAAATCATCAGCCTTTCGGTCTATTATTTCACACATGTCATTGATGTTCGATATAATATCTTAGCTGGTACAAATAACTTTAAAAGGAGTATTGAATGACTTGATTGCGTGAATTCCGTTACCAGGATTGAAGTAAATGCCAAATAATTCCATATTTAATTTTAAGCTTGTATGTGTTTCAAGAAATTTTTCTATTAAGCTTCTAATTTTGTCTGATATATCATTCAAAAACAGTTGAATGTTTACATATAAGGCTTCTGCTAAAATTCTGTATGATATGAGTCTTTTATCAAAAGCAGATTTAATAATTTCTACTCCACTTTCTTTGACACTCAAAGCTATGTTATTCTTATGTGTATTGGTTCGAAGGTGGCTACCCCATAGTGATGTTCTAATAGATTTCTTACAATGTTCACAATATTTGTTGCTTTCTAAAACAAGAGCATTCTCTAAATAACTTAAAATTATAATAGAAAATCACCAAGTAAATTCAAAATACGTTTACAGTGCAAAAATAAGTGCTGCAGTGACATAAAAATAGATTTAAAATAGTGAAGTCACTGCTGTCAATATTTCATAGAAAATTTCTAAAACTGCAAATCGTAACTTAAATTTACATGTAAAATAGGTGAATTTGCAATCGTAATAGCGTACTTATATTTAACAAAATGAATACCAATAATTTCGTCACTTTAACCGAAAACACTCTGTATTAAGTATAGAAAAATTTTAAAAGTTGAATATATAAAATAATGTAATAGGTAATATGAGTTTTAAAAACAAAGTATTGCTTTGCGTTGCCAGACGTAAAAAAAAATGTAGAATATACTATAAAAAATAAACTCTTACCTTCTATCTTTTTCAATCTTTGCTCCGATGAATTTTCCAAAACTTCTAGTTGTTGTTTACCCCTCGCTGATACTTTTACACACTTATTTTTTATGTGACGAATTATATTGTCTCTTCTAGTAAAAAATTTGTTACAGTTTAAACATTTAAGATTCATTTTTGGCTGAAGTAAAAAAAAATGTGCCTTAACTACTTCTTTTTTGGGGAAGCAGTCATTAAGTTTCTTACGTACTGAGTTAAAACTGTAGGAACAAAACTTAAATAGGATTTTAAAGAAGGTTATAGGGGAGAGGAGGCGATAAAAAAAATGTGTGAATATTTTTTAATCCATAGAATCTGCCCACCCATCAAATATACATTTAATTCTATTCCAAATTTCCTCTTGTTCCTTATCGATCGAATTATTTTTTAATTAAGAGTCAAACAAGTTGTTTAAACAAAAGCCAAAAGATTTTAATTTTGACAAAGTAATCCGTGATTCCCTACTTTTATTTTTTTTTTAATGCCAAAATGAATTTTTTTTTGACGCATCGTTTGTCTGTTTGCGTCGAATTTGTCCTATGAAAATAAAATTGCTCAGGTGTTTTTGGGTCTGGAGAAAATGGTTCTGGAGAACATAGTTGCAAATTTGTATTTTCATTAGGCGTAAATTCTGCCTGAGAAATATTACTATACTGGGACCCTTGGAGAAAAATTGGACTTCTCTGCCCGCAAGTCATCACTATCAGAATCAGAGAAAACAGAAGCGAAATTCGGAGGTGAAACATTTTTGAAAATGTCATTGCTTCGAACAACTGAGAAATTCGAACAGAAAGTGGATTCATTAGAACAATTGTTGGTAAAAGGGTCAACAGAAAATTTGGAATTCGAAACATTTTCGGTAACATTTAAATATTGCAAATTGTTATCGCAAGGTATGGTATCAATATTAAAATGAAAATCTTCTGAATTTGAACTGTCATGATTGTTGGCCGAAAATATACCTAAATAGTCTTTCGATTTTGTCATGTCGTCTAAATTTTCTGAGTGAACCTCTAAAGGTTCGTCTCCATTAAATTGTAATATATCTAAATCAGAATTAGTTTCTAAGTTTCTAATCGGTTCCCAGTTGCTTAATCCCTCAGTTACTAATTCTGGTTTAAATACAACGCCTGCTAAATTTGAATTAGAATTTTGAGAAGAGATATTGCATGATTTGTTTTTTGAAGATCCTATACCCAAGTAATCTTTAAATTTAGATATGTCTTCTAAAATTTCGTCAGTTGGTTCGTCAATAGGATTAGAATTATTGTCCTCTAAAATATTAATTAGCTCTTGGGTCAGGATAGTATTAGAATTAGTTGCTTGCAAGTTCTCTTCAACAATATTTTTTTATTTATAGAATTAAGTTGTAAACGAGCATTATTTTCTACCATACCTTGCACCATGTCCCTGACAGATCGGCTCCTTTGGCTTAAATTTTCGCTTGAATTTAGAATTGCAGGAACATACACATTTTGCAAAATGTGAACTTTTTTACCCTCCATTATTGTAAATTTGTAAAAATGTAAAAATAATCTTATATGAAACGGAACGGAAAGAACGGGAAATGTTTTAACTCGACAAATACGTGTTACGACGTTAAACGAAACTTAAGAACTGCTTAACTAAAAGCATAAGGCGGTCGAGTTTATAAAGAGAAATCGAAGGGTTCTAGACTGGTTTATTAAAGGTCAATGCTATGGCCTACATGCAACTCTCTAAACATGACCTCGTTCAAATGTCCGCTTTCCCCTTGTCACCTTACCCTCCCCCTCCCCTCCTCCTTATTAATTAATTAACCCCTTCCCCCTCACTCCCTTTTCCTACCCTCCTCAATGACTTGCGTTTCCCCTTTACCCAAAATTTCTTAACTTGGTGTGGTATAAATTCTTTTTAATTCCCACATTTTTTAAAATAGTGATATATTTTAACCAACCGTTAACCAGAAAGTATATTTAAATGAATCGCGAAGAGCAAAACAATTTTTGGCATGGTAGACTCAATCGCATTGTTGGAAATATTGTGCAGCAAGAACCTGTGGAACAGCCTCACGGTAATCAAGAAGAGCGTCTTCAGGAGTGGCATCATGAACGAAGACGTCCTATTCGTGTACTCAGATCTCGGAGGGTAGGCAGAAATTCTCCACCAAGATTTCCACCCCCGTTTCCACTACAACCTGCGGGGCTAGGACCGGAGCAGGTGGACGAAGAACAGCATTACCCTGAACAAGGAAGGCGTCGTCTGGAGCGGCGGCGGGAAGACGCCCTATCCATTTGCGGAAGCCTCAGTGGATAGGCCGAAATTCTCCGCCACGAACTCCACCGGTGCAAGTGGGTGAAATTTCTTCAACCAGTGGACCTGAGATTCCTCTTATGAGTCAGGAAAATATATTCGAGGGTCCAATAATGGTGGCAGAAATTTCTCAGAGTGGTAAGTTAAGTAAAATATTAATCTTAAAAATTTGTATTATGATTTTATGAAGAATTTTAAATTATTTTTGTGTCTTTCAGAACAATCGGACTATGACGAATAATGCTGCACTATACCCGTAGAAACTGAGTGTTTGAGTGTACTATTTAGTGTATATAGAAACAAAAAAATTAGGAACTGTGTTAGTTAAATTATTAGAGTGCTTAGAGATAATAGAAAAAATAGTGAAAATGATTTTTTAGAGACAATTAAATTATTACACAAATCATTTTATGGAATCTGCATGTATCTAGTCAACTGTAAGTAATAATATTTTCGTCAAGTTTTGATTATTAATTGACTGCTTAAAAAAAATGTACACATTTTTTTTATTTGCACATGTAATATTTGTGGCAAATTTTGCTTTGTTTATTTCACATACCTAACATGTTTATTGTATATAGAAACAAAAACATTTACTAGAACTACATATTTAGAAAAATAGGAACAGTCTGTTAAACTATTAAAATGCTTAAAGACAAGTGAAAAGAGTGAAAAAGAACTATTTTTAGAGACAATAAAATTAGAAGTAGTGTACAAAGATTAAACAAAGTTTAATAAGTTGTAATATTTTGGTTACATTATGTTTTAATTAAGTGATTAATACAATGCACACATCGTTTTAGTAAATTTATAGTCTCTTAAAGAAATTCGGAAAAGCAGATTTCAATGATCTAGTAATAGCGCAGTTAAAAATAATAGTGTTTACTAATAGTATTTTATACTGTGGTTTTCAACAATATTTCAGCAATTACTACATTACAGATAGACAAAATAACACACCAGGCCCTTTTTTTAATTTACATACATAACAAGTAAAACATATATTGATTTGTATTTGTATGTAGCTTAAAAAATATACGTGTCTTTTTAGTCACCTAATAAACTCGACACTTATTAACTGGGAGTTGTTTTATTAAAGTGAATGTAATAATACCATAAAAAGGATATATAACACTAATTTAGAATTATTTGAAAAATATAACCTTAATAATATCCAAATGTTATAAATTTCGGTTAGCTGTATTTTTACGAATGTCGGTATCTGGATTCTGACATAGGTATAAAAATCAATAAAAAACAAACTAACATTCTATATTTTATTTTGTATTAGCTGCTAGTGAATTTAAAGTTGTAGATGTAATGTTACAAGCATGTCTTAAATTGTACATCCTATTTTTACGGGCAATATAACTTTATTCTTCAAATATTTACCCAAATAACTTTATTCTTCAAATATTTACCGTGGAAACGATTGTTGCGAAAATTGTAACCATGAAAAATATCCATCGAATAGAATTATATGGAAATGAAAATATCAGCCCTTAGTATAATAGTTCCATAAACATATAGTACACATTCAGGCATTCAACATCACCTCCCCTCCAAGACGTACTGCTCATGCGCGAGTATAGCAGGAGTGGTCCTGGGACCTCACCTGCCTGCAAGAAGTGTTTACCTGTCACTTTTGTGCACCTGTCTTAAGCGTGACACCTGGTTTGCACAGGTAGGTGTTATTTTTGAAAAAAACTTCCAAGAAGCGAGCTTCGCCGAGCCTCGCGTCATCACAAGAGCCGAGCCTCGCCTCGCCGAATTCCGAGAATTGTTTTTCTGTTAATATTCGATGTAAGACTAGAGGTCAGGTTCGCAGATAAGAAAAGGTCGAGGATGTAGATAACGAGATCTTTGTGTAGTATTGAGATGAGCAATAATAATGTTTTAATAAATAATATTTGTTTCGAATAATAGCTTATACCAGGTGATTAAAAAT
Organism: Kuschelorhynchus macadamiae; assembly: GCA_030620095.1. Taxonomy (NCBI): domain Eukaryota; kingdom Metazoa; phylum Arthropoda; class Insecta; order Coleoptera; family Curculionidae; genus Kuschelorhynchus; species Kuschelorhynchus macadamiae. Next base: position 15,652 of record JAUTXW010000006.1, on the reverse strand, counting down.
ATGTATAGTATATGTAATTGTTCAGTTGAAAAAAAAATATTAATAAACACTTAAAACATAGAGTAAAGTTATTAAAATTTTGTGATACTTGTTTAGTGAATTATGTATTTGGTGTAAATAGTATTAGGTCTATGATTTTAATGTCAAAATAGAACAGTGCAAAAATATGCAAATTAAAATGTAAAAAAAAACTACTACGGTTTATTTTATGTGTTGTTGGTTTTACTTAGTGGGTCTCGTAATTCGAACTATGGCAGGAGAAAATTCAATTTTGTGTCTTGATATCCAGAGATTTAATTGTGCCTCTGGATTTATTCCAAAAGAACTAGCTGTGTATGATGGAACACGTTGTTCAAATTTTCTTTTCAAACCACCATATGACAAAAGCATGTTAAAAGGCCAGGATTTAAAAACGATATCTTATCTCGAAAACTCATATCATGGTCTAATATGGGAGTCTGGTTTAGTAGACTTGAACGAAATAGCAAATATCTTAGAACATGCGATGAAAAGATATGATGCCTCCAAAATATACGTCAAAGGAGATGAAAAGGTGAATTTTCAAAGAAAATTTATAAGTGCGGAAAAAATTTGGAGAGTGAACCGAAGCTAAACAAGTTTAAGAAAGTTCCCGAATGTCACTTTCACAAGGATCCATATGGCACTACTTGGCATTGTGCATTATCAAACACCAAGTTGTTATATGGTTATAAATACTGTTTTTTTTTTGTTTAAAGATCAATAAATTATTTGTAGAAAACATGGAAATAAAACGTATATGAAAAAAATATTTATTTTATTAAGTCACTCTACATTATTTTTATCTATCCAACTATTATGCTTATCACTGAAACCTAACCATTTTACAAATACTTTATTATTTTTACGTTTTAACACTTTTCCCACTAAATAAATGTCTGGATATTTAACTTTTTGCAATTGAAGTTCATAGAATCCTCCCTTGATGTCTTGTTTCTCTGCATCTTGAAGTAGGTATGTCACTGGATTTGTAAGTTAAACTTTTTTTAATATAAATTCGGTTTGGATTTATAAAAATTTGCACTTATAGTGTGTTATTAGTATAGGTTTTTAATATAAAAAAAACATAACATATTTTAATATTTTATTTAATATTATCAGATGATCTGAAACCTTTATTTCCCCCTAATGTCCCAAAAAGAATACTGTTAGTCGATACAAAAGTGCAATTAATAGATTTTTTTGATGATGATTTGTGCAATTTTTTCTGATTTACAAATTTTAGATGCGATGCAATTAATAGATTTTTTTTGATGATGATTTGTGCAATTTTGTCTGATTTACAAATTTTAGATGTGATATTTGAATGATTAAATAAAACTATAAATACATTCTTGATCAATGATGCCCGCTCCGACGTCGATTCCATATTTGGTCCGATCTTGAATGGATTTCAGCGTAGAATCCTTGTGGTATTTCAATTTGTATGCCTGTGTCAATTTTTGATGATGGTTCAATGGTGTGGTCTTCTACGCTGAAAAGATCGAATCCAGCCGCTTCAGAGGTAAATTGTCTAGGAGCTAGAGCCTCTGGGTGTGTTTTTTCTTAATTTAATCTGAAAAAAAAGTAAATTTAGTTATTATATGAAGTAAATATTGGTATTCAACAAATTTATTAATTTAATGCCTGCCTGGATAGTTGGTTTTGTTGTTGTTGTTGTTGATGATGAGACTGATGTTTTATTCGTTCTAATCTACGAAATTCCCTTTTTACACTTTTTGAAGCACCTATCGGACTTTGTCGCAGTACCAAATGGTAGTAGTTATAATATGGGAGCGCCTCCTCCTCCTCCTCTTCCTCTCTCTCATGTCCCTCATTCTTAACTTCCTCCCCTTTTATTCTCATTCGCATCATATTTTTAATTTTTTCTCTTTGTTCTCCCACATTTGATTTTGCATTCTTAAGTCTTATAAATAGGTGCATCAAGATCATTTTAGTATGTTAAGGTACGAGTGACTGTTAAAAGAAAAAAATCTGTTGAATAAATCTATTAATAATAATATTAAAATAAAATGAGTGAATCAGTTGGAGAAAGAAATCGATCCATTCCGCTTCAGAGCCTCGAAGAAATTATACCAGGAGTTCAAGAAGAAAATATACCATTAGTTCGAGAAGAAAATAATGGGATTGTTTTAAAAAATTTGAACAAAACTGAGAGTGAAGAGAAAAAAGTGTTTTGTGCTATTTGTTTTGAAATAATCGAATATTATGATTCATGTAGACCAAATACATGTTCCCACATTTTTTGTTTAAAATGTATTTTAAGATGGAATGATGAAAATTGTTGTTCTATAATGGTAAACAATTGTCCTGTATGTCGCACTAGATATTACTATTTGGTACAAATCTTCAAAGATGTAATTAGACATCATTTTGTTGTAATTTTAAAAAGAGGATAATATTTTTTTTATAATTTGTGTTTGTGAAAACTCTGGTAACAAATAATTTTGTAAAAAAAGTAAATGTAAATATATATATAATAATTGACACACATTTTTTCCTTTTCCTATATTGAAACGACAACAATGATCTAACAAGTTTTTTAATACATACTAATTTTCACATTACATAACAAAACAATTGTTATGGGTTGACACAAAAAGTGCCACGCCCTAAAATGGCACCACTTTTGCAGATCGAATCTTAAATTTTCTTATGGGAATTTACATGTAAAAATGACGGTTTTGATTGTCGGACCGGCATAGCCTAATCTACTACTTTTTAATTATACTAATAATATTAATATAATTTGCATCAAGTAAGAGAAAACTCAATTGAATACAGAAACAAGCGTTAACAAAATGTTATGCTAATATATGAGTGCTTCTAGTGGCAGTAGACATAATCGACACTTTTTTTACATATGATTAACTATTTCATTTACAAATACAGTGTCAGATGTTAGAATAAAAAGAAGTATTTTGCATATAGCACTGAAAATATATAACCGCTTATAGTAACATTTGACATTTTTAAATTAATATTCTTGACGTATTCTTATTATCTTTACAATTTAAGTTTAAAATTAATATTTTTGACATTATCTATCCATTACGTTTATAACCTATATTTAAAATTAATATTGTTAAACTAATCTACCCATCACATTTACAAACTATGTTTAATATTAAACCTAACCTAACCTAACCTAACCTATATTTAAAATTAATATTGTTAAACTAATCTACCCATCACATTTACAAACTATGTTTAATATTAATATTTAACAATATAATTTTCTATTTCTTTTTTTTCATTTTTGTTGCAGTAAAAGCAAGCATGTTCAGGAATTAGTATAAAAAGATGTATCCTACAAATAGCACAATGTAAATCAGAAGCACTAACAACATAGGCTCTTTTGTAGTGGCAGCTCACGTGATCGGATTCCCCTCTCCGTAAATATCTCATGTGAATTGCACTACAAGGAAGGCAAATAGCAAATGTTCCTAGTCTTCGACTTTCAATTTTAGAGTAGCTTTGTATAACACATACATCTTTTTCTTCAAAATTATTAAATAATTCACTAGCCCTAAACTTGCTTACTTTTACGTCACCCTCGGTTCCTAAATTTAGTAATTGTCCATCCATATCCACTCCTTCGTCAATTTCCTGATCATCTTCCTCCATCTCTTCCTCTTCCTCCTCTTCAATATAATTAATATCGATGTTACATAAGAATGATCTTCTAACAAGCCTAGATGACTTGTCCAAAAATGAATGTTTATAAGTGATGGAATCGCCTTCCAAGTTATTAAAAATCTCTTCTCTTTCTTCAATTTGAGCGGCGATCTCCATATTATTTTCTTCAATTTGGACAGCGTTTCCATTCATATTTTCTGCCATTGTTAGGAACTTTGGATTTAGATCGATTTATTTGATAAAAAATTTGGTTATACGTTAAAATAATAGCGACAACTGATATTACAGCGAATGTTACTGTATGATCGTCGAGTGGATGTTCTTAAGTATATATCCCATCAACCACCACTTTTACTACCTGCAATACATAAGTTTTTTTTTTTTTTTTTTTTTTTTTTTTTTTTATTCACGGGCCCTTCCCGGGCAGTTGCCACGGGGGGGGGGGGGGGGGGGGGGGGGGGGGGGGGGGGGGGGTAACCTAACCTAACCTAACCTAACCTAACCTAACCTAACCTAACCTAACCTAACATAACCTAACCTAACTTAACTTAACCTGAAGAGGGTAGCCCGAAATTGGGGAGCCGGGATTTGAGTCTCGGAAATTAAGGGGTCCGGGGGGAAGGGGAAGGGGGGGGGGGGGGGGAGGGGGGGGGGGGGTAAGGTAGTTGATCGGCTTGGGAAAGTGGTTTTTAGAGATTGTCGTTCAACTTTAAGTAGGACACATGTGATTAACTTTTGCATATAAAATCGCCTCAGCGAAGAGACGAATGCAATTGATTTCTGCATTCACACTGTGCAGAGCTCGCGAGTTTTCTGGTGTTTACATTGTGTTTATTTGGTAATTTTTCAATTTTTATTTTTATTTCTAACATTTTTATTTGGCAAGATTTAATTCTTATATATATTGGTGACATTTTTATGTACATTTGTGGCATTTTATTTGTTATTACGATTTTTTTTCATAATGGACAATTTTTTGGCATCGAGTAGCAAAATTATTGACAATGACTTTGACTTATACACATGTACTCAAATGCAGAATTTTGCAAACCAACAAAACAATGAAACAGACGTATTTACAACTAGTCAACAACAAACTATTCAGGACTTGAATGAAATTATTTATAATAGCCAAGTTCAAAATAATGCCAACAAACAGAACAACGAAAAATATTTATTTACAGCTAGTCAACAAGAAACTCTTGACGATCTTAATGACATTATTGACAACAAATCGGACTTAATTACAACAAAAACTAAACAAACTCTTGAAGAACTGAATGACATTGACGAAACTCAAAATTCTAGCGATGAGGATATTGTTTGTTTTCAAAAATCTAATACAAATTATTTAACATTAAAATCGCCAATTAATTCTCCGAGACCAATTTGCTCTCCCTTTTTGTTTAGTGAAAATTCTGATTCGGAAGAAGAACAAATTGATCAAAATTTAAGTTTGGCTATTTGTCCTACTAATTCACCATATGATATTGTAAATTCTGATTCGCAAGAAAAACAAATTGATCAAAATTTAAGTTCGGCTATATCTTCTATTAATTCACCATTTGCTATTGTAAATTCTGATCCGCAAGAAAAACAAATTGATGCAAATTTAACTTCGGATATTTCTCCTAATAATTCACCAGTTGAACAAAATTCAATTTCGAAACCATCATTTATCATTAAAAAAAATTTTAAAATTAATAAAAAAAATAAAAAACAAATAGCAAACCTTAAGTGTCTGGGTTTCGCTATTCAAAATTTAACTAATTTGATCACAATTAAAAAGGGAGACGAAAGTACGGTGAATTATGTTAAACAGGCCTTTGACAAATTAGTTGACTCATTTGAAGAAATGGATTCATAAAGTCAATTAATTTCTATTGCTTTTTTCAAAATTTGACTATAACTAAATAAAAATGCACAATATTAATTTTATTATTATACAAAGAACTTCAAAAATGCAATTGCTTTTTTCAAAATTTGACTATAACTAAATAGAAATGCACAATATTAATTTTATTATTATTATTATCCAGAAAACTTCAGAAATGCATAAGTGTGTAACATGTAATAAAGTCTTCACTAGAAAGGATAATTTATTGCGACATAATAAAAAACATGTTAACGGAAATTCCACAAAACTCAACAGTTGGTTGAAAAAACCAAAGCTTGTTAAAGGTAAGAACATTTTATTTTTCATGTTATATTTTGTAAAATATTTTTTTCTTAATTTATAGATTCTACAAATATTGTAAAATATTGTAAAGAATGCAAGAAAAATATAAACCAAAGTCTATGGGGTGGACATCTTCGATCTAGTGTGCACAAGAACAATTCCAAAATAGGCTTGGAGGAAGGTGTTGAAATTATCAAGTCAGCATTCAGGGAACGAATAATATCTTATAGGATTTCCTCACACCAAAACTTCATAAATGTGAAAGAGTATTTTCAACATTTGGAATACAAAATTGCACATCTAATAGATCAAGAACTGCAGAAACATAAATGTATCAAGCTAAATATGGAACTGTTCGGTTTCTATTTTAACCCCAGCAGCGACAGCTATGATGTCAAATCTTTTAATGCGCCGTTCCAAGTCATTTGCCAGGGATATCAGAAAAAAGAACTGTTAGAGCAAATCTGCACCATTATTGACCAGAAAGCTGACGAATTTGCAGAAAGAGATTCAGGTAAAGAATTTATTTTCGATTTTACAACAGCAACAAAAAAAGTAATTTTTTAATTTTTACGTTGCAGGATGGGCTTTGATGAATTTACTTCATTTGGAAATTAATGTTAACAAGCACAATCCGCTGAGAGCCTCATCTTTTATCGAACTTCCTCAAGAGATCAAGAGACGTCAAGCTGTGATCAACATTAGGAATGATGACAACTTTTGCTTCGCCTGGGCAGTTGTGTCTGCTCTTCACCAACCAAGCGGATTAGATTTTGAAACTTCATCCTACCCACACTACTCTTCTGTTTTGGATATGTCAGGTATAGAATTTCCAATGTTGCTAAAGAACATTAAGATTTTTGAAGAAAAAAATAACATTTCTATTAATGTATATGGATTAGAAATTATAAATCCTAAAAAGGGGTATGAAGTAATTGGTCCACTTTATTATTCATCGAATAAAAAAAATCAACATGTCAATTTATTGTTAATAAGTGATGATGATGAAAAAACTTTTCATTATTGCTATATTAAAGATTTATCAAAACTAGTTTCTGCACAAATTTCTAAACATCACGGAAAAAAATATATTTGCGATGGTTGTTTACAATATTTCCCTACAGAAGAAAATTTATTACAACACAATAGCTATGATTGTGATCATTTACGAATTAACCTACCTTCTAAAGAATTAATAAAAGATAAGTTTGGAAACTATTCATATGATAATATTTTGAAATTTGTAAATTATCATAAACAAATGAAAGTTCCTTTCGTGGTGTATGCAGATTTTGAATGCATTTTAAAGCCTTTAAATAATGACAATGTTGATAAAAATCCTAATACTTCATACACCTTAAAACAATATGAACATATTCCACATTCATTTGCCTATTACATTAAATGTTCATTCGACGATAATTATTCTAAATTTGAAAAATATAGAGGTCAAAATTGTGATACATTATTTATAAATTCTTTAGAAAGAGATGTGTATAACATATACAATAAATATTTAAAGACTCCTAAAAAGATGATTCCTTTGAACGAACTGGACAAAATTTATCATAACTATGAAACAGTTTGTCATATTTGTAATAAACCTCTTTTAAATGACATGGTTGCAGATCATTGTCATATAACCGGTCTTTATAGAGGTCCAGCTCATTCACTCTGCAACATAAATTACAGAATACCTAACTTTATTCCAGTTATATTGCATAATTTGCGTAATTATGATTCTCATCTATTTCTTAAAAAATTATGCTTAAACAAAGAACAACTAACAGTTATCGCACAAAACAAGGAAAAATATATTTCATTTGAAAAGCTTATTCATGTGGATAACTATTTTGATAAAAAGACACAAAAGGCTAAGAAAAAAAATATATCATTAAGGTTTATTGATTCTTTTCAATTTCTATCCCATTCTTTATCAAAACTCTCTGAAAGCTTAAAAGATGAACAATGTAAGGAAATAAAAAAAATTTTCAATGATGAAGAAAGATTTAAACTTATTCGGCAAAAAGGTGTATTTCCTTACAATTATATTGATGATTATTTAAAATTAGAAGAAACAACTTTACCTCAAAAAGACCAATTTTATAATACTTTAACGGATGAGCACATCAGTGATGCAGAATACCAAAGAGCTGTAAAGGTTTGGCAATTGTTTAAATGTGAATCTCTTGGTCAATACTCCGACGTTTACTTACTCTCTGATACTTTACTTTTGGCAGATATTTTTGAAAATTTTAGAAGCACTTGTTTATCCACATATAAGCTCGATCCAGCTCATTTTTACACTTTTCCAGGTTTATCTTGGGAGGCGTGTTTGCGTTATACTGGAATAGAGTTAGAATTGTTAACTGATCCAGATATGATACACTTTTTCAAAAAAAGCGTTCGCGGTGGTGTGAGCTCTTGCATTTGTAGAAAATCTGAAGCTAATAATCCATTTCTTTTAAATTTTGATCCTTTAAAGCCAACTAAATACATAATTTATTATGATGCAACAAATTTGTATGGTTATGCAATGTCACAGCACATTCCAACGGGAGATTTTGTTTGGTTAACAGATAAAGAAATCAATGATTTAAATATTATGAATATTTCTAAAAAATCTAATAAGGGATATGTTTTAGAAGTTGATTTAGAATATCCTACAAGTCTACATTCCTATCATAACGATTTTCCGTTTTGTCCAGAAAACTTTAAACCGCCAAATTCTAAATGCATAAAATTAATACCCAATTTAAATGATAAATCAAAATATGTTATTCACTATCAATTATTAAAACAATGTTTGGAACATGGACTCAAGTTAACTAAAGTTCATAGAGTTTTACAGTTTTCTCAATCTGATTGGTTGAAAAAATATATAGACTTGAATTCAAGATTAAGAAATGATTCAAAGAATGAATTTGATCGTAATACTTACAAGTTGGCAAATAATAGTATTTATGGCAAGACTATGGAAAATGTTGATAGGAGAATTGACGTAAGACTTGTTACAGAGTGGGAAAAAAATAGAAGAAAAGATGGTGCTGAGAATTTAATTGCAAAACCATATTTCAAGGACTTAACAATATTTTCTGAAAACTTGGTAGCTATTCAAATGCAAAAGATTCAAGTTACTTACAATAAACCAATATATGTAGGCTTCTCAATATTAGATATATCTAAAACTGTCATGTATGATTTCTTTTATAATTTTTTAAAACCTCTTTATCAGGAAAATATTTCACTTTTATACACCGATACCGATTCGTTCATTTTAGAAGTCACAACTCCAAATATTTATTCTGACATGATAAAAAATATTCACAAATTTGACACATCTAATTATGAATTTAATAATATTCATGAAATGCCTATTACAAAGTCAGTTATAGGAAAATTCAAAGATGAATATGCTGGTGAACCCATTACTACTTTCTTTGGTACTGGAGCAAAAGCATATTGTATTAAAACGGAAAACAGTTTAACAAAAAAAGCAAAAGGTGTTAAAAAAAGTGCAATTAAAAAGCAGTTGGATTTTATTCATTATAAAGATGTTGTTGAAAATCATTCTAAAACCTTTTGTTCAATGTATGTTTTTCGATCTAGACAACATACAATTTTTACAGAGTTAATTAATAAATTGGCTTTGAGTTCCGAAGATGATAAGCGGTATAAAATTCCCTATAGTTTTAATACATTAGCTTGGGGACACCAAGATATTGCTTTGTATCAATGGAATGCAGAACATGAAGATTTAGATATATTTATGTAGATATTATAAGGTATTTAAATTTGTTGTTTTTGAAACCAAAGTTAGTCTTCATAAGTCTTTCACAAAATGTGCTTAGAAACTTTTGACAAAGAAATTGATAACAGTTATTTTAAAACATATGAAAAACGACTTTCCACTTTTAAAAAATGGAAAGGAAAATTGAGACCAGAAGTGTTAGCTGGAGCTGGCTTTTACTATACTTCAATCAATGATATTTGTAAATGTTTTTATTGTGGTATTGAAATTTTTGATTGGTTAAGTTATGATGATCCTATTGTGGAGCATAAGAAATTTGCTAGGAATTGTGATTTAAATAACTGTTTATGGAAAAATAGGAATCGAATAATTGTAACCATTCAAAATAAGTCTTCAAGCTACACATTTTATATAGTATTATTAATATCCTTATTTATGAACTTTTACATATATTTAAATTAAGTATTTTATTGTTATTTTTTTACAACTGCTTTTGCTTTCGTGGTGAAAGTATCTGCTTAATGTTAATAAATTTGGAATATTATTATTAATTTGTTTTAATGACTATCAGTAGATCTCAATTTATTCTTCTTTATTTTATTTTCCAAAATGTTTTTTATGTTCATCATCCCCCTGGCGTAACACAGTGTGAAATATGTTTTCTAATAAAACAGACGTCACTCTAAGTAAATATTGTAAATTTATGAAAATTGGATTAATTAACAATAGTACAATTAGTTGGATGGAACGAATAAATGGAAATGAAAATGCAAGTAAATTTTTTAAAATTTTGTATCATTATCCAAATCGATCTATTTTTGATACAAATTGGATAGAAAGGTTAGAGTTTAAAAATAATCAGTTACAAATTTTAACCCCCAACTGTACCAATTATTATGACGGATTCAAAAATTATTACTTTTCCATCATTAGTGTTACATTAAACTTTGCATTATTTTTATACATTACCATTTTAATTATTTATCTTTATTATAAATTTCAAACTGGAAATCTATTTTTTCATTAATCCATTTTAAACGAAACTTTAAAGAAAGTGGGGATGAGAATATTTAAGTACAAGAATAACACAATATGTTTCAGTCTCGTTTAGTCATTATGAACAACGCCGTGGTTCATAAACCTTTGGAAACGCTTCTTAATTCAAAAATTTATTTTTTAAATAATTCTTTGTCAAAATTTGTTCTTGTTGGCATTAGTTTAAATGATTTTTCTCCAAAAATTGTAATTGGTGGAAAAACTGGATTTTCAATCGCACTAACCGAAGAAAATTGGAAAGACATTTGTGTTCATCAAGGAATTATTGTAAACAATTTCTACTTTCCTCAAGTTGATCAAACCAGTGTGAATATAAACAACATTCATCTGCAGGTTCAGAAAATAAATGATACCCCTGTTCTACAAATTACAAAAGGCCCACACTTCATATACTTAGGACAAGAGTCTTTGGACAATTTGTGGCGATTAAAGGAAATTATTGATTATAGATTATCTATACTTAAAAGGCAAGAATTCAATACATATTTCAAAATATTTCAAAATAATATTTCATCTGATTGTGGCGACTTGTGTACGCATGTTTATAATATAATAAGTCCAACAGAAAATCCTAACAGTGAAAATGTTTCAACTATGATGGAATTACTTGCTTTATATCCTGAACAAATGGAAAACAAATTGAAGCAAAATGGAACAAAACGAAAATATTACGAAGAAAACAATGAAAATGGATCAAAAAGAAAATATTACGAAGAAAACAATATCTTTTCTGGAAGAGAACAATAAGGTGCATGTGTTAGTGAAGTGGAGCTTTGCTTACAGACAAGCCCGTAGGAGTAACTTTCAGATGTGGTACTTAGATAGACTCCGTTTTGAAAAAAGAATAAATGATTGTAAACTTATTCTAGATTCGATATTATCTGAGGAACATAGAAATAAAATATATTTGACACGTTTTAATAAAAATTGTATTTGATGTTTTACTTAATAAAATTTTAGTTTAGTAAATGTGAATTTTATTTGAAATTAATTAGCACATTAAGACTTTGTAATTTGTATCAGCTAAAGCATAAAGTGAGGAACAGAAATAAAACAAATTTAACTAAAATTTAATTTCAATTTAATTAAACAATATTTTTTTTATCAATCCATGTATTATATTTTTTATCAAGTCCTAACCATTTCACATAAACTTTGTTTCCTTTCCTTCTCAAAATCTTCTCAATAAGATACACATCGGTATGCTTTACTTTTAGTAATTCTTGCTCATAAAAACCACCCAGAATGTCCTGATTATCTTCGTCTTGAATTAAATATGTCCAAGGGTTTGTCATCTTAACTTCTTTAATGTGGAATATCTCATTTGACCAATTTGGTGTGTAACCTTTTGAAAATGCCTCTCGATGCTTGCTTATTCGTACGTGATCACCCACTTTAAACTTTGGAGATTTTATATCTAACGTTTTAGCATGAGTAAATGCAGATTTCAAGATTCTATTTTCATTTGTTTTATTTACTTGTTTTGGCTTCATTCCTATTGAAGAATGTTTTGTATTGTTATAATCTTTTACAATATCCGCTAATATATTAAACCATTTGTAATTTCCTTGAATGCTAAATATTTTCCACATATTATTCTTTAAAGTCCTGTTCACTCTTTCTACTATACTCGCTTTCAAATTGGAAAACGTGCTATAATGGTTAATTCGAAATTGTTGCATCAAATTTTGAAAATTTACATTGAAAAACTCTCTTCCTCTATCCGTTTGCAAGTTTTTTGGTGGAGTTTTTGCACTGATTAATATTTTTTTCATTGCCGCTGTTACGTCTTTTCCAGATTTAGATTTTAACGGTTCGGCCCAAACATACTTAGAAAATACATTTATGGTAATCAAGATATATTTAAATCCCTTATTAAATTTGGCATAGGGTAACATTTCAACCAAATCAGCTTGAAAAAGATCATTTAACCCTTTCACTACCACCCTTCTGCGTTTGTAGTTTTTTCTAGCAGGTTTATGTAATTCATTAACGACTTGCTGTTTAACGGTTGTCATGACAACAAACTTGTTTATTCAATTTTAAGGAAGTTCACTTTCTATGTTTTGTAATAATTCGAAATATAACTTTTATATGTTTTTTCCCATTCATTCAATTTATCAATTTGTATTGTATAACTTTTTTCATTTAAAATTTTACTAATTTTAGTAATCTCCTTTTCTAACGCATTAAAGGATTTTTTTATCTCTCCAGTTAAGAAAGTAGTTGATCTACTATCACTATTTTTTAATTCCTCCTCTGTTTTATTTAATTCTTGTTCTAATTTCTTAATTACACTGGACATTATATTTTCCAAGGAAATATATTGTTGATTTTCTTCAAAGTGAGTTGGTCAATTGTTCTACTGTTAAGAATGCTATTTTGATTTCTTTTTTCATCATCTAACCTTTTTATAAAAGTTCTTAATTGTTTAATTTTTTCCTTGTGTTTTTCAATTATTACTTCTCTTATATTTGTTTCCATTATTTTATTAATTTTGTTGATATCATCACTTAATTTTTTGTCTTCCTTTTTAACATGTTCATTTAAAAATTGCAAATCTTTACTTATTTGATTTAGCGTTAGCAACTGTTTATTAACGTTTTCAATTGAGGTATAACATACTTTAATCTGGTTTTCATACTTTAAAAAATTTTCATCAAAAACCTTAAGCTTTTTAGCAAAGATTTCATTATTTGTTTCATTTTCACCTAATCTCCTTTTTAAATTATTAATGTCACTTATTCTCTCTTGATTTTGTTTTGAAATATGGCGTCCAAATTTATCAACTGTCATGTTGAGCTTTCATTAAACAATAAATATGATTATATTTGATAGCTGTTATTTATAGTATTACTTTATCTTCTCTTAATTCTTCAATAATAGAGATAATCTCGTTACTATGAGCATTATTTCCCGCATCACTTGATGAAATTAATAAACGTAGCCTATCAACAATTTCGTTTACATTATTCCAGTATACATAGTCTGTATTTGATCTGTTTGTTTTCAAAATTAATCCCTTTCCTGTAGATTTGGCTCTAGTTGTTCTAAACGGAGGTTGTGGTTTGTTAAATGCTGTAACTAATCTTGGCAAGGTTTTTGTCTTTGTAATCCCCTTTCTTTGTAAATATGGTCCTATTATTGTAACATATTTGTGTGATGTATTTCCTTGAACTTGTTCATTTGAATCAAAATTCCTACGATATACATTTGTTTTAGCTAGAATGTTCATGTAATTATCTAAATCTTCCTTCTTATAACCTATCGGTTCTTTTTTGAAAAGCAATTCGTATAAACCTGGCGTGCCTGTGTACGTTATTCCTCCCACTTTAATGTCCTTTCCAATAATTTCTACCGGTATCTGTGTTAAACCAAAAGAAAACTTATCCGTTTCGAGGTCATGAACTATTCCGTAATAATGGTCAAATTTATGTTGTGTATCTTTCACACCCTCATCAATATATGATCTGGGTAATTCATGAAAATCTGCTAAGTAATCTTTATATGATGGTGTACCAACATAGGTTTGAATTGTTTTTCTAGTTTGTTCCAATATGTCTGACAAGTTTAAATTTGTTGTTGTGTCACTAGAAGGATCTGAAGTTTCTGCTATAACAGTTGATGACAATGGTTGTACTACAGGAGAGGAAGAAGTGATACTACTGTCATTTAAAAATGTTGGTAGTTCTGTAGGGAGTAACGGAGTTTTTCCTGTTTTCTGAATATTTTTCGTCGGAGTTGATGTTTTATAAAGCTTTGTAGGTGTTTTGAATTCTTCATACTTTGAAACTCTTTCTTCTTTTAAATCGAATGGTTCGGATTTACCAATACTTGAAATTAGCTGTTTAAGTGGTTGTGTTATTGGTCTATAAGTTTGTTCTAATTCGGACTGAGCAGTAGAAGTAGCTAATTTCAAGCTTTGATATTTCTGCTTCACGGCTTGTCTCGATTTTATTAATTCTCGAGCTAAACGTTTATCCATGCTGTACAAGTTTTAAATGAAATAAAACTGCAAATTTTTACTTTTATAAATATATAAAGGAATCGAATTTACTCCTATATCTGCCGTGATTTACTTCACAATCTTTGTCAATTACAAGAAAGCCATATGGATCCATCCAACAGTTAGCACAAATATTTTTAAACTGATCAAATGTCATATCCAATATACAGTGGTCATTATATATATGTTTTAAACTCAAACAGTCCTGTTTAAATAAAATTAATAAGTTTGCATTTTCTCGAATTAGACGTTTAAGGATTGAGGAATATCCTTGAAAAATAAAAAAACAATCGGTGTTTCTATGCCTTCCATGCGTGAAATAGTCCCTAATAATAGATTGATTATGACAAGGAATATCATCAAAAATGATAACGGAATTTGGCTTTATCTCATGAGGTGAAATAATGTTCTCATCGCTATCATATTCAAAGTATCCAATTTCTTTCATAGGCTTTAACAACTTCCTTAAATATTCATATTTTGGTTGATCTAATGACTTTGAATAAACATAGACATTTTCAAACCTAATTCCATTAGGATGCTCGAGCAGTGTAAGCATAACGTTGGTTTTACCGCTACCACTGCAACCAACTATAAGCCCTCTTTTTGAACCACCGCAAAATAAGTCACCATGTTTTCTCAACTGTTTACTTAAAATTTTTTCGTCATGATTATTTACTGGTAATGAGAATTTTTGTTTTTCAATCCTCATTCTTAATCACACTAGTAAATATTTTTAGCTGTAAAAGTATTTATACCAGAAAAATGTCAATGTGTTTTTAGTATAAAAAGAACTTCAATGACTGTGGGTCGTCATAAGTTGAAAAAAACTATTAAAAGACGTAATAGAAAAGGCTCTGGTTTAGTAAATAAATTAATTAGTAAATTACCTTTCGAAGTTCATATACCAGGATATAATTATTGTGGTCCCGGCACCAACTTGGAAAAAAGATTAACTAGAGGTGACGTTGGTGTAAATCCA
>JAUTXW010000005.1:1272500-1564715 GCA_030620095.1 Kuschelorhynchus macadamiae | reverse complement strand
TTATTGCTTACGACGTCTCGTTTCAGACTTATTGACGATCATATTCGGCAAGTAACCTATTTTTTCAATAAAACTTTCAATGTGTATTTAAAAAAAAATAAATATTTGCGCACTTATAGTTATTACCGATAGTCACTCACCCTTGCCCATATCTATATATTTAAAATACCAAGCCAGATTTTTCAGCAAGTTCGTGAGAGAGTTGTACTGCACCAATTTTCATGATTCACCATTGTTTTTTGAAATTATCGTCTAGTTACCTTTCAACACTATTTGTTATATTGTTTTATTGCGTATTTTTTCTATAAAACCAATATGTTTTATTCAAACATTTCTGGCCGATGTGGTGAATGCACCTCATATTCTTATAATTCCACTGGAAACTCATCGCGCCATCTAATGAAAATGTATAACAAGGTCTGCCACGGAGCCCTAATCTTAATAGAAGTTTTATTAACAAGAATCAGTAATTGATGAAAACTTGGCCCTCCAAGAACCATAATCTTACCACCTTGGATTATTTTTGATGAGAAACATTTAAATATAAGGAATTGACAACTTAAGCCAAAAAATAAGGAAGAATTTAAATTATTCAATCAGAGTCGTTCTGCAAAGTGATAAAACACTTCGATCCATTGTGGTTGAGAATTTATTTTTTAAGCACGACAATGCGCCTCCTTATCAAACTAAACAATTGGAAGCTTTCTTAGAGCCCAAGATATTACCAGATTGCGCTGGCCTGCCTTTCTGACCTCAGTTCTATTGACCAAGGATGGGATAATATGCTTGAAATAAAAACTCAGTCTTGCCAACCACTTCTACGAATATTGCAAAATGTTAAAGTAGAAGCGATTGAGGAATCAAATGGAGTTACAGCATTATGCTAGTTGGAAGTATGATACACTGAAATGAAAATACGTGTGGTACTTTCAGCTAATATATTTCATATGAGGTCTTGGCAAGATAACTCAAGGAATTAATTAACCTATTTTTACACGTGTACAAACTAAAACATTTTTATTTAATTTTTTTTATATTTCATTACTTTTTTTACAAATAATCGAACGATACCAGTGAAAATTTTCTTGGAATCCGAATATATCACCAGATATAGCCTGCTAACTCTTCTTTTTCCTGATCTTAAACCAATTTAGCATAGATGGGACATCCTCAAAATAAAAAATCAGGCCATCTAACCACCAAGCGTTACAAGATACCAAAGTAGCAGCGATTGACGAATGAGATGGAATGGACCAGAATTATATCACATATTCGCTTGCATTGATCCAAGGAGTGGGAATACAAGGTACTAATTAACCTATTACACATTTATAAAGGGTGTCTCTACAACAAGACGCCCTATCCTCGAGAACTATAACAGATAGAAGAATATTTTTAATTTAAAGTTAGATAATAAATATTTACGTACAAATAGTTATCACCCATATGACGTCACTCATCATTGACCATTATCTTAATAAGTTTTATTAACAAAAATCAGTAATTGATGAAAACTTGGCCACCCAGGAACCTTAATCTTACCACCTTGAAGTATTTTTTATGGGGAACATTTAAATATAAGTCGTATAAAAATAGATCCCAAGATCTTGGGCCACTTAAGCAGAAAAATAAGTAAAGAATTTATATTAGTCAGAGTCATTCTGTAGCAAAAGCGGTAAAAATTTTTATTTTATAACTAATAACTAAAGGTTTACGATTACAAATTTAATCTGGTATCCATAAAGCGATTGTTAGGCCGAAATATCTGAATTGGAATGCATAACTTAACTTCAATTATTTAAAATTGTATTAAAAATTTAATACTATTTGAATAATTATTAGTGCGTAAATATATATTTTTTTAATTACACAAGTTGACAGTTTGTTATACAAAAATAGATTACATGCTGAAGACGATCGTCAAAGTCTAAAACGGTGAGTTGTAGACACATTGAACTAGTCGTCGAAAGATAAGAAATTTACGATACGCAAAATATGGCAACCTTTTAACTTTTTAAGTTTTGAAACTTGAATATTAGACTGTAAAAGAACATTTTTTTTGTTTAATTACTTTAATTTCGCTAATTTTGTTTGTAAACGTTGCATTTGAGACTCATTCTAATATATATCGTTGAACTAGTTTTTAAACGGACTAGATCATTACTGCTTCTTTTTGCTGAAGTGTCGACTACAAGAAATCGTGGAAAAGATTGGTTAATTTTTATATTTCTGAGTATACTACTTTGTACTTTTAGGTAAAGATTTTTGCAATTTCAAATAAAAATACATATGTATATTCAACTTTTAGTTTTTAGCAGTTTTTTTTGGAAAGTTTTTCAGTGCTGGGAATTGGATTTTTTTGCCAACTAGGACGCCAAGCTTGTATTTGAACTTTATTGTTTTACTATAATAATAGTAACATCGAGAACATAAAAATTGATAAGTTACGAATCGGGACGAATTAATTTTAATTTTGAGTGGGTTCCCATCCATTTCCAGCGAGTATTTGAATATGATGTACTACATATTTTTTTAATAAAATGCTTTTTTGTAGCTATACAGAGTTAACCAGAAAAGCAACTTACATACATTTATTTTTGAATAAATTATTCCGAACATTTTAATACCTAATCACTACGTTGAACAATACAACAATATATTTTTAAAATGAAAAAAAAACATCGGATAGTCAACATCCTATGAGATCTCAAATTTAACATTATGTGACATACTTATGTACATAGTATGTCATATAACTAACCTCAACTGTGTTCAAAAACTGATGACAGATTTTCAATTTTTTCGAATGGTTTTCTTATGGAAATTCCAATTGCTTTTGAAAGTATTTCGATTTTTTGCAGATAAAAAACATTTGTTATTATATAATTAATTAATATAACATTAAATTAGAATTCAAAGAAAAGAATAAACTAGTCTCGGTCTTAGTCAGATACACACAATTTTTTACTTTAAAATGTATTTTGTGACACGTGTTTCGACTTTACGGTCATCATCAGACCTAAAATATCCGACAAACCTTAATTATATATACAAAAAGAATAGAAAAGTTAATATTACCTTATAACTAGATGGCCACTACAAATTAAAACATAAAACAACAGGTATACAGTACACGTATTAGACGAACACTGAGGTGCAAATATTAAAAAGTATAGGCCTATTACCTGCTTATGTCGAACCAAAAAACTTCAAATAAAAGCAACGAATCTAAATGTAAACATTTTAAAATCATCAAATATTGTTGTATAATTTATAATAAAAAGTTATTGCTTACACTGAGAATCGAACTTGTGCCTCTCAGTTAATAATCCGATATCAAGACCACTACACCACCAATCTGTTGAAATTTATTTGTTTATTACTAGGAGCGTTGATTGAAGGAAAAAGGAAGATGCGCAACCTTATGGGCGAATTCGTGGCACAAAAGGTGTCCGAGATGTAGCTGGCGACGTCGTCGCCGCCAGGAAAAGTGTTCGAGATTTGCTTGGCGCCGCGCCGCGGGCTGCCAGTCGTTTACAGCGAAACAGCGGACAGATCCGATAATGGGCGGAGATATACGAATCGCTTACCTGTATTGTTTAGATCATAGTGGTTATTGTTTTTTTGCTCGTTTTTGAGTCAAACTCGTGAATTTTTAGCTCTACGAAACCAGAGTATGTTTCATTCTTGTGAAACTGTTAGTTAAAGAAAGTATGTCTGCCAGAAAAATAGAGTGTGCGTATGTTGGATGCAACAATAAAAGAAAAAATAAAAATAATTTGGTGTTGTGTTGAAAATGTTGAATAAACAAACGCTTATGTGAAAATCATCTTTCTAAACACGATATGTATTCAAGTGACGAAAGACAATTACTGAAGAAAAATGCCGTTCCTATATTTTGGAAAGGTAAGTGTTTTTTATTTTGAATCTTATTTTTGGAATGTCCTTGCTAAAATTAAATTGAAATAAAGAATAAACTACGCAGGGTCCTAACAATCTTACAAATGTTACCTCACAGGAATTTGATGTTTTTTTGAATCTCTGAGTATTGGAACTTTTTTCTCTTGATTAATACTGTTTTTAAAATATATTAGATGGGTCATGAACTTATGGCGCCTGATAAATACATGAGCTTGTAGGTAACGGCCGTATACTACCAATAGTATAAAGAAATAACAGGGCTTCTGCCAAAAAAAAAATACATTTTTTTTCTAGTAGCCAAGCTTTCGAAACAACTCATTTCTTCTTTAGGACTCTGTAATAACCTAATTATCAGAAGATTTAGGACTTTTTTTTACAATTAAAAAGTACTTACACTAATTAAAATGCAAAGACAATATTGAGGGAATTTTCAGAAAATAAATGAAATTGAATAGATTTTAACTACTAAAATTTTGACATCAATTGACAAGAAATAAACAACTTAAAACCAATTGTTTTTTTATTAAATAATAATGACAGAAATAAGTTAAATATGTCGAATATATAATTTTATATTTTTTGAAAATTCAGTCAAAATTGTCTTTTCATTTTAACTAGTGTAAGTACTTTTTTAATTGTAAAAAGTCTTTTGGCCCAATCTCCGTTATTTCTTTACATGTATATATATATATATATATATATATATATATGAAAGATTATAAAAATTAAAATAAATCGATATGGCTATATACATCCATCACCATTTTCAGATACACTGTATATACCCAGGGTCTAAATTTAATTGATTTTAAAACATTGAGGATAATTTTCATTTTATAATTTTGACAACCTGTAAAATCCAAACGGTTTGACTTAGCGAAAGCCCGGAGCAAAACGGTTGGCACGTTCCTATTTTATTTTTACTTCCCTCGTAAAAGGGAGATATTGAAACCCTGAAAAAATCACCCTCCGAGGTTTTTTAAGATCTTCAGGTCTCAAGGTCCTAGATGCCGAAAAACATGTTTTGCCTGTTCGCGGCATAGCTAAAAAAGTACTTACCGGAATGACTTTATATTTTGAACAAAAATTAGGGGTTATCTGGGGATGACATGGTAACATTTTGGTAAAAATCCAATATGGCAAAACAAAATGGTGGCCTACTGAAATGTTATAAAAAATTTTACTAAAAAATTACTTATCCAATTTATCTAAAATTGTGTACAGAAATCAAAAAATCAAGAATAAAATATTCTAAAATTCAGCCTGAAAAACTACTTAATGGACGGATTTCAAATTGTTTTTCATAACTAATAGTGGTATAGAGTAAAACTAGTAAAGCTGTGGTACTAATTCAAAATAGCGAAACACGATGACGGCCAAATAAAATATTTATAATCGCGAAAAAATCACCGTTTTAGATTTTACATATTTTCAGGTTTTAGCGTCCCTAGATACCAAAAAATATTTCATCAATTTCCTCGGTCCGTCTGTCGGTTTGCCTGTCTGTCTCTCAGTTCGCGGCATAGCTTAAAAACTACTCATTAGATTGACTTCAAATTTTAGTCAACAATAATTGATGGTCACATGTGGGTGACCTGGTAATGTTTTGATAAAAGTCCGATATGCCGGAATCAGATGGCAGCCTAGTGAAACGTTAAAAAAATTACCACTAAAATACTAATTATCCAATTTCTTCAAATTTTGCCCAAAAATCATGGGAATGAACCCGCTAACATTTTGGTGTGAATATAAGATAGAAAAACAAAATGACATTAATTTCACATTTTATGCAAGCATTAAGCGTGACCTAGAGATAAACTGGTAAAGTTGTGTTACGAATTCAAGATGGCGAAACAAAATAGCGGCCAAATAATCTTTACTTCCCTTATAAAAGGAAAGCATTGTCATCGCGAAAAAACACCCTACGAGATTTATTCAGATCTTTACGTTTCAGGGTCCCAAGATGCCGAAAAACATGTTTTCTTAATTCTGTCCGTCTGTCTGTCGATCCGTATCTTCCCAGAATAGCTAAAAACTACTTACCCGATTGACTGCAAATTATGATCAAAAATTAAGGCATAGTTTATTCTGTGATTAAGGGTCATATGGGAATGACCTGGTAATATTTTGGTAAAAATCCAAATGTCGAAACAAGCGGCCTTGTGAAATTATTACTAAAAACTACTTAACCAATTTATTTTAAATTTTGCACAAAAATCAAGAATTATGTAGAAATCAACTGGTAAAATTGTAGTACGAATTCAAAATGGCGGCTTAATGGAATATTTATAAATTCAGCCTGAAAGAAACTACTTAATGGACTAATTTCAAACTCTGTGCCATAACTAATTGGGGAATAATTCAAGACAGGCGAACAAAATAGCGGTCAAATAAAATATTTATAATCGTGAAAAAATCACCCTCTCAGGTTTTAAATATTTTCAGGTTTTAGCGTCCCTAGATGCCAAAAAATCGGAAATAATTTACAAACAAAAATCTCTCAAGCCCCTGTTGACAAAAATTGAACGAAAATGCAAAAACGTGGTTTCTAAAATTAAAAAAAATAAGGCGATGTAAGTACCTGCCTATTTATATCCCTTTCGTTAGCGTCATACGTGAACGAAATCGCAGGACCAAGTTAACATGTGTTTAATTCACGAAAATAATTTAAGGAAAAAATGCCTTAAGCAGAAATTTGAACGTTCCGCATAATTATTTAAGTAATACCAGCAAAATGGCATTAACAAAAATATACTATGCTAATATTTAAAAATCTACAGGTATAGCGCGCGCTAAAATTTAAAATTAAAAAACTAAATATAATTTTACGTTAGTATGTAAAAAAACACAGATAGGCCGATGGAATTGAGAAAAGATGTTTTTTGTCATCTAGGGACCCTAAAACGTGAAGATCCGAAAAATCCTGGGAGGGTGATTTTTTCACAATTACAATACTTCCCTTTTGCGAGGGAAGTAAAAAGAACACCAGTTGCGTAAATTGTATGTCTTCAATATTTATGGACAGTACTTATTTAGTAGTTAAATAAAGGTTAATTTAACATTTTTTTCTAAATTTTCATTTTCTTTGTAATGCAAACGTTGCATATTTATTTACTTTTTGTTTTGATTATGTATTATTTTTTAAGTACATGTTTTGTTTGAAAATTTTGAAATAAAGTCATTTTATTTCAACTTTGCTTTTACTTATCTATGCCCTAAGCGAGGCCCTAAGTCATTGTAAAAAAAATAAAAATCTTCTATGAACAATATTTTTCTTTAATTTTTCATTAATAAAAAAGGAAAATCGCTCACATAGTCTACAGGGTATCCCAATTCTAGGAGGGAGAAGCTATACGAGATATGGAAAAGTGTAAACTGTAAAAAAGTTGCCCAAATTTGAAATTGAAGATATTTATAGATATCCGGAAAAATAAAGATTTTTGAAAATCCTTTTAATTTTCTACCGAGTTTTTTAAAAAGATATTTTTAAATAAATTTCACATCATCACAGCCACCTTTTTCCCTCTACCAAAATACGTTATTAAGTTTACGATGCGACGATTAATCTCCGAACGATCATCATAAACTTTGCTTTTTAAAAAGGTAAAAAATTCAATTACCTACGTCATCTTAAAGTGGGCAAAAATGTGGTAATGGAAATGTAAAATTTATTTGTCTCTACCTCTTTTATTAGAATCAGAAAAGAAGTACCTAATTCAAAAATATTTAACATTTTTGTTCTACTCCGGAATTAAAAATCCATTCTCATTGCCATTTATTTTCGTTGACAATATAACGTAATTAGATTTTTGACCCGATGCTTCGTTCCTCATCATAAATTAGCACTGAAGAAAGATTTTATTAGTCAGAAATATTGGGACATCCTGTAACTTTATCAGTTCAGAATAATGGAAAAAATAAATTTCTTAAAAAAAGGTAAGTAACAATAATTTGTAAATTCAAATTTCGATTTTAACGTAGACCTAAAACAATCTGCTTTATTTTGTATTAATAAAATAGCACAAGGATTTTTTCCTATATTTACAGAGAAAATGTCTCAAGCAGAAATTTGGACGTTTCGCATAATTATTTAAGTAATAGCAGCAAAATGGCGTTATCAAAAATATATACTACTATTTAAAAATCTGCATGTATAACGCGCGTTAAAATTTATAATTAAATAACTAAATATAACTTTCATGTTGTAGTATGTAAAAAAATCGGTAAATTTCTTTACCCGGAACTTCCCTCGTTATGAATTCTTACTTTTATTAGGAAAAGTGAAGTGTGATCCAAGTTAGTTCAGTATAGTGTCACAGTATATATGAGTTACATATACTGTCTCTTCATTTTTATTGGGCGCCATTTTGTTCCTATTGGATTCCTACCAATATGTTTACCATTTTCTTTCTATCTAGGCCACATTTGACTTTTGAGCATATTTTAAAATCAATTCACTAAGTATCCCATTTTTACATTTAATTTTTCTGTAAAATTTAAAATCAAATGATCAAGAGTTTTTACGCTGATTTTTTAAAAATTTTATTTGGCGGTTTTTTTGTTTCGCCATCTTAAATTGAAACCCATATTATCATCTTTACCTACTCCGTTGGTCCGCAGATATTAAGTTTCAGAGTGGTTTTCATTAACGATCCCCTTGTTGTTATGTTAGAGTGGTGTATTATTTGGCATTAGGATCCAGAAAAAAACAACGTTTCGCCAATTTATTGTTACATCCTCAGGGCACATAGATTTTCTATCCCGCATGAAAGCCATGTTAGTCTTTACCTACTCCATTGGTCCGCAGATATTTCCTAACCCAAAAAAATACACCCCTATAACATAACCACAAGAAGGTCGTTAACGAAAACCATTTAGAAATTTAATATATGGGAAATATCTGCAAAGCAACGGAGTAGGTATAGACTGATAATAGGGGTATCATGCAGGATATAAAATTTACGTGTCCTGAGGATGCAACAATAAAGTTGCGAAACGGCGACAATTTAAAAAAGACATTTGCTTATTTACTGGGCTTTAACCCCAAATAATACACCACTCTAACATAAAAACAAGAGGATCGTTAATGAAGACCATTTAGAAACTTAATATAGGAGATATCTGCGGTCCAAAGTAGTAGGTAGAGACTGAAAATATGGGTTTCATGCAGGATATAGTATCTATATGTGTCCTGAGGATGCAACAATAAAGTTTCAAAACGTCGACATATTAAAAAAGTCTTTTATTTTACTGGATCCTAACTCCAAATAATACACCACTGTAAAATAACAACATGAGAATCGTTACCCAAAACCATTTAGCAACTTAATATCTGGAGAAATATCTGCGAACAAACGGAATACGTAAAAACATAATATGGGTTTCGTACTGGATATAGAATCCACATATGCATCCTGAAGATGCATCAATACAGTTGCGAAACGTCGACTATTTAAAAATATACTTTTGTTTTTTTTACTGGAGAGAACCTAACTTCAAATAATACACCACTCTAACATAAAAACAAACAACTACTTATAAAAGGATTGTTAACGAAAACCATTTAGAAACTTAATATCTGGGAAATATATGGGGAACAACGGAGTAAAAGTTTTGATAATATGGGTTTCATGCCCGATATTAAATTGTTAAATATGTGTCCTGAGGATGCAACAATTAATTGCGAAACATTGACAATTTATAAAAAAACTTGTTTTTTTTAACATCAACGTCTTAACCACAAAAAATACACCACTCTAACAAAATTTTTTTAACATTGTTCTGCCATATTGGATTTTTATCATAATATTATTAGGCCATCCTTATATGACCCTTAGATTTTTTTTTGAATGAAATATTGACAAAATTTGAACTCAATCGGAGTAAGTAGTATTTAAACTATGTCTCATCGCAAAGTTTTGACACACAGACCGATGGACATTTTGTATAAAACATGTTTTTTGGCATGGACTAGAGACGCTAAAACGTGAAGATATGTAAACCCCGAGACGGTGATCTTCTCCATGATTACAATAGATTTATTGGG
Source organism: Kuschelorhynchus macadamiae (assembly GCA_030620095.1). NCBI lineage: Eukaryota > Metazoa > Arthropoda > Insecta > Coleoptera > Curculionidae > Kuschelorhynchus > Kuschelorhynchus macadamiae. The sequence goes on along the minus strand of JAUTXW010000005.1, from coordinate 1,554,748 downwards.
CCGCAATTTTGTTTCGCCATCTTGAATTAGTTAACAAACATAAAAAGACTTTCCTTCATCTTCCATTTCCAATAATGTGAACTCAATTTTAGGTCTCATTAAATTATAATTTTACAATTCACAACAAACATGACCCGTGTTTTTATATGCTGCCTATTCATTTCGAGCATCATCAGACCTACAAACAACAGAGAGAGACCTTATATAACTGTCCATTAATAATCACACTCACAAATCCTAAAACAATAACTTACAAATAGAATAAAACACACTAAAGCACAACAAAACAAACAACTACTTATACATATTTGATGGACATTAAAATGAGAAAACCCGTTAAGTCTCACGTGAATAAACAAAATAAAATATTAAAAAAAAGTATTAAAAAAGATTCATCTTTTGTCTCTAAAATATTCGGTTGATAGAAATGTGTCCAGACCACCCGAGTGAGACTTTCAAAATCACCAGAGTTCAACCACCCACAGGCCAATTTTACTGGACCCTTTACCACAATTAGTTAGACACAAGAACCAAAAACTCTCACTTTATGAATTAGTGAATGAAATGAAGGTATCCTTGACAATTATTATTACATTAAATTGTTAAATATTAGGGTTGGTTTTTACCAAAATATAAAAACATCGTTAACGCAAAATTTGAAGCAAATCGGGTAATTTTTATAGCTATTGGTTATTAATAAAACATATTTGTTGGCATCTGGCTATGCTAAAACGGATGTGCAAAACCTGAGAGGGTGATTTTTTCAAACATTTTATTTGGTTGCCATTTTGTTCATCTTGAATTAATACTACTATTTTACTAGTTGATCCCTATACCACAATAGGTTATGGCAGCACACAATTTGAAATCAAACCATTAAGTAGTTTTTTCGGGCTGAATTTTTAAATATTTTATTATGCAGGCGTTTTGTTCCGCCATCTTGTTTCTACCAAAATGTTACCACTTGTTTTCAATATAATACTGATGTTTGTTTGAAACAAGGGATGAGTAGTTTTTTAATATTAATTCTCTTCACTAGGCCGCCATTCTGTTCGCCATATTGGATTTACCAAAATGTTACCACGTCATCCCCATATGACCCTTAATTTTCGACCAAAATTTAAAGTCAATCGGATAAGTAGTTCTTTAGCTACGCTGCGAATAGACAGACAGACAGACCGATAGAATTGAGAAAACATATTTTTCGTCATCTGGGGACCCTAAAACGTGAAGATCCGAAAAAATCTCAGAGAGTGATTTTTTCCGATTACAATACTTCACCTTTATGAGGAAAGTAAAAAGAACACCAGAAGCGTAAATTGTATGTATTCAATATTTATGGATAGTACCTATTTAGTAGTTAAATTTAAGTTTATTTTCACATTTCGCTGAATTTTCATTATCTTTTTAATGCAAACATTGCATATTTATTTACCTATTGTTTTGAGTATGAATTTCTAAATTACGTTTTGTTCGAAAATTTTAAAATATAGTCATTGTAAAAAAAATTAAAATCTTTTATGAACAAAATTTTTGATTTAAAAAAACGTATGGAAAAGCGCTTACATGGTGTACAGGGTATTCCAATTTCTAGGGTGACCATTGGGAGAAGCTATACGAGATATACAAAAGTTTAAATTGTGGCAGTTGGCGAGTTGCCCAGTGAAATTGAGGATATTTTGAAGAAATATTTGAAAATCGCTTTAATTATTACCAAGTTTTTTTAAAAAGATATTTTCAGATAAATGTCAAAATTATCACAGCCACCATATTCCCTTACCAAAATATGTTATTTAATTTTACGATTTTGAGTTTACGATTCGACGATTCATCCTCGAACGTTCATCATAAACTTTGCTTTTTAAATAGTCAAAATTTTTATGTTCTTGTTAATAAACAGTAACTTTAATTTTAAATCCAACGGCGTAACATTTAACATTTTTCTGATATTTCGGACTAAAAAAAATCATCAATGCTAGTTAATAATAATTGCCGAGGAAAGAAAAGCCCGCGTCGAGTAAAAAATTCATTTATCTACGCTAACTTGAAGACAAAAATGTGGTAATGGAAATGTAAAATTTATTTCTCTCTAGTTCTTTTATTAGAATGAAAAAAGTACCTAATTCAAAAATATTTCACTTTTTTGTTCTACTCCGGAATGCAATTTTTTTTCTCGACAATATCATCATAAATTAGTTCTGATGACGGGTTTCTTTTGTCAGAAACATTGGAAAAACGCTCAATTTTGGGACACCCTGTACATTTACTAGTTCAGAATAATGTAAACAGTAAATTTTGTCTTAAAAAAGGTAAGTAACAATAATTTGTAATTTAAAATTTAGATTTAATCGTATATCTAAAATAATCTCCTTTATTTTGTAATCATAAAATAACACAAAGTTTTTTTCTTATTGTCAAGACCTTTAATTGCTACGGCCCTTTTAATGGCTAAAGCGATAGAATTTTTGTTGGATTAAATAATAACGTTGGGTGATAAATAAACCATAACGAATTCGCCCATAAGGTTTCGCATATTTCTTTTTCCTTCAATCAACGCTAGGAGTCTTTAATATTGTTGAATATTAAATGAGGTTCGAAATTAAAAACATCGTTAGCACAGTTAAGTACTGGACTTCTTTTTGCTTTAGTAATGTCCATTTTTTCCAATAAGTCCAATTTTCTACTTTTGTGACATTCCTGTAAAACACTGACGTTTTCCAGGTTGAAACATTGTGTCCTGATTAATAAATGATTAGCAAATGCCGAAATATTGGAATCCCTGTATTTATTAAATAAATTCAGGTGCTCCTGATCTGTTGTTGATATTTTTCTTCCTGATTGGCCACATAAACACAATTTCCGCAATTTAAAGAATATACTCCCCATTTTAAAAATTTTATAAATTTGACTGATACCGAAACTAGTTTATTCTTTTCTTTGAATTCTTATAATCAGGTCTCTTAGAGAAATATTGACGATTTCTTTGAACTAAAATAGAAGATGCAGATTGATCTGCATGAAGTCAAACTATTTCCATTTATTTTCTTTTTGAAATCTGAAGAACTAACTTAAGGACCCAAGAGAAACCCCTTGAATGACAATAGTAAACTTCGAAGCATGATATCACAGTTTTATTCTCTTAGCCTAACAACACGTGAGCTCACCTGACGATATCCCGGATGTAACCTGTTATGATAGTACGTCTGTGGCGTGTTATGGTAAGATGTAAGCTCATATGATGTGATAACATTCTATTTATGCATTTTGCCACACGAAATTTGAAATAGTATGTTACATAGGAAATCTCAAAAATAGCATTTTTCATACTAAAAATGTGATATTTTCGTACTATGAGCAGTATATGAGTGGCAACAATTTTACAAGAAAATACTTTTCTCACCCATGTAACAGTTTAAAGTAACCTCTCATACACCTGCAGTTGGGGCTTACATTAGAATTCACCTTCACCTCTATCTTTACACCACAAAGCTAACTTTCGGTGACAACAACGAAACAGTAATGGGGCAACGAACAATAGAACAGGAAATAGTATATACAATAGGATTTTTTCCATAATCGACTATAGGGAAAATGAATGGGTCTAAATAATGTTAATTTATAAAAATAAATCCGAAAATTAATTGCGGAAAATATATAAACAATTGCCTATAAAGTGCCGAAAAATAATTTTTTTTTCTAGTTTAAAAAGTGGCAGGTCTTATAAAGAAAATGTTTTTTTTAATTAATTTCCCAGAAAATTGCAAGAACCCCTTAAAAAATAGCTTCTTTGCACATGTCAATGCTATTTGCGATAGTGCGTATTTTCCCCTAAACTACACCGGCCCAAACAGTTAGTGGACCGAAACTTCACTGGCCCAAACCGTCGAAATCCCGACAGATTGGAATGTGTGGAATGCGCCGCTAGCCCGACACTTTAAATACCGAATTGGCGAGCTACGCTACTGGCTAAAAATTCTTTAAATAGGCCTGCTGTGTTGTCAAGTTTTATTGATAAAAATAAATATATTTGTTGTTAACAGTACATTGACTGTTTTTTTTTTTGGTTTATTATAAAGCATTTGTTTATCACAGGATAATATCTAATTAATGGAATAATGGAGATTGAATATTGAAAAAAAAAATTGTTGGAAAGCCCAGGAAGAGGTTATTGCATGTTTGCATTGAGATGATTTTAAACCTTCTACCCTTGTCTATACATAAACAAGGCTTCTACTTTTAAAGTGAGTATGTTTATTTTAGAATAGCGTGAATATGGTATAAAGTTGCCACCATTTTAGTTTTTGGACTCTTACACTCAGATAATCTTATTTGTTAGTATATAGGATTGACTCCCCATCTGTTATTAATGTGGATATTGTTCCCTACCTAAAAATAAAACAAAGTTGTCTACTAAAGACCATATAAAAATCCACAAAAGCCTTGATGCTTGAACATATATCTTTTAACTAATATGTTTTGTGAGCTTTTTGAGACACATAATTTCAACTTTTTTTTTTTAAGTTTTTTAATTTTGTATCCCGATCCCAAGCAAATACCTATCTAAAAATCAGTTTTTATCAGACACATATTGATTAGTATTTTATAAGATTGTTAATGATTTTCCCTAAGCTTGTTATTCGTGCAGGTACTTTATTAAATATAATTTGTTTTAGGACCAATGCAAGTCTTCTTGATGTTTGATATAGGTATCGTAGACAAGGCTTTGGAAGTTAGTTCTGCTCATATGTGCATTGCAGGTAGTAGTGACGTGTATATTATAGTGATACTTGAGTACTTACAGTTACTGTTGCTGAGAAAGTGTGTAGTTTAAGAACTAAAAAAGATGCACCATATGATAAATGTAGGGTAAACTTTATTATTAATTTTATCTTTAATAAATTTTTTGTTGCTGTAAAGTGTATCACATATTTTGTATATTGATTAAAGATATATAGCTAAAGTGGATTAGAAATTTGAAGATTTTTTTCCCATATTTTAAAAATATTAACTGTGGCCTATTTATATATTTTCTTCAGTAGGTATACACAATTGAGTAGTAAGTTAATTTAGTAAGTATGCAAGATATTGCACATCTCACCTTTAATTTTTTTTAAATCTAAGTATGGCTTAAGAAAAAGTTAGGTAGATGATATAATTATAAAGAACAAAAGTCTTTCGAAGATACCCTCAATTAATTTCATGCTTTCAGGTTCTTAAGTTTATTCACTGGTATAAAGTAGTTTAGATCTTGTAAAGTATTGTATCAATTAACTTATTAAAATATAAACTTTTATAGCCTAATCTTATAAAATTTCCTAAAAATATTACATCTTATCGTTGATTTTACCATATGTTGGGAACTGGCTGTCAAACTTATAAGACTGCATATTGTTGAAAAAATTATGGTATATCTTTTAAAGTCTTTATTCAAGTAAATGTTAAGTTTTCTAAATAAATAGTTCCAAACCAGTGAAAAAGGTATCCTACAATAGCTTTAAACATAGATTCTGTCATATCACAATTAAATCAGCTGTACATTAAGGTATCATATTATAAAACTAATAATACTTAAGGTTGAGACAGTGTTTCAAGAAGGATAGACATTGACTGAAAGCATTATCCCATATAATACCTGTAGTGCCTTGTTTAATGTCCGACTAAGAAAAATATTTTTTAATTGAGAAAAATCTAGTTTAAACATTATATATTAAATATTATTTAACTAACTTTGACATAATGTCATTATTTGTCAAAATAAACTAATAATAAATGGTGCCAAGGATATATAACCAAATCCCATTGGAATTTAAGAACAAATCATATTATATAATTAAACAAAAATCTTGAATACTTCAAAATGAAGTAAGCATTTCATGATTGCATACGAATTTTGATTGATCATAAATTAAACGTTCATTTAACTTTTTTGTAAAAAAAAATTGGTAAATGCAGAAGTTATAGATTTTTAATCCATTATTTTCTATCTATACTGGGTGTTTTTTCAGAAAAGCATGACAATTTTTTTTTATTTTGATGGTACACCCTGTATATGTCCATCAAATGGGTCTTGCTAATTATAATTATACTAGGTTTGAAACATTTATCGTGAAACACAACTGAGGAAATTGACAATATACCTATTATAAGAGATGTTAGAGAAAACACCGATATGAATAACTTGCTTCTTATGGCATGGTTTTTCTCCATTGTCTTCAAAGGTAAAGGTATCAAATCTAACATATTTAAGATTAGCAAAAAGATGCCTATTTAATGGGCATATAATAGACAGGGTGTCCCATAAAAAAATTGAGGGTTCTATTTATAATCAATATTCCTGTACATTATTAGATGATAATTGATCATTGTAGATCATAAAAATACTATTTATTTGCCTGTCATTGTTAATATATTTTATTGTTATAGTTTAAAATTTCACAATGTTTGTATTTATTTAATATATTATTATACAAAAAAGCATAATTTTACAAAAGAAAATACACTTAATACTCACAAACAGAACAAAACATAGAACAATAGTTAAGTAATGAAATTTAAAATATTTAATACAGTCAGGTAATAAAACTCAGTTACTAAAAGAAGTAAAATGTAAGTTTAACCCTAAAAGAAAAAATTAAGTGCTAAAATAAATATAATATATAATAGCTAGGAATAAGTTTTGTAATTTTTTAAATAAAACACATAATTTTACTGATTAATTTGTTTGTGCCCAGATGCATACTAATCATACAATTATATATATATATATATATATATGCCCATATATATATATATATATATATATATATATATATATATATAATTATATATATATATATATATATATATATATATATATATATATATATATATACTACTACTCGGTCTACCTACTACCTACCTAAACTTGGTAAAGCTTATTGACATCCCTAAGAAAATAAATAAGTAGCTAACCACAATCGCCATGTTAATATTACATAAAATGTGCCATCTCTACACATTTATAGAAAACTAGCCATATTCACTGTTAAAATTTAAAATGATCAGTGAAATTGAACTTTGTGACATTAAGAACTCAAATCATGATATTAACGGGCATATTTTTTTTCCTGATAGTATGGTGAACGTCAAATATTTTGTCTTGGGCGCAATTGGTCAAATCAGGAGTACTCGATGTACCTACATAAAAAAAATAATAGGATTGAATTGATAAGCTCCTTTTGGAAGTCGAGTAAAAATTACCTGCACAGATTAATTCAAATAAAAAAAAAATAAGGTTCGATATTTTTTTGTTAAGGTGATAAAATGCCAATTTGTCTGGGCAGGTGAACCACTGGTTTATTAAATACAATAAAATCCAATTTTCTTATTAAAATTATTTAAAGACAATTTCAAACAAATAACTTGGTTGGTGTGACAACATTCTTCAGGGCCTAGCTCGGATATAGTAAACAGAGCCTATAATTATGTTTTGCTCTTTCAATTTCTCCAAATGCAACAGACCAAAATTATTAATTTTACAAAAACAGTTTTGAAGCCAGGTATAATTTTGTAAGTTTTTTAACCTTACAATAAAAAAATACTGATATTCAATTTCCAATGATCATTTTTGAAGCTTAGTTTGCAATGGTTTTGATTAAAATTCTACAAATCATATCACTTTTTAACAATATGAATAATTTAAGTCTGTGATTACAAATAATTTCATAAGAAATTAATTACAGCAACCCTTACTTTTGACTAAATATGCTAAGTGGATTTTGAGGTTACATTTAAGGTGTCAACGAACTATTTTTAACAAATTGAAGAAGTTGTCAAAATAACTGGCTTCTTAAAGCTAAAGAAGCAAGCTTTCAAATTCTGAAAATATTAACAAGATAGATTGCCTTCTTTTTAAAATACAGACAACTGTTTTTGTTATGATAACTTTAATTAAGTTTATGTATTGAGAGTTTTTATGAATTTTTTCTGAGTCCAGTCTGGAGTTAGCCTAACCCTGGATGTAACAATAATAGCTATATTTTAAAAAATGATACTTTAAATCATTTTGTGTATTTAATCACAAATATTTGTAAAAGTTATATATCTTTGTTACTGGACATTGTGGATAGCTATATGATGTGTGAATGTGAATCCGTGTTGAATGATTTCAAAATGTATCTACTTAATTATGTTAAAGTAGGAGGAGGAGCTATGAGTCAGCCTAAAGAAATCAAAATTGGAGTACCATAAGGTACAGTGCTGCGTCTTGTGCTTTTTAACATGTATATCAACACTCTTTGTAATCTTGGCACGAGGGGGTAAAGTGGTTGCCTATGCTGATGACTCCACTTTGATTTTCCCCAGTAATACATGGGAAGAAGTGCAGTATTTATTAATTGAGGATATGAATAAGGTTAAATAGTTTTTGGATAACTGACCCTTAATGTAAAGAAAACTAACTTATTATATAAATTAATCATCCAACTTTTAATTAAATTAACATAGATTATTTGAGTGTACTGTTACAACTGGGTAAATAAGGCAATAAAAAATAATAAAAAGTTTTAAGAAGTAAGTCTATTCATTGTAGGTCAGACACATTGTAATGGCATAATACCTACTTGACAAAATGGTGAATGTCAAGATATAGTTTATTTTCAGAATAAATCTAAACCTAAGATTATATTAAACATTAACTTTATTTAAAACACATTACAGTAAATATTTTCTTCTTATGATGTAATCAGTCTTCTCAACTCACGAAAAGGTTGTTTTCACTTGCCTCGCCCCTGGCAATAACTGAATTGGTGTAGTTGGTAAGAAGGCCAGATTTTAATCAATGACATACATACTAACTTTCTAGAGCTTACATCTTGTTTGTGATCTTATTACATAGTGGTCGTCCCTGGGCATACTAAAAATAAGGAATTTTCTTAATTACTTTCAAAAAAATTAATACTCTTATTTAAAAAAAAAAGAAATGAATGAAATAGATATTGCACTACTTAGAAAAATAACCAGGTCTTGGTGAACTTATGCTATTTGAATTTTAAAAAGAAAAAAAAAACTACATATTAAATTTAAATAATGAGCCCTTATAATTTCAAAAAAATTGATCATACTAAATGCTTATTTGTCGAAGTATTATTCTAGCTTTATCTTAGGCATGTTATAAATATATTTGATTTAATCAGAAGTTGTACCATCAATACATTTTTACATTCCGATAAAACTTTAAATTCTATGAATGTCAGTTTTTAAATGTTTGAAATCGGACAAAAAATGGCGGATCTGTTTAGCTGGCCATGTCACAAATATTAATGCAAATTTTAACAGACTTCAAAAAAGGAGGTTATCAATTTCACCCTATGAATTTTTTGTATGTATGTACATATATTACTCTGCGATGGTTTCAACAATTTTGATGAAATTTTCAAGGAATATTCGGGATATTGCCCGAGTGGTCCCACAGCCAGCATATTATAAAAAGGTTAAATATGGCGGAATGACGCTATATTAAATATTTATTCGACGCAATAAAAGCGTACACCATTTTATTAGGAATTTACATAGATATATATGGTTATTTGTTAAATATAACTTAAAATAAAACTCATATAAATTGAACTAAAAAGGATGAAATAAAAAACTGTATAAAAAAATAAAACCTCAAAAAATGCACCTAAAAATGGAAAATAATATTTTATTCCATCTGGAAAATTTTAGTCTGTGACGTCAGCACCAAATTAATAGAGATAGTAAAACATTATACTCTTGGTATTAGACATCAAAACACTCATTACATAAATATAGTTTTGTGATTAGGTAATTAAGAATAAGTTTGGTTTCAATTTCATAGGCACAAGGTATGGGATTCACTTCTGGGGCGTTTCTTCACAATATCTACTTCAGAAAGCTTTGTTCTCCAAACAGAAATTTTTATAAAAAATAAAAAAACTTCAAAAAAAACAAAACTAAAAAGTAAAAAATAATATTTTGTTCCACATTGAAAATTTGACTTTATGAAGTCGTCTTCAAACTTATTCTTAATAACTTAATCACAGACATTTATATAATGGGTACCTACATATATGGGAATAAAATATATTAATATCTATAAATTTTTACATTCCGATAAAACTTTAAATTCTATGAATATCAGTTTTTAAATGTTTGAAATCGGACAAAAAATGGCGGATCTGCAGGCATTTTCTTTATTTTGTTTAGATGGCCATGTCACAAATATTAATGCAATTTTTAAAAGACTAAAGAAGGAGGTTATCAATCAATCGATTACTCTGCGGTGGTTTCAACAATTTGGATGAAATTTTCAGGATATTCCCGAAGTGGTCTCACAGCAAGTTTATTGTTAAAACGACGCGAAGCGTTCACCATTTTATCAGGAAATAACATTTTTGGCTTTAACTTCACAAACTAAAATTTTAAAGAGGAAATAAACTATTATTTTTCTTCTAAGCACTTTATTTAGCTACCTATTTAACAAATTTTTCTAAAAGTTTCCTTTGTAAGAAGAAAATACTTTGAAAAGGAGAAATGTCTAATTTCTATTAAAATATCTAATTATTTTGACATGTGAATTACCTCAGCAGTTCTGTATTTATTCTCAGATGGATCATAGAACCATTCCTCACTGCTATGTCTGTTTACTCATAATTTTATATGCAAAGCTGATTTTCATTTTTTATTGTTGTCTAAGATTCATACCCCAATTTGCCAAGATGGAGACTACTGTGGCTGATACATCCATGAATTTTCATGGTTTTCCTAAAAATGCAAACAACTATATGTCATAATCATGTTATCAACCAAATACAAATGTTTTTGTTGCGGTTTTTCTTTTAACTAACATTTAGTGTGCACTATACATTAAAAACCCGATATATTGTAGAAAATCCGAAGAGGAACATTTAAGAAAAAAATGTATACCTACACAAAAAAAGAATCTAGGTGACTTACCAATATGAAATTTGTACATTACAATATACTTTCTGATTATTCTGATGTCCTAATATTGATAGTTCTTTTAAATTGCCGAATCTAACTTTCTAGTACTTCTCGTTCTTGAAATCGCATTTGAATGGGCGAAGAGCTGAGAATTCAGGACGTATCCGGAACACAGTAAAAGCTTGCTTTCTTGCATATTATTTCTGCATGTTTCACTACCGAACCAACTAACAATTTACATCATGTTAGTAAAATTTATTTTATTGTATCCTAACACTGATACGACGCAGTAAAATTAATACGTAGCTATTTGCTATTTTTATAAACAAAACTCTTTGAGAACGATTTAAAACTTATTATTTAGGAATATTAATAACATGTTATCAACCATAAATAAAAAAACACCATATTATTTTACTAATATTTTCGGAAATATGTACTTCATCTGAACAATAACGCACTTTGGCAACAGTGACAGAAGTTTCTTACGTCATTGACGTACATATTTATGTATTTCGACGTTTAAGGCCAAGGACAAATTCCATGCATTCCAATGTGTCGGGATTTCGACTGTTAGCGCCAGTGACGGTTATGTGTAATGTAGGTTCGGGCAAATGTCTTTTAGGGGTATTAACTGTTTGGGCCAGTGAAGTTTAGGGCCAAATACATCGAACCCTATTTGCTACATATAATCTGAAACTTCGCACAAATATACCGTAAGTGATGATAAATATGTGTGCAGTATATTGGCCCTGCAACTTTATGTAAACGAGTTTTGGCTATTTGTTAATCCCGGGAATCATTGTTTAAACAATAATTCTGTTGTAAACTAGAGCAGATAGAGACCTATGTGGAGTTCATTTCATTCGTCATAACTGACACTACAATCAGCAATTTATATTCAGTTGGAAAATCTGCAAAACAAAACGTCAAAAATTGCATCCAGGAAAATATGAATTTAATTTTAAATTCAACAGTTAACAACATTTAAATATCAATATATATAACGTTTCCGACTCGATATTCAAGAAACTGAAATTTTTAGGCATATTTAAAAAAAAGTTGTTGCGAAACATTCTTTGGGAACTGCTTTAATTATTAACATTAAGACCTGAAACTCCGTAACTAAACCACTAAATAGCTATATTTACAGAAAGTTTTTGATTTATGAAGCGCGGAAAGTTAATATCAACGGTTAAAGAGAAGATATATTTGCAAGTCCAATTAATTTATTTTTCACTTTTTCGAGGTGGGCCTTGCCAGATGATGCTTTGGCTAAAATGAGGATAACTAATTTGACAGAACAGATTTTTCAATCCGACATGGGTTTAGAAAGTTGCAAATATCTCCTCGAATGCTTTTAGAGGTGGTAAAAATTAATATTTGTTGAAAAGTAAGGTTCCAAGCGTTATTCCATGACGAATTGTGTGTACCAAATAAACGTAATTTTAATTTTAAATAATAAATTAGTCGTGTCAAAGATGACATTTAGCTTTTTATATTTATTGTGGTATCGCCAATTTCAGTATACAGGACGGTTTCTTGCGTTAGGGGGCTAAAGTAATTCCCTCTCTTAAAAAAATCAGGAGCACCTAGTTTCATTTGTTTACATTACGAGCCCAGTCGTATATGTATTGGACCAAGTGCATATTTAAAATAATTTTATTTTTGTCACCTACTATTTACTACATGTAACATAACTTCAATAACTACGTTTATTTGATAGTATGTAGTATTAACGATTAATTAACAACATCGCATATCTATATCACTAACAATAATAATGATCAGAAAAATATATTTTTGTTAGGTTTGGAGCATATTAATTGGGCCGTAAACGCATACACTCAGATAAAAGAGCGTGATTACTTAGTGAGATCTGATACAAAATTTATCAAAGTAGATATCTAATCGAGTGGGCTTTAAAAATAATTGAAAACAAAGATGGCATTCTTCTTTGAAACTGTTTAGTTGTCAAAATAGTTCTCGGAAAAGCACTCTCTATGATATGGAAAATTCCATTATTAGTTTCCACAAAAATGGTCTCTCTGTACATAGTATTGCAAAAAATCTAAACATTTCTCAAAAGACAATAAGAAATATTATTTCCCAATTCAAAAAAAGCGGAAATGTTCAGTTAAAAGCAAAGTCTGGCCATTCTTCGAAAATTACAGAAAGAGATAAGCCGTGCACTAATTAAACAAGATCGTCGAGCTTCATCACGGGAGTTGAGTAAAATGGGTAGGTGTAATTGGTAAAAGTTTATAGCAAAATATAAAAAAAAAAAATTTAAATGTTTTCATTTTAGGCCAAGGAAATACCGCTTTTGTCACAAAAATAAAAGAGAAATCGACTTTTGTAGCATAAAAGCTGGTCACAACGTCAGAGGAATTCCGTTATATGGAGCGACAAGTCTAAATTAAAAGTATGTGCCTCAAGAGAAAAGTTGTCTTCACAAGGGGTTGGTCGGCTTCTTTTTGTTAATGGTACCGTCAATGCTGTAAAGTATAAGTAAATTTTACAAGAAGAACTAATTCCTTCTATTGATGAGATTCAGTTGCTAGAGGGAGGATTTATATTCCAGCAAGACAGCGCAGCATGCCATATTGCCAAAACCATAACATTCTGGATGCAAGAAATGAATATTCCTGTTTTAAAATGGCCATCTAGTAGCCCCGACTTATCGCCTATCGAAACACTAAGGCATCAAATAAAAAACCTCTAGGAACCAGTCCTGTCGGCACCATTCCCAAATTAAAGGACAAAATTCAGGAAATCTGGTATAACTTTCAACCAAAATATTGTCAAACATTAGTAGACACCATGCAAGCAAGACTTGATGCAGTTATAAAATTTTATGGTCCAATTAATATGCGACAAGCCTAACAAAAATATTTTTTTATCATCATTATTATTGTTAGTGATATAGATAAGGAATATTGTCGATTAATTGTTAATACCACATACTATCAAATAAACGTAGTTGTATAAATACTAGGTAACAAAAATAAATATCTCTTGAGAATTCCTTTGGTCCAATACATATGCGACTGGGCTCGTATACCAGACACATAAAAACGTTATATATATTTATATTTAAAAGCTATAAACCGTTGAATATTCATTGGAAAAGAAAAATACGTTTTTTGAGGTCATTTTTGATGATTTATTTTGCAAGTTTCCACACTGAAATTTAATATAGAGTATCAATCACGATGAACAAAATGGATTATCGTATTGTTTAAATAATTCCTATCAAGGTAAACTAATAATTATATGTCGTTAACAAATGAAGTCATAGAGTCAATATTTTGCGCACACCCAAATCTTTACATTGCAAATTACATAAGTTATAGATATTTTCAAAAAAGCTCATTTTTAAGCTTTTCCACCGGACACATCTCAGTAGATAGGGTTTTGGAATAACTATACCTTTTAGGAAAATCCTTTCTTAAAAGATCTATCCGTTCTAGTTTAGAAGAAAATATATTCTCGGCACTTTGGGCAATTGTTTATATATTTTCTCCATTTATTTTTAGATTTACTTTTGTAAAAAAAACAATATTTAGAAGCAATTCGTTCGGTGATTTTTCTTATAGTCATAATAAACCTTTGTACTATATGCCTGGCTTATAATCATGAGCTGCTCACCTCTTGTCTTTTATGACGTTTGTTGTTATTGCCGTGGTAAGAACGATGTATACATAAAAAGTGCATCGTTTTAACTATACTGGTTGATCTCCATAGTTTTAACTGGTGGTTCCTTTCATGCACACCGCTAATCTAAAATTTTTATTAGTTTACATCCGCCAATATTAGATTTTAGCAATGAGGTTTTAACTGTACGATTAAATTACTTTTGGTCACCCACAAGACAATAATTTAATAAAAATACACGTAATTGCGGCCAAAAAATTCCTGGCAGCATTTACCACCTGTGGATGAGAATATCACGCACGGCAAATCGTGCTGTTATCGTTCTATCGAAGACCAGGCTTAGAATCTTACTTGGCGTGTATTTTTTTTATTTTCAGTAGAAAAAAAAATGCATTACAAGTGATTCAAAAAAGCAGAAATGCCACTTTATTTTACTTAAAGATATGTATAATCAGCGTCGTGGATTAAGGATTATAAGCAAAAATAGTCCAATCACACCTGATCCAGAAAATACACTTCATTCATTATTTTGTTAGGTTCAGTTTTGAAAAGTTGATTTCTGAATTCCAAAATTAAATTCAGGCACAGCGAAACATTTTATTAGGGATTACTAACGCATAAATTGGAATTCCTAAATGTTTTAGCTAGGTTCGTTTCAGGCATAAAGATTTATATTTCTGGTTAACGAGGTAGAAACCGCAAAGGAATTGTAGGAAATGCGATTGCACCCAATGAATGCGACATTTCTATTGAAAAAGTTTTCGTGATAAACGTCGAGTAAAATTTTAGTTTACTATCCTATAACACAACAGAAGCAGTCGTTAGTCGAATTTACATGCATAACTAAACGGTTCGAAACTGAAAAGTTTTTGTTCTTGAATTGATGCACTTTGTTATAAGTTGGGAAAAATTGCTTCATATTAATTTAAAAATACTTCTTTTTATATATTGGAGGTTGCGTAAAACAAACAAGTACCTAATGAAAATTTCTGAGAAGCTTCGGCAACATTCAATTTAAAGGTGATACATCCCCGCTGTACCCGGATTTCGCCTTTCCCATTTTAATTTTTGGATCTATGAATCCAACCACATTCATAAATAAGTACCCATAATTTAATAATTATCGGATGTAAGTTATTTTAATAGGTCTTGTTAATGCGATGTTGACATATCCAGAGACTGGAGGAATTCAAACAGGAGCATACTAAGATTAATTTACGGAGTTTCTAAGATTAGGCCTGTGTGTATCGATACATTCCCTAAATATTATATTTTTTCTTCTGAAATTATGTCGTTACACCGTACACTTGAAAAATTAAAGCATATCTGTTACATCAAAATAATGGGTTTAATAATAACAAAATTTAAATAAAATACAATAAATTGTAACCGGACCGACCGCGATACGGTGCGGTGCCCCCTAGATCCGGTGCCCGTCTGCATGGCACCTTCGGCAGAGAACGGCCCTAAATATGTTATCAACCGAGTTAATATTAAAAAAAATTAATAATATTGTTTAATTAAATAATATAGAATAATATTAAACTAATTTCCTATATTTCCTTAAACATAATGCTCTCCCAGGCTAAAATATGCAATATTTGTTTTGTTTTTGTGATTAACGCATTACGTTGGTTAATATTTGTGATTTGATAAACTGATTTTAATTGCACGAAAAATTGATTACAACACAATTGCTGCTTTGTGTGACCCGGGGATCATGCAGTTGTTTTTTCGGCTGATCTTACTCTGTGGCCAACCTTATTGAGATATTGTTATTAAAAAGTTTTTTTATTTTAAAACATGCCGCCCACCTTCTAAGTTTCAATTACAATGACATATAAAAATTCATATATAAAAAAGTGAACATGTCAAACTAAATAAAACAATATATCTACATTAATATTTTAACACCGAAATAAAGATACTAAATTATAACAAAATAATGCAGTTATTAAATATTTTGAACCTATTAATAGATAAAAATTTCATTTAGTTGTCCATGCAATTATTTGTAACCGTACTATAATAGTACCTATTAACTTTTTTTACGAGCACGGCCCTAGTTGAGTTGTCATTGTCTAGAAAGTCTGAAGGATCTGTCTCATTTTTCAACGCCAAGATTCTCATCTTTTGAAAGCACCAACTACCCATGTTTGATCTACTGCTATAGGCTGACTTAGCGCTAATGTTTCTGGCATATGTACTCCACAGATCACTTATACCAATGCAGCTAAAAGATGCAATGTTGCATCTTTTAGCTGATTTTTTTTGATAATGATCAAGTTGATGAAAAGAAATATCCAGAAAACTAGGATCTGAGATATTTGATAGTCCATTTCTAATCAGGGTCTGATGGTAAGGGTGTCAAAGGTCCAGAATTTAAACAAGCTGTTACCTGAATGTCAATGGATCTATAGTTAAATGAAATTTAGTTGATTTGATTGAGGCATCCCAGATTCCACCAAAATGTGTACTTCTAGCTCGGATAAAATGCCATGAAACCGATTCTAATGATATCTAATGTCTGAACAATCTGATTAAAAATTAAAGTGGGTAGCATTATCTGAAAACAGCACTACATGTTTGCAGCACCTACCTATAAATCGACTAAGACAGTTCAAAAACGCGTTAATACTTAAATCACTGACTACTTCTATATATGTGGCTTTTAGGATGAAACAGACAAATATAAAAGAAAAACTTTTATAAATCTTGAAATATAAACATGGACGCGTTCCTTAATAAGATCTTCCAAAAGTGGATAAACGAATGTTGGCTTTACTCTGAAACAAACTATGTATTTTCTTATAACACGTTTATCTGCATTTTTAGCTGATATAGGCCAATATTTTGTTCGTAAGCATGTAAGAGCTTGTAATGCTCTTGACATACTACTAAAATCTAAATTTGAATGTTTGATTCTTCCACTTACACTACGTATTTGATTTTCACCAAGTAAAGAGTTTAATCACGCAAGTTTATTTTGAAATATCAAAACATTGAAGATCTTTAAATATTCTATATCTTCTGGAAATGACGGCACTTGAAGTTTGTTAAGACAATTAGATTTAAAACGCAAAATTGAACTTACAATACATTGGTGCTTTAACTAACGTTAATATAAAGTGAAAATATCAAAATTAAAGTTTGAACTTAAAACAGAAACAGAGGAAACATTTTTTCTTACCGAAGAATTTGTGAAGAAGGCAAGTTTTCTCCATTATGTGTCATCCAAGAATTTATTAACTGAGCTGGTTTTAATCCTCGTAATATTAGATCAGCAGGATTGCCTTGCTTAATTCCGGTCTTTGATTTCTCACACAGTAATCGAAGTGTATTATTGCCAATATGCGCGGCTACATAAGATTTTTCAAACGAGTCACAAAAATGATGAATTTGTATACTTTTAGGTTTCTAACAATACCTTTTCGAGGTATACGTATATCATTAATTAGTGGAATCTGTTTTTATAAAATCTAATCGAAATGTATGAAGTTCAAATAGTAGAGACTCATCGCAATCCAAATTTAATTTCCAAAATGTTTGTAAGATTCTTTTAACTGTAATCACACAAGGCCCTACTAATCCAAATGGATCAACAATCTGAGATTTAACAATCTGAGATGCTGTGTAGATAGAATGTTTCTTTTTGTTATTTTACCAATAATCTTTGGTTACCGCATAATGTAGGTATTATTTGGTCGATTTCAATATAAGCCAAAAGTTTTATTGATTTTCTCACAGAAAAACACATTTTGAATTTCAATGGTTTGTTCTTGGGTTACTATTTCTAAAATGATCGACGCCCATTTGCGTAAAATAAGGGCATGTTGTAATAGAACGTACTGAACTTGCGTTTTCAACATAATGGTTTTTTCTTTCGAATATGTTCCAGAAATTAAATCATCAACATATGAATTACATTTGATCACTTTCCTTCCTACTAGGTTTTTAAACAGATGTTCATTGTATGGAGCACTAGAAATGCCACGTGTTACGGTATTCAGTAGTTACCCAGTTGCTTGCTCCTAATTTGCTCATCACAAAATTCATTGTAGGTATCTATGATTTTCTTGTACGAGACTTTCTGTCCTTTCTGTCTGCCTTTCTGCGTGTCCCTTACCAAAACAATAATATTCTGTCGAAAACTTGAAAAAGATCAAACAAATGTTGTTGTATGGTTGAACCTACCTTTAGTTTGCCGATGAAAGATATCCCATTATCGGTTTTCGCTAAAGCGTCGAACACTACTCTCAACTTGATTGTGGAGCAAGTTTTCTTGGAAACTCCTTAATCTGGAAGATAACTTATAATATTGATTTTAATATCGTCTCCCTTTGTCGTTGTTATATTGCCAAGTTCCTCATACTCCAGCATAAATGCTAAATATTGTTTTTTTCAAATTATCATTTGTGAATAACCAAAACTGTTTAGTGCTATTTCATGTGTTTCCACACTCTTCACTCCCATTTTCTACACACAATGGAACAATAAAGTTCACTAGTGATAAAATTTGATCTCAAACCTGAATCTAACAGAGCTCGCGCCCCTAGAAATCGGCCGAATTTATCACGAATGTGTATGATTGCTGTAGGAAGAAAAATGTATGAGTGATTAGTCAGTAATGAATGAGAAACATTACTAGAATTGCTTATTGGTACTTATACTACATTGGTATTTTGATTTCGTGACATGAGTTGATTAATTTAATAATTTATTTGTTTCTGAAAGTAGACTATTTGATATATGCGGAAAAATTGTATATTTAGAAACAAGTGCCGAAAAACGCACATTTCGTACAAGTCTGGAAGTTTAGTGTCACGTGCCGAAGAGGAGTGCGGGAACACAAGAGTATGAAATATGCTTTTCACACGTATTTCACAAACTTTTTGAATATTAAATTAACAATAAAATCATGCGCAATGTGACGTCACATTGTGTGAAATATTATTTTATACATTCTATCGTAGCGCCATACTGTAGCCAACAGCTGAACTAGTCATGCTCTGTGACTAGTTTAGCTTTTGGCTACAGTGCGGAGACCCGATAGACTGTGAGAAATATTACAGAACTAAAAAATTGCACAATAATATAAAACATCCCTTTTTTTTACAAAATAAATAATTTTACTACCCGATTTATTATTTCAAATTTCTAACAATTGACACTTGTCATTCAAAAATTTTAAAAACTTTTACATGTCCCGTATTTATTTATTACCAGTATTGGCGGTTTCCCATTCGAGCCTACTGTTATGAAGTAATTTTGTTGATGAAATCTAATAGAGTATCCCATTTTCCACTGGTTGATTAAATACCTAGAGTTCCTTTTAATTCATAAATAAATTTGATTAACAATAAGCAAATCAGTGATTTAGTAATTGTTTATTTTTAAAGCGTTCTCTAAGAAGTTTTCAAGCATATTCATGTTGCCTTCATAGAACTAATTACTGTCTGTTTAACCCGAGATGAGGTTAAAAACGCCTTTAGACAACAACATTTTTAATATTATTTAAACTAATATTATTTTGAATGAAAATTTATAACGGGTAATGTTACACTCTCAATTGGACTGAAATTCTTAACTTTTTATGTTTTTGCATGCCTCAGTATTTTTGAAATACTAACCGGCGTTAAAAGATCCTCACTAACCCTATGGTACTCCTTCGCCAACAAACATATCTCAGCCTGGTATTGTACTTATTCGCCTCAGCAATTTATTCGTTTTTATTCATCATTAGCTATTAAACTTGATAACAATGTTTTCAAAACGGGTTAGAGAAGCTTTAATAGCAGCCCTATGGCCCTTCATTACTTTTTCATTAAAATCAGTTATATTTATAACTGTATAATTAATTAACGTAATATGATTAGAACAAAAACTACTCAAATTGTTAACACACTAGGTAAACTGTACTATAAAATAATTGCATTCAAATAAAAGACTTGTTTAAATTTTATGATATTTAGAAAAAATAGCAAGAATCTTATTTCTTATAATACCGCTCTGGTCGCCCGCTGTACGTCACCTACTGCAAGTTCCCAAGTCGTCAAAACTCTACGAAAAAGTTTTCCAATTTTGTTACCTTCATAAACGTTGACTTGATGTGATATATTATTGGCACTGCTTGGAGCCCACTTGCCACTACATTAGGGGGAAAGTTCAGCTGGGCTAGTTCTATACTCCTGAGCTCTTCAAAAAATTAAAATTATAACTTTAGAACAAAACAATAACAATGTATCTGGCTTAAGCTCCTCTTTATGGTTACGACCGACTATCACGTATATAACCAATTGCTTTCAGTCCTTCTCAGGCTCGTCCCATTTCCGAAAACAAGGGCGAATACGCTTTTTCGTTGTAAAAACTTGCAGACAAGCCAAAAAAAAAACGTAAGAATATTCACGGTCACGCCTTTTTTTAAAGGGATCATTTTCACTCGAAGCGACTGACTTGCCCTTTTCTCCTCGAAACGACCAAGACAAAACCCGCCGCCAGGGACACTCTCTGTAGAGCCATGTATCCGACAAGGAGACAATGAAATTCCAAACGTCGATATTCGGTTCGATTCGTCTAATCATATGATTGAATGAATGGGCGAATCAACGAA
Organism: Kuschelorhynchus macadamiae; assembly: GCA_030620095.1. Classification (NCBI taxonomy): domain Eukaryota; kingdom Metazoa; phylum Arthropoda; class Insecta; order Coleoptera; family Curculionidae; genus Kuschelorhynchus; species Kuschelorhynchus macadamiae. Next base: position 1,533,537 of record JAUTXW010000005.1, on the reverse strand, counting down.
TGGACGAATATGTCATTTACACTATTCATCAATTTTTATTTAATACGTTCGCATGAAGTTCATGTGTTTTAATGTTTGAAAATACAAACACAAAAAAAAACAAAAGATTTGATTTGAACGAATGGTTCGCCAAGTCAAAGCGTACTTGATTATCAGCCCAAAAGAGGGAATCGCCGCACATCGTATCTAACAGATGAACTGGACTCTTGTTTATGCTATTTGGCTTGCCCAACTTATATTGGTAATGGATTCGCCGAACTTGACTGAACTGACTTGATGTTTTGTTTTTCAGACTGTTTTTTGCTTAAATTATTTGGTTAATCCGTGATTAATATTTGTGATTTGGAATGATAACACTGATGCGAACTGTTTAAACTGATTTTAATTGCACATCAGTTGTCAATATCCACATCGAATGAAATTAAAAATAGCTTAAAGTTGTAATACTCCTAAGTATTAAAGAATTAACAACTTTTATTAACGCTTCAAAGCACACGAATACTGCCTATCAGCTAATACCTCGGTCTGAATTTCACATAAATATCGACGGAAATTGAAATTTATCTGGTTTACTCAAAACCAGTTATACTTGAACAAAAGTTTCAATCCAGAATCACAGAGTAAATGTTTTTGAAGCCAAATTGATTTTCTTATAGACTGGCAAACTTTTAAATGGAAAATTAATTAATATTTAAATTTAGTCGATAACTGGGGTAGTTTTAAACAAAAAACAAAATGTTGTTTAAAAAGATGAAGTTCCAATTATTAGCTTTAAGGAGATATCGGAGTAATTCTAAATCCTGACTTTTCAACATGTTATTAACCGACGAAGAAGAAAATGTCCCGAGTATGTTTTAAAAAATGTTTCTATTTGTTTATTGAAAAGACCAAGCTTTCCAATATTGTGTCAAAACATTTGAATATTTTTTATTTTATCTTATTTAAACACAACGGTTTTTTTTCCTAAACTGCAGTGTTTTTCAAGGTCAACACGATGTCCAGCTCATTCACTAGACTAATCATACATATTATGATTAATGTGCAGCAGCAGAATCGAGAATTTGAATGCAATCTCATATATCTCTTATGGTTACATACTATTACATAATATGCCATTCCTAATTTTGTAACAATCGGCTAGCTTAAACCTAGTTATTCTAAATACCTTTTTACTTCGGGATAATAACTCAGCTATGTCGTTAAATTAATACTTATATTTTCCTCTTTGTGCGTGTTTAACAAACAATATCTTTTACAGAAATATTTTACTTACTGTCGTGTTTTTCAAATATAATTGAAATGATTAATATACATTTTTAAAACTAAGAAAAACTACACATTCATCGACAAAATGTATAGTTTTCGGTAAATAAACTGAATCTGATACAGCTTCTACAACTTATAATCGTCATTTGTCTCATTGTTTTTTAGAAATCGTGATAAAAAAAAACATAAAACTATGAAGGAACGTAACACATAGATTTCTAACATTCCTAACATGATTAACCAAGTATGGACCATCCTCTTCATGGAGTGTTATTCCTAGTAGGGCGGTCCAGAAGATCCGCTTCTTAATACCTACACTAACTATTTTTATGTTCTCTCGGGCACCGTCCTTTAGTCTGGTGAGTACTCTAAGAACCAGGGTGACTCCGACCGTACAGTCGCTTTTGGGGTTCCTCTGTATCGGCTGGGAGGAATCTGGAATCACCAGATCCTAATCGTAGAACTTGTTCTCATCGGAATTTTCTCCTCTGGGTCATTTTAGAACATATGTCCGGGCTTGTTCTACTCTGTGGACCATGGGCTGTTTTAATTCATCCGTCTTGGCCTGTCCTGCTCTGCTGGTAGTAACGCTTAATTCACTGTAGAAATAGTTTTCGGTGTTGACCCTACAGTAAACTAGTTGCCGTGGAAGTATTGATCGGGTTCCTTTATCCCCCTAACTGTAGTAAATCGTCCCAGGGCTTGGTCTAAACCTGGATCCTGAAATAAATAATTTACTTGTATTCCATTTGTCATCATGTTATTTGAAGGGTTAAACTCGACATTATTTTTTTCGTTGGTAGAAGGAGTTTACAGGTCTAATATCTTCTATTATGGATATGCCGTCTAGTCGCTATTTGCTCTCTGGAGGGTAACCTATGTACGCCTCTAGGATCCCACTGGTTCCGGCTATAATTTTCTTCGTGAGACAGGCTTAAAACACCTGTATTAATTGTGTGGTAAATGTATATTAGCAGCTAATTGTCATATTCAAATTTTTCCAATTTTTTTTTGTCTCCAGGGTTTTTTTTTCAAAACCAAATTCTCACAATAACTTGGGAGAAATTGGTACATCTATCTAACCTTATTCAATGTCATCCAATTTTATTATTTGTTTTTCGCCTTCAATTTTACCACGAATCACAAAATATTAAGTAACCCATAAAAATAACCTTAATTGACACTTTATAGTGGGAATTAAACCTAATTTACACTATAACCTGGAAATTGATCTTAACCGACAGTTTAAACTGGGTATTAGCTTTAATTAACAGTTGTAACTTTAAAGTGCGAATTATCTTTAAGTTTAAACGAATTAGAGAAAATAAAAAAATATATAAAAAAGAAATAGTATGGCCCAAATATGCTTTCGTAGATTGTACTTTAGAAGAACTTGGCAAATTCACGGGCAATTTTCTAAATAGGTCTGCGGTCCATGGACGGTTACGGTTTGATGCGGTATACGCGAAAAAAAAATTTAGGGCGTCTGTTTTTTTTTAATCTAATAGTGAATTTTTCTGCATATTTCGATATGTTGGAAGTATTTTTTTTTATTATTAACTGCAACAAAAATTACACTGAATTCAGTTTACTTTTTCAAATATTTTTTTACTCGCTATTTTAATGAAATTTTCTATATTAAAATAGGAATAAAATGTTTATTTATTTAAATACGGGGGCCCCAAAATAAGGGGTTGATTACAGTTGCTGTGAAAATTTTGTCGTCGCGGCTGAAGGCTTATTTTATTATATCTTCTCTAAAACCTGAATTGCCTCATTATTAGGTACAGACTATTAATTTATATATTTTTAGTTAGTTTGTATATAATTTATAAGATAATATATTTTACAGTTTAAGATTGTATAATAGCATCTAGATATTACTATTAACGAAAAAAAGAAATGTTAAAAGTAGATGTGTTTCCTGGAAGCTATAAACGAGTCCCTTTAGAAAATCCTGAAAGGCAGATAAAGATAATTACGATTTGCTGAACCCCCAGATTCACTAAAATGGATTAAAGTTAGACAAGATCTAATTGTCATGGCAATTAATTTTTTTTGCTCCCCAGTTATATTTTGATCAAATCCCTATCATATTTGGTAATTTCCACAGAGAAAAGGTATTTAGTTCGATGTTATATATGTCATCTTCAACCTATAACTGTCAAGTTAGACCTAGTCTAAACTTAAGCTTCTTTAGTGAGTAAGATTTCATTGGTACGATTCTTTACATGATCGGTCCTTTTTACTTCCCCGTATAAACATATGGGCTATATAGAGGAATTATTATATTATTAGCGAACGATTACGGCCGTTCGATGCAAAAAGCACACGTTCACGTAGTGTGGACTTTGAGTAAATGATTCGGACGACGAATGCATGCGTTGCTTGAGGACACCTTCACTCGTTGTCGGTAATTCATTCATAGCGAAAAAGCGTTGCATGCTGTCAATGTGTACAAGTGTATGCACACCTAACCCAACCATTCTCTAAACGTCAAAGCGAATACTGTGAAACAAACGTACCCATGTTTATCCGTATGTATGCGTTGTTCTTTCGCATCTAGGAAGTTATAGTTGAAGAGAGTTTTCGAACTGCCTCCTTTAAAATCCAAATAAAAAACATAATCAGTTCCAGAAATCGTAGAGAGGCTTTTGGAATCGGCGCTGGCATCAAACTAATAAATAGTAATAGATCGATATTTCTTAAGGTATTACATCATATTGTGTCTTTAAAAGGTATGAATTCCAAACGAAAACAACAAATTTATTTTTTATCTCTTTGTATATGAAACATTTTTTCCAGTAGTATTTTTCCAGGTTAGACCAAGAGTATAAAAGAGCGCCGTAAAACTGCAAACATTTTGCTATTTTCGTAATACTTAGCTCAAAAAACGATAAAATTGAGCAATTTTTTTTGTAAATAGAAGATTTTTTTTATATATAAGGTTATTGGAAGGAGAAAAATAACTCCTTTTTTTTAACGGTAAAAAATGAGAAATTGGGAGATTCTAGGTGGTGATTTTTTAATTTCACACACCTCAATTTTTTTCGCATTTATATCTCGAATTGTGTAAGCTATTAGTCCAAAACATATGGGGAAGTACTATGTTTGACAAATTACATTTTCTAGTGTTAAAGTTAAAATTTCTGGATATTGGAAGAAGCTATAAAAATGATTTTTTATATCTACAAGTAATATCGACAACTTATGATTTTAATAAGAATGGATGATGATCTAGAAAAACTAGAATTTAATATCAAAAATTATGTCTAAATTTCAGATCCAGAAAATAAAGGCAAGAACATGTTTTTATGACAAGTGGGGTCAATTTTATATCAAGAAGGGATCCAGTAGGGCATTTGCAGTAGATTTTGTACATATGCTTACATTTACGTATTTACGCAATATTAATTACGTTATTTTATTTTTATTTTTCAATAATCGCTTTTTATTTTGAACATAGGCCACATAAAGCAATTTAAATAACTAACAGCTCCCTGTTGGGAGATTTTTTTTAAACGTAAGAAGATTAAACTCTCGCTAAACTTATATAGAGCATCTGTTTTTGATACATGTATTTAAATCTAAGAGTTTACAAACTCGTCAAACTATTTCCAAGGTTCGTAGTAGCTTATGGCATGCTGTATACAAATTATGAAATCTTCCTTTTCTTGATGAAGGGAAGGATATATTTCGAATTAAGTTTCGATTAAATTCCTTTATCCGTAGGCTTGCCCTCATCTTTTTTAACTCAATTACCCGAAACTTCCCTTATAATGAATTCTTGCTATTATCCGAAAAGAAAAAGATAACAGAATTTGTATATGTCAATTATTAAATTACTATGTGGAAAACTAAACAGAAAAACTATTCATCATAAAGGCAAGCAATCGTGACAGAAAATTTCTGAGTGAAACGTAATTCTAAATCGTAAAATTGTGTACCTGGTATATAAAACAGTATATAAAAAATTGGAGTGACAGATAATGTTAAAGGTTTGACGGTTTTTTCGTCGTCCTTTTACCACCCCGTATGCACGCAAAAATTTAAAATAAATCAAAATGACCTACTAATAATTATTAAATCGGTCTACTCGTTTTCTAAATACGTGTATTTAAAATCGTACCCTTTGATGAGCAGTTTACTTAATGTGCAAGGTTTTCGCTAAACAGTAATAATTATATCACCCTGTCCTTCCACCAGATTATCTTTTAGACAGATTGTGCTCCTGGATGGACCAATTTTCTTTTTTAGTTCTCACCTTACATTCATGAATAAACTATACTTCTTTGTTGTGCTTTAAATGCTTTTTTAAAATTAAAAAGTCAATATTTTCGACAAAAAGAAGAAAATCTGGAAAAACTTAAGCCAAAAGCATCTAAAAAGCGTCGATTCCTTGACACTACTTGAATTCTTTTGTTTCCGCAGCTTACTTGTTTTTCTTAAAACAAAAAAAATGTTTAACCTGTTCGCTTAAAGTTGTTTTGTGTACTTTCTGTTGATTTTATATAAATACATAAAACATGTGCTTTGTATCCTTTATTACTTTATGTCGATATTTTATTATATCTATCTAAATGAGAAGCAACCTATATCTCAAGTTATTTTATTAATTGAGTATACTGAGTTTTTAAGTAAATAAAAATCGGTAAATTTCCTTTACCCGGAACTTCCCTCGTTATGAATCTTTCCTTTTATTAAGAATAGTGAAGTGTGATTCAATTTAGTTCACTACACATTTAATAAAACATACCTTAATAAAACGTTTCTAACAATATTTTATCATTTTACAGCTATCCCACACTTGATTTTTGGGCATAATTTAAAACAAATTCAATAAGTAGTTTTTACATGGACACACACCGCCATTTTGTTACTTCATATTGAATTTGTACCAGTTTATCCCTATTCACATTTAATTTGTCAAAATTTAGACAGTTGAATAATATATTTTTTTACGTTTATTTTTTTTAATTTTATTTCGGCGCCATTTTGTTTCGCCATCTTGAATTCGTACCACAACTTTACCAGTTTATCTCTATATCACACTTAATGCTTGCACAAAATTTGAAGATAACCTCATAAGTAGTTTTTTCAAGCTGATTTTTTTCGTATTTTATTATACCACCATTTTGTTTTGCTATATTGGATTCATACCAAAATTTTACCAGTTCATTCCTGTGTAACACTTGATTTTTGTCCCAAATTTGAGGAAAACTGGATAATTGGTTTTTTTTTAAATAATGTTTTTAATGTTTTACTAAGCCGCCATCTTCCTCCAGCATATTGGATTTTAACAAAATATTACCAGGTCATCCCCTTAATTTTTGACTAAAATTTGAAGTCAATCTGTTAAGTAGCTTTTAAGCTTTGCCACGAAGTGACAAACAGACAGACAGACCGACAGGCGCACCGACGGAATTGGTAAAACATATGTTTTTTGGAATACAGGGACGCTAAAACCTGAAGATATGTAGAACCTTACAGAGTGATTTTTTTTACAATTACACATATTTTATTTGGCCGCCATCTTGAATGAGTATTACAATTTCACTAGTTCATATTTATAACACAATTAGTTTGATACACAATTTGAAATCAATCCATTAAGTAGTTTTTCAGGCTGAGTTTTTAAATATTTTATTAAGCCGCCATCTTGGATTCGTACCAAAATTTTACCAGTTGATTCCTAAATAATACTAGATTTTTGTGCAAAATTTGAGAAAAATTGGAAAAGCAGTTTTTTGTTAATAATTTTTTTAAGATTTCACTAGGCCGCCATTTGGTTTCGCCATACTGGATTTTTACCAAAATGTTACCACAACAGACAGACAGACCGACAGACGGACCAACGGAATTGATAAAACATATTTTTTGGCATCTAGCGACGCTAACACGTAAAGATGTGTAAAACCTAAGAGGGTGATTTTTTCACGATTACAAACATTTTATTTGGCCGCCATTTTGTTCGGCCATCTTGAATTAGTACCACTATTTTACTAGTTGATACCTATATCACAATTAGTTATGGTACACCAATTTGAAATCAAACCATTAAGCAGTTTTTTCAGGCTGAATTTTTAAATAATTTATTATGCCTCCATCTGGGATTCGTACCAAAATTGTACCACTTAATTTCAACATAATACTTGATATTTTTGCAAAATTTGTGATAAAATGGATGAGTAGCTTTTTAATAATAGTTTTTTTAACACATATGACCTTTAATTGTTGACCAAAAATTGAAGTCAATCGGATAAGTAGTTTTTTAGCTACGCCGCGAAGAGACAGACAGACAGACCGACAGATGACGAAAACATATTTGTCGTCATCTAGGGACCCTGAAAGGTGAGGTTCTGAAAAAATATCGGAGATTTTTCACAATTACCATACCTACTCCCCTTTTAGGGGGGAAGTAATATTGGCGATTTTCTGCCATTATAATAATCAAAAATACATTTATATAATAAGATTGTCTTTTAAAAACTGCTATATCCACCGGCCAACGACTAACATATTTTTAATGAGTATGATTGTGCTCTTGCTCTAGCAGCCGCGAACTTCCCCGAATTAAGTTAGAAGGCATACGATCCGGTTTTTTCTGGATTTCCCCGCGCGAAGAATGTGGTCCAATGATCGCATCGGCAACCGCGCTGTCTAAACAGCAAGACTGAAAAAGTCGTTGAACGCCAGTCGACACGCAAATTTGATAAAATATGCTTGGCTTAACAGTGGCGCTATCTAGTGTGATTTTGTCGAACCAAAAGATGCCCTAATTTCCTCCGAACTTCTGTAGCGTTATATTTTTCTATGCTACGGTGTTATTAAAATTCATTCTCCGGACTCACATTATCTTTAATTTAAAGGCAATGCAACACCTTCCGACAGCAACTGCGTTGTGTTAAAAATGTAATACAAGCGACTAAGACTTCCTGCTTACCTGATTAAATCAAAGAAATAGTTCGGTATTCGGGTAGCGTATAGTCTTAATTTAAATACATAAACAGTATTTTGAGAACCAATTTCAAAAAAGAAAATCAATCAATTCGATATGTAAATATGTATGTATGTGTCGCTAACTAATGCACTCTGTGTAGTTTCACTTAGGGCACAGAATACAATTTTTTGGGATCATCTAAAGGGTGTTCTAATAATAAGAGATATTTCTATTTCTGTTATGTAAGTTGTTTATCGATTACTCCGGTTTGATTAAAGTGAATGAACTGAGGTTTCATATTGAGCATAAAACGATAACTTTGAATTGCATATAAATTGCCTTTAAATTCGATGAATGGATTTTAAAAAGTAAAAACAGTGTTTTTATTTTTACCGTTATTTTATTTGATTTGGTGGTAATGTTTTTTTATTACGTATATCTCTTTCAGATTCGCGCCAATTTTTCCTTATATCACACTTTCTTTTTGTTGCGCCATATTCGATTTCTCAGCAAAATTACTAATTATGTAACTACCAATACATCCCTATATCACGCTTGGTGGTCCTACAAAAAAAAAGTAGTTTTTTGATATTGATATTTTAAACAAAATTATAGGCTCATTTTGTTCTACGATATATATTCGATGTTTCCCAAAATGTTTCCAGTGAATAAAGTGATGCTTGATTTTTGAATGAAATTTAAAATTTATCGGATAAGTAGTTTCTCAGCTATGTCGCGAATAAGCAAACCGACACACAAAGCGATGCTATAGCTAAACAGACCGACGACGTGAAGATCTGGTAAAAATCTAAAAGAGTGTTTATTTCAGGCCTGCAATCTCTCTTACGGGAAAAGTAAATAAAATGTGCTGTACATAACTTAGGTATTTAGGATTTCTTTTGGTTACGAAGATGTAAATATTGTTTTTCGGTCTTTATCTCGATTATCATATTCCTATATCGCGTCCGTCGCTCTGAAAACACCATCCTTACCAATCCTATTAGTATCATTGCTACTATTTTTTTATTTTAGAAAGCTGTTTGAAATTTCCTGAAGCACATTTCAACATCATGTTTAATTGTAAGGGGTGGTCCATACAGGTGTTACATACAATAATAATTAACATTTTCATACTGGAAATATAAACGTACAATACAAACATATTTGTAATTGAACCCCCCATATAAAGTTTTTATATGATATCTCCTTGATTGTTAGTATAACAATTACGTTATCTTATCTTAAATAATTTTATTGACTATCAAGGTGTAGATATAAAGCATTAAAAAGAAAATGCGATCAAGCTGCGACTGGTTTATTATACCAATTTTACTTTTTACTTATCTAATACCATTTTAGAATGAAAGTATAATAAAACAGACAATATTTTCCATACAGATTTTAAAAACATTTTGTGAATTCACTCCTAAATATAGCATAAAAAAAATCAATTAATTGATAACATTAAAACGTTCACTCCAAAAAATGCATTTTTGTCTCGTTTGATGTTGTAGAAATTTTGCTAAAAAAATATTATAAATCCAGTCATTAAAACGATATTCAAGATACATTGTCAGTATGTTTAGATCAGAACTACTTTGAGTTCAATGGATCAGTATATCTGAGTGATGATTGATAATGGGGAGTCAACTGAGTTCTGTTTTGGTAGAATTTTTTTTGGATAATTTAGACTCGTTAATACACAAACACCCTTTAAGCAAAACGTTTATTTATTGGTATAGATACGTAGATGATATATAAGCTTGTTTTACGGGGACACAAATATAATTGCAAGTTTACCTAGAGCACAACAATAACCTAAACAAAAATATTAAATTTACAATCGAATTACAACAAGAAAATAAAACCACAAAATGGTTTAGACTAGCACAAATGTAAATCAAAAACATGAATTTAAAATCTTCCGCAAATCATCATACACTGGAACACAGGAAAAAACACCTTTAAATAGCAAAGTATTTTCAGAAAAATAATATTAAATAGCCTATAAAAGTACAACACTCTAGGTAGATACATAAAAAACAATAAATCAAAAACAGACAAATGCTAAAAATAAGGGGTATACGAATTGGGTTGCGGTACTTGTAATAAAGTATAAATAGGACAGACAATTTCAAGCACATATTAAAGAACACGAAAGTATTAAGGGTAAAACGGATTCAAATTATGCCAAACATCTTTTGGAAGAACAACACCAGTTTATCAACGATTATAAAGTTTTGTATATAGCTAACAAGAGTAGAAAATTAAATTCTTTAGAATTTCTAGAAATAACTAGACATGAAGCCCGAAATATTTTGCTCAACGACCAGATCGGCTTTCGTTTTTCCTCATTATTAAATTTATATGCTTAGATAATAGATTACGTGTCGAGGGTTCCATCATAAAATATAACAAAAATGTTGGAGTTGGATATTAGTTTGAAATGATGTTTTGACGAAGACACAGTGTTGCCGAAACAGCTGTCAATATTTGTGTAATATAGTGGACATGTTTAAACATTTGTTTTTTTTGTACTTGTAGACGATATTTTGTTATTTACATAATAGTACAATTCGGTTTTATCATCTAAATTCATCAAAATGGGTTTAATGATATTAACCAAATAAATACTAGCATCTTCAGTTTTAATAATATTGGCTATATTTTTTTGAATTAGTTCCACATCACTTGTAAAGTCGGAGAGATATATTGCGACCTATCTTTACTTGATGCTATTTATGCTCAATTGAATTATAAATACAATAAATGAAATTCAAGGGTTTTTCCTTATACCAAATAGAAAGATCTTTCTGTTACAGTTAAAAAGCCAGAGGAATTATCATGAAAAATACTTTACCATCTTTTTAGCTCCGCATTTAGTACAGAATTAAGTTCTGATTAAAAGTCTTCCGTTTTTAAAATATGTGTATCTAAAGTTAAATGCTGCAAAGTATATATTCCTAATAAGTATTATCATTACAATTTTTGCTGTTTAAAATTAGAAAGAATTTTTTTGGTCACAAAATGTATGAAGATTCTAACGGATAAAAGATATTTAAAAAGGGGTGACTTCCAACACTTTTAGGGCTTTCAGTAATATTTTTATATAATGTATTGGACGCAACCTTTTTGAACGATCTCGACAAGTTTTAGCGCAAAAGAAAATTATGAGTTAAATCAATAGCATCCATGTAATGTAGTCTATAGCTACAATGTTTAAGAAAAAATCGTTTTCGTAGTTTTTATTGCATAAATTGAATTTCGAGGAAAACTTGTTGGCCTTTGTAAAGTTGGGCTTGGTGCGGCATTTCAAGAGATATGCGGTTAGTTCATCAAGTTTAGCGCAAGGTGCCGCACGAGTCGGTTAGCATATACACTTGGGGGTGTTTCTCATTTCTTACCAAACCGTTACGTTCTGCTGGTATGCGAAAACCGAAAATATTACAACATTGTTACAGTTACTGCAGCGCTTGCAATAATCTATTAAAACAGTTTGGGTTTCGCAAAAACTAGATAAAATTTCGCTTTAGAATAGAATCCATTACGAACGAAAATAGGATTATCTTTCGAAGTAAAAACCTCTATAGCAAAAATGTTAATATCTTAAAGAATAAAAAATAATCGAAAGTGATTTAGATATGTTCTATAACTTCTTTTCTATCTAATATAATTAATAGCTGTTTATTAAATAATGTTATTTATATTATTCCTTCTTTCTTCTTATTTTTTACCAAGTCGTTCGTCATTTATGTATACATAAAATTATAGTCTATTGGGATTAACATAACGCAACAATATTGAGAAACTGATAAAAGTTAACGGAAAATTTAACTGTAAAGTATATTTAAAATAAAACTAAGGGTCTCCTCTCTTACGTAATTTTTGATAGATAAGAATAAAATTCCTTCGCATTTTTGCTGTGATGATAGCACGAGATCGACGACAGAGCAACTCAGTTAGGTTTTTATTCCCCAAACATGTTTAGCAGACTTCAAAATAGAAGGTTCTGTTTTCGACCTGCATGCGTATATGTCAGAGATTTTCTCTATAACTAGGTTTAGATTTGAACTGGATTTTTGCCGTCTTGCAAAGAATCATTCCAGGATAGTTTTAGGACAAAAATACAGCTCGCTAAAATATAAAGGGCGGAAAACGAGAATATCTGGCAGATTGCAGTAATTACTTTGTTACGATATTAAATAATGAAGTTTTGTTATCAAACATATACCCAATATAATAAAAATCAATATATTATGATTTAGTAGAATAATACTTTCGGATTGTCTACTTAAAACGTCAAGTAAAAAACGAATCCATAAAAAAAACTCGTAAAATTTTAATATTTTAATCACTGTTTATATAGATATGAACTACTGCAGAATGAACAAAAATGTATAAGTATCTATTTGTTTACAAAAATCAAATTTAAGAAAACAAATAGAATAAACATAAACATAAAAAATACGTTTAAAAACAAAAATAAAATATTTTTGAAATAAATTAAACCGATTTTAAAAAAGTAAGAAATAATTCTTTAAATTACTTAAAAAATTGACCTACTGAAGTCAGCATGTCCAACAGTAATAAATATTACTTGAGGCATTACTACCATACAACGCAGCTACTATCAAGTACATGGTCTTACCTAGAAACGATGGATGGATGCTTTTTTGAAGTCAGTTTTAAGCTTACTTTCAAAGGGGCACTAAATAGTTTGAACGGACTCAAAAGTATTGACGAAAAGTCGAAAACTCTCCGATCTTGATTCATAAACGACCAACCTATTACGAAATGTCTCCATTTTCTGTATCTGTCAGTAACCATTCGTGATAATACGTATTTAAGTTTAAATTGCCATTGAATCTGATTCGGTAGAATATAAAATCTCTTTCGATACTTGTTACTTGAGTGCTATACTATAATGTATATGCATATACACAGTAAATAATCGACAGATGCCAAAATATTTAAGAAAATTATGAATTATAAAAGTCCAACAAATTAAACCTTGTTCTCTTAATTTACTACTATTTAATTAACCTTTTATAGGAATATCTATTAAAGTTATGAAAATAATGTTTAAATATTGGGTTAGCTATTTATTTGTAAATGGTCTGGTAAACACCTCTATTTCTATTACATATTTTATTTTAAAAAGAATAAGCCTGTACTTCTGAATTCAAAGCCAGCACAGTACCAAGTATGCAACCAAGCAAACCCCGAGGCAAACACACAAACATGTTTTAAAGATACCGCAGTACAAAATTAATTTTGGCCTCTCGCTAGGGATGTTGAGAAAGTACCTATCTGATACTATCATTTTTACAAGAAATACTTTCGTTACGTTTTGTAAACTATTAAAATAGAATTCCTTAATGGGTTGAATAATTCTTAAGACAATATGAAAATGAGGCCCTTTTTGTAACAGAAATTATAGGTACAGAATTCATAATAATAATATGAATTTTTTTTATGAAATAAGAGAAAATATAGACAGTTTAGTAAAAGTACAGTACTGTGTACATACATATTTTTTGTGTATCGATTATTCCAAATATCAGATACAAAATATCGGATACTTTATCAAAGTTGCACATCACTATAACCTAACTCCTGTCTAAAATTTACCTTTGTTTTAGCTGTCAACATAAAGCAAAAAGATATATTATTCACTCGAAAGAAATAGAAGAATTATGTATTTAAAAACTGCAAAGCTGGACATGAATGGCAGTGGTATATTAGCACTTAATAAAAGGAAGAATATTTTCTATTTATGAAAATACTGAAGGGCAATAAGGCCAATTCTGTTTCAATATATAATTATAATGAATGATATTTATGTGTGACTTTTTGAGGTAGGCATGAAATTATTTATTTCTAAGCAAATAGAATAATACTTGCTAAAAATTACATTTCTTTGTCTATGTTATATTTATGATAAATACATTTTCGATATTGAAAAGCGAAGTCAATTACTCTTAGTTTTCTTAGATTTCGTTCTATTTTGTAAAGGATACAGTGACGAAAAAATGTATGTAGTGTGATTTCAGGTTTTTGCAATTTTGCAATTTTTAAATTAGTCTTTTGCTCAAATTGCATTAGAAGTTTCATACCTCAATATTCTATTTTAAGAAATAATATTATATTGACTTAATAATTTCGTTATGTTCATTACTGATATGAAACATTTCTGTTTATTTGTATATAGGTTCTGCTTCAAATACAGTAGAAATATGTTAAACATTAGGCAGAGACATTGACTTTATGTACGAAATAATGCCAATAGCCAGCTATAAAACTATTAAAAAAATGCTACCTATAATTTATATCTACTTTGAAATAGGAATTATAACCATAGATATATCGTATATACCTTATTAGGTTTACAAGATAACACACTGTTGTATGTAAATAATAAATAAATAAAATTACTTAATTTAAATTTCCCCTTATAATTAATTTAGATAGTGCTATCGTGTAGTGTGTGTCATGTTACACTTATAATGATAATTTAAAAATCATGCTAAACAAAGCCTATAAGAACGGGATAATTGAGAGGTGGTTACCTAAAAGGACCACTCAGAACCCTTACTTTACCATACTTACAGACTTTTTGAGTAGATATACTGAGAGAGAGGTACTATAATTTGAAACTGTTTCTCTTGGCACCTATTGAAAATTTCCAAAGGGTCATGTCCAAAATAATTATTCTAGATATATGTCTATTTTGTTTATCAATTGTATGGTAATTATCAGTATCTTTCAACAAATACTGAGGCTGATAAAATATGTATTTTTTTAATTGAATGCTCTGTATGTTTTTTACAAATAAGAAAAAGTAGTAGATACCTTTCCAAAAAACTCTACTTTGGATTTTCTGAAATAGCATTATATATATAAATATATATATATATATATATATATATATATATATATATATATATATATATATATATATATATATATATATATATATATATATATATATATATATATATATATATATATAGCTATTTCAGAAAATCCAAAGTAGAGTTTTTTGGAAAGGTATCTACTACTTTTTCTTATTTGTAAAAAACATACAGAGCATTCAATTAAAAAAATACATATTTTATCAGCCTCAGTATTTGTTGAAAGATACTGATAATTACCATACAATTGATAAACAAAATAGACATATATCTAGAATAATTATTTTGGACATACCCTTTGGAAATTTTCAATAGGTGCCAAGAGAAACAGTTTCAAATTATAGTACCTCTCTCTCAGTATATCTACTCAAAAAGTCTGTAAGTATGGTAAAGTAAGGGTTCTGAGTGGTCCTTTTAGGTAACCACCTATCAATTATCCCGTTCTTATAGGCTTTGTTTAGCATGATTTTTAAATTATCATTATAAGTGTAACATGACACACACTACACGATAGCACTATCTAAATTAATTATAAGGGGAAATTTAAATTAAGTAATTTTATTTATTTATTATTTACATACAACAGTGTGTTATCTTGTAAACCTAATAAGGTATATACGATATATCTATGGTTATAATTCCTATTTCAAAGTAGATATAAATTATATAGCATTTTTTTAATAGTTTTATAGCTGGCTATTGGCATTATTTCACATAAAGTCAATGTCTCTGCCTAATGTTTAACATATTTCTACTGTATTTGAAGCAGAACCTATATACAAATAAACAGAAATGTTTCATATCAGTAATGAACATAACGAAATTATTAAGTCAATATAATATTATTTCTTAAAATAGAATATTGAGGTATGAAACTTCTAATGCAATTTGAGCAAAAGATTAATTTAAAAATATACATGCAAAATTGCAAAAACCTGAAATCACACTACATACATTTTTTCGTCACTGTATCCTTTACAAAATAGAACGAAATCTAAGAAAACTAAGAGTAATTGACTTCGCTTTTCAATATCGAAAATGTATTTATCATAAATATAACATAGACAAAGAAATGTAATTTTTAGCAAGTATTATTCTATTTGCTTAGAAATAAATAATTTCATGCCTACCTGAAAAAGTCACACATAAATATCATTCATTATAATTATATATTGAAACAGAATTGGCCTTATTGCCCTTCAGTATTTTCATAAATAGAAAATATTCTTCCTTTTATTAAGTGCTAATATACCACTGCCATTCATGTCCAAGTTTTTAAATACATAATTCTTCTATTTCTTTCGAGTGAATAATATATCTTTTTGCTTTATGTTGACAGCTAAAACAAAGGTAAATTTTAGACAGGAGTTAGGTTATAGTGATGTGCAACTTTGATAAAGTATCCGATATTTTGTATCTGATATTTGGAATAATCGATACACAAAAAATATGTATGTACACAGTACTGTACTTTTACTAAACTGTCTATATTTTCTCTTATTTCATAAAAAAAATTCATATTATTATTATGAATTCTGTACCTATAATTTCTGTTACAAAAAGGGCCTCATTTTCATATTGTCTTAAGAATTATTCAACCCATTAAGGAATTCTATTTTAATAGTTTACAAAACGTAACGAAAGTATTTCTTGTAAAAATGATAGTATCAGATAGGTACTTTCTCAACATCCCTAGCGAGAGGCCAAAATTAATTTTGTATATCTTTAAAACATGTTTGTGTGTTTGCCTCGGGGTTTGCTTGGTTGCATACTTGGTACTGTGCTGGCTTTGAATTCATACAGGCTTATTCTTTTTAAAATAAAATATGTAATAGAAATAGAGGTGTTTACCAGACCATTTACAAATAAATAGCTAACCCAATATTTAAACATTATTTTCATAACTTTAATAGATATTCCTATAAAAGGTTAATTAAATAGTAGTAAATTAAGAGAACAAGGTTTAATTTGTTGGACTTTTATAATTCATAATTTTCTTAAATATTTTGGCATCTGTATTTACTGTATATGCATATACATTATATATATAACAAGTATAAAGAGATTTTATATTCTATCAGATTCAATGGCAATTTAAACTTAAATACGTATTATCACGAATGGTTACTGATACAGAAAATGGAGACATTTCGTAATAGGTTGGTCGTTTATAATCATATCAATACTTTTGAGTCCGTTCAAACTATTTAGTGCCCCTTTGAAAGTAAGCTTAAAACTGACTTCAAAAAAGCATCCATCCATCGTTTCTAGGTAAGACCATGTACTTGATAGTAGCTGCGTTGTATGGTAGTAATGCCTCAAGTAATATTTATTACTGTTGGACATGCTGACTTCAGTTATATATATTTATAGATATAAATATATATATATATATATATATATATATATATATATATATAGTGAAGTTACTGTAAAAATATATTTTGATTACTATCCAATTCAATAGATAAATATAGATAACATATGACGTAAATATTAACGGACAGTTAAAATTTAAAACATATTTTTTTCAAAACAAATAAAACAACATTTTGGCGAATACACCTAAAACTGGATTATAGGATAATACATTTCTACTATTGAGAGTACACATTAATTTTTTAGATAATACAGAAATTAACTTGAGTTCTTTGTATATTTAAAAAAGTGTTACCTTGAAATAAGTTGCTTCAAATAGCTGCCAGTGTTTTAAAAAATATCATATTTTCTAAAGCCTCTAAAATATCTTATATTCCGTTTTCTGAAATTCTGAAAACATTATTTAAATTTGGAAGTCTCTTGAAATTGAAAATTTTATTTCTGAATCTTCTGGATTAGAAAAATAGTAGATATTAGGTACAATAGTTATTCTATCACCAACTCTGGCCAACTCATACTAGCAATGCCACTTTATCTTCTCTTTTAAAAATGTTCAAGTGTGGTATAATACGAGTATTATGGTTTTTCACACAGACTTAAAAGCCGAAGCTACTTGATTCCTCATCACCTTTTCATTATTTCCAGAATAATAAAATATGTCTATGCAAATAAACAAAAACTATTAGACATGTTTTGTATGTTGTCGTCAACGTCAACAAAATAATTTTAAGAGGAAAATAATTGTCAAATCGGAGTGGCCTACTCGATGTCAAAATATGCAATGCAATATTCTATTTATGAGATTTTACGCAATAATGATCATTGTAAGACGATTTCTGTTGGATTTGGAATTGAATGGATAGTTCCAAGTTAAAGTAAGATTCGAAAAAAGTTAGTGACGAGGAACGTTCTGTATAAACTACAAAAAAGCCATTTAACTGCTTAAGGCAAAAAGAGGATGCTACAAGTGGAAAAGAAAAATTGCCTCCGAAAAAGATTTTTTCTTCTGTCCAAAGAAGGCACAAACTGAGAAAATGAAAAATGAATTTACATTTTATGAACCCAGTCGTTCTAATGGTTCAGGTTCATTTCTTCTTCCTAGACATGATCCTAAAAGCATTAATAAATCGAATGTGTTAAAAAACTTAAAACATGTTAGACTTTATTTCTTATTTGTTTTTTTGTATAAGTATATAGGAAACACCACAGCTTTTAGTTTATATTTTGCAACCAAATGTTGGTGTGTTCTATTTAATCCAATAGTAAAACAATATTGTTATTCCAAAGCAAATAACTGTATAGTAGCAAATACCAGGCTCTCTCACAAAAAATTACATTAAATGAATAAATTATGTAATTTTAGCAACAAAAAATCTTTCACATTTATTTTTTTTTATTTTTATTAACGATCTATTGAAAGAAAACCATTCAGATAAAAACAACTACGTATTTAAATTTGTTTTATACCGTTTAAAGTTCGTCAAATGTATACAACAATAAGTGAATTTCAGAATTAAGTAATATTTTCACAATTGCTCTCTTCCCCCTAGATTAGACTGGTAATCTGGATTACTTCTAACAAATTGACATCTAACTGAATCTGGCTATTTTCTTGTTATTAAATTATATATATTTTTATTTATAGGGAAAACATTTTAACAGATAAATACATTAGATATGTTAAATAATGACATACAAAATGTTTCACGGAAAAAATATTTCTTCAAAATATGTAAAGTAGAGAAAAACTTTTTCTCTGTATATTAAAAATCATAAAAGGTATGAGCGATCTCAGGATAAGTACCGGATTTAAATTTGAATAGTGTTTTAGAAGATAACAATAAATGTTAAATATAAAAGTTTTAACTCCAGATTCAGTTAAAAAGTTTACGAGGTAGACCAGATCTAATTGCCATGACAACTAAAACTGTTAGTTCGCCCATTATGTTTAAGTTATATCATCTTAAACCTCTAATTGTCAATTTAATTTTGGTCTAAATTTAAACCTCTTTAGTGATGTAAAAATACTAATGATATCTAGAAAATTAAAAAAATAATCATCCACTTTGGTATTTTAAATGAAACACCCTGTAAAATACTCTTTTTACTAAATTGATATATTGATGTTAGTATTACAAATATACAGGTGTAATATGTCATATATCTATAACTGGGAAAATCGTACCATAAAATGTATTTCTACTACTTCTTATTTATGTATTAAAAGTTAGAATATTCTCTCTTTTCCTAACGCATGGTTTGTATGTTTTTAAAGGTAATGGTATCAAACCCTACAATCAGCAAAAAAACCTATTTATTGTGTTTTAAATTAACAAAGTCGATGCTATTTTTTTCACTTCTCAATGGTTCTTTGTACAAATTCAAGGCACATACTAACTGATAAAAGATAAGATAAAACCTTAAATTTCTGTATATGAAAGGGGAAGGGCTGTGTGCACGTAGAGGTAAATAAATTGTGAAAATCTTTTCTTTGTATTTCGTGCAAATCAATTTATTAAAAACGTAGCAAAGCGCTTTCGGCTTTCGCCATCATCAGTGCCACCTGAAAGAAAGGAAATCACTTTCTTTAGTTTTCGATAAGTATTTTATGAAGAGAGTTACTAATGTAGAAGTGAAATTGAATAAGGACAAAGAAACTATGTAAAAGAGAGTAATTATGAAGATAATTTGTATTAAGAAGCAATCTGTAATAATAATTCAATAAGTGATCTACTTACTTAGTCAAGTGTGCACAGGAAGTAAATCCATATAGTACCACAAACAGTTAAAAACAGTAAACATTTAAATTGTAAGTTACATGTCAAATATATAACAAATCACATTTAAAACTTTTATAAAACAAGGGATCACCCCACTTTTAGCGACCTAAATTATCATTTCGTTCCAGTTAAGGCTGAAATGTGGTGGTCTCGAGTTTGAAGGTTAAACCTACAAGGAAAATTAGCCCTGTGAGGTTGGCAACCTATCAATATATTTAAAATTTAAACCTGTAGGAAAAGAAGTGTCAATGAAGAAGCAAATTTTAACCAAAATAATTAGAAAATTAATCAAATTGAATGTGGAAGGCCGTGGAAATATTTTATATTATTTGTATATATTTGTATATATTGTAAATAAATTGCAAGAGATTCAAATCAAGTAAGGAACTATTTTTCTCAAGTATTTTAAGTTGGTCATATTGATGAAGCAGGGTTGGCTTCAGCGGAGTTGAAACCAACTTGTTTATAGAATTATGACTTAAACAATTTTTAAATTTAATTTTGATTTAATAAAAGTATTATTATTCCATTAAAATTGTTTAAATAAAGAGGAGAAATGTTAAACAGGAATTAGAACAATCAATGTTTTATGGAGGTTCTGTACAAATTGGTGAACAAATTAAAACATATATACATATTTCAATCTTATTCACAACTAAAGATGTTTTTAGATAAATGTGTGTTATGTAAACAAAGTGGCGAGAAAAGAGAATTTGTATCTTGAATTGAAAATTAAATTTATTTATTTTCAAAATTATGAATTTTGAAACTGGTATAAGTGAGTAAGGAGATGTGGATCGGAAAGTTATATAAGTTTCCTTAAATGAATATTAATAAAGAGAGGAAGAAGAATGGATCAATCAGACAGGGTAAATGACTTCAAGTCTGTGTTCATCATGCGGTGGAATTAGTCCAAAAGTCTGCGGTGTAGAGGGATGAAAGATCTATTGAGGGAGACTTGTCTTAATACACAAGCTACAATACACTTGCTTCCGGTATTCAGGATCTGAGAGCATGATGGCGCGATCTGCTAAACCTACAATTACGGATTTTTTTTGTGAGTTTGGGTGGTTCGATTTATAGTTTAAGTATCTAGAAGACCAAGTTGATTTTGTATACCATTCAGTTTTTATATTTTCGCCTATGTTGATGACTGCATTACTACAATACCAGAAAATCAAGTAAATAGTGTCTTAACTACGTTTAACGAATTTCATAAAAGCTTACAATTTACAATTGAAGTCGAAAAAAATAACAGAATTCACTTTTTAGACTTAACAATACACCATATAGGCGAAAATATGAAAACTGAATGGTATACAAAATCAACTTGGTCTTCTAGATACTTAAACTATAAATAGAACCACCCAAACTCCCAAAAAAAATCCGTAATTGTAGGTTTAGCAGATCGCGCCATCATGCTCTCAGATCCTGAATACCGGAAGCAAGTGTATTGTAGCTTGTGTATTAAGACAAGTCTCCCTCAATAGATCTTTCATCCCTTGGTCTTCTAGATACTTAAACTATAAATAGAACCACCCAAACTCCCAAAAAAAATCCGTAATTGTAGGTTTAGCAGATCGCGCCATCATGCTCTCAGATCCTGAATACCGGAAGCAAGCCTTAGAAAAAGCCAAAAATGCTCTAAAAATAAATAATTATCCCGAACATCTTATAAATAAAACCATTAAAAGTAGAATCCACAAATTTTATAACTCGAACGACATAAAAAATAATCAGACTTCAAACACAAAAAAATTTATATCTTTACCCTTTATAAACGGCTTATCCCAACCACTTCAAAAACTATTTAAACAATATAATATTCAAACTTGTCACAAGGCTTCCAATCTACTATCAAATAATTTTTCCAGATTAAAATCCAAAATCCCAAAAAACAAAAAAAGTAATGTTATTTATGAAATACCCTGCAAAGATTGCAACAGTGTGTACATAGGTCAAACTAGCCAATACTTGGAAAACCGACTGAAGGGTCACAAATATGACAAAAAAAACGCGACGGCTCTAACAAATCATGAAAATTCAAAAAAACATACCTTTGATTATAGTAACACCAAAATCTTAAAATCCGAACCGCAAACTAAAAAAAGAGAATTTTTTGAGATGGTCAAAATACAAAAAGGTAAAAATGCCATCAACGATAAGAAGGACGTCAACAACCTGAGTAAATTTTATATTTCAATACTGGAATAACCACTGTGATGTCTTAATGTTTTAACATAATATGTGTGTTTTAATTGTATCGATGTGTATGTATATATGTGGAAATGTGACATCTTGTGCCGTTTTGAATAATCCTACGTATTGAGGTAAGAAGGAAAATTTTCACTTTCCATTTTTATAAAATTAAAAATAAATGTACTTTCCTTAATAGTTTGCGTTCTAAGGTAATACTAACAAAATAAAATATTAAATGTAAAAATACTAAATTAAAATTCTACGCCCTTCTCCATATTTAGATTTGAAAAAGACCGAAGTGCGGTCGAAACGTTATCTAACTACATCATGTTTATGGGCAAATATATGATTTAAAGTATATGTGTAAATGTTTTAAATTGACCTTAAATCAAGAAAATTTAAATAAAAATATATACTCAAATTGGTCAAAGAAAAATTAAACCAATAAAATATATATATATATATATATATATATATATATATATATATATATATATATATATATATATATATATATATATATATATATATATATATATATATATATATATATATATATATATATATATATATATATATATATATGTATATTTACAACTTTACAAAATGTGGCCATGTAATTGCGCTTTATCAGTAACAGCAAATATCCTACATTTTACAAACTATGCTCGTATTTTTGCATATATTCTCGTTTGGTATTAATTCATGGAGAATTGTCAGTTAAACAATTTTGCATGTCAAGTTAATTAAATCATTAGTCATTTGAAATTTAAGCTGGTTAATACGCAAAAATGTCTAGCCAAAATACCAACAAATCGTATTCTGATGCATCAAATATTAACTATCAATATTCACGTGAAAAACGGCCATATATTTGCGTTGACATGCATTGATGAAGTCACGAGGGAAAACTACTCATCTCGTTATGTCATGTAGATCGATATCCTAAATAATGCGATGTTGGGGCGCTGATACACATATATGGAAAATACACAGGGCTTTAAAAATCATTTCATTTAAATTGCGTTTTTTTCAACTGATAAGGAAGCATAAAATGTTTATAAGTTTGAGTGGTGTGTATTTGAAGAATACTTTTAATATATATAAAATATTAGTTAAACAACGATACAGCCTATAGACTTTGTAATGGTATTTAAGACCAATAATTAAAAAGTAATTGGTGTATCTGTAGGAAAAATACAATTATTTTAAACAAAAAATATAACCATTTTAAGAAACGCAATTTATTATACTAATAGAAGGTAAGCAACTTTTTTACATTTGAGACTATATTGTTTGCGAGCAGTCAAGTGAATATCTAAACTAATATCTGTTGATATTTTTTCAACTGGCGTACTATTCACCAGACATAAAGAATCAGTAAATTGTCCTTACCTGGAATTTCTTTGATTATGAAACCTTTCTTTTATCTAGAAAAGTGAAGCATGATAACTAAGTGCTGAACTAAACTGGGTCATGCTTTCCTGTATCTTTATAAGAGGGTGATTTATAAAGAGGGAATTTCCTGGTTAAGGCAATTTACTGACGTTTTATACTGTTTTTACATTTTAACACAGTATTTCCAGTTACCCCAATATCACATCTAAGTTTTGTGAAAAATTTGTAGTCAGTTAGATAAAAAATGTTTTTTTACGCCGATATTTTATACATTTTAAATAGTAACTACTAGAAAGAGTGGCCTCCTCCGTCCTCCGGAGATAATAGCACACGTGTGCGATGTTTTTTTCTAACCTAAATAAAATCTGTCTAACACAAATTTATCTCCTACTCAAATCGTGATTGACCCAATTTTATCACTCAAACAAACCAGGTTTAAACCAACTATGTGAAATTTTAAACGTAAAAAATATGCATGTAACTTAACCAATTAGTACCCCTTTGGCATTCTCGGTAACCCAACAATAGCCAAATCGATTCTGACCTAACTCCCTGTGACGGCATTTTTACGTACACCTAGATAGAGTAATATTGACAACACAATAATTTTCAACTAACAAAAGTTCGAATAAAATACACTGTCTTCATTAATACCCATTCGAGTGATCATTAAACACGACAGAACGTCCATTACCGTTTTTACTTTCGAACATCAGACTGTCGTAAAAATAAAGCTTGTAAAAAATGGTGTAGAAGTAGATGAGACATAGTACAACTTAATGAATTACAGTTATCGGAGAATTTTCTATGCGAGTATATAGATAAAGCTACTGAATATGCAATAAATACTCCTGATTGTTGAATAACGTGATTTAGACTTATAGATCCCTGTTAACTTCGAGCATAGGACTGCTGTAAAAATGTTCTTTCGAACCATTTTTACCCGTCAATACTTGTCTTATATTTCTGAGAACCGAATTCTCTGATCTGTGTTAACTTGGAACATCAGACTACAGTAAAAATAAACCTAGTAAAAAGATGGAGCAGAAATAGATAAAAAACGGTACACAACTTGATGAATTACAGATATCGGAGGATTTTATATGCAACTATAAAGATAAATACTGCTGGCTGTAAGTAAAATAAACTTTCAACTCATAGATATCTTCTCCTTCGAGCCTCAGTCTGTGGTAAAAAAAGATCTGGTAAAAAGTCATAGAGAAATGGACGAGAAACAGTAGGAAAACTTGATGAATTACAAATATCGGAGGATTTTACATGCGAGTATCGAGATAAATAAATATATGATAAATACTACTGATTTTAGGTTGCACAACAAGCTTTAAAAATATGGCTCTCTGTTAGTTTCCAGCATCGGACTGCTGTAAAAATAGATCTGGTAAAAAAGATGGTGTAGGAGTAGGCGAGAAACAGTAGTACAAGTAGATGAATTACAGTTATCGGAGGATCTTATATGGGATTATACCGATAAAGCAGCTGAATATATGATAAATACTGCTGTTTATAAGTTAAATAACATGCTTTAATCCTATAGATCTCTGTTAGCTTCAAGCATCAGACTGCAGTAAATTCGTCTTCCTTATTTCGAGCAATTTTTCGCCTTAATAGTTGCATTATATTTCTTATGACTATTCTCTCTGCTCTTAACTGTTTATGTTTTTTATTTCAATAGTTAAACTATATTTCTTAGAACTGATTTCTCTATACGCTCAACTGTCTATGTTCCTGATTTTGAAGTATTTTTTACCTTTTAATCATAGTTGTTGAAATTAGACTGTGTCAAAATAAAATCACTTTCCGACATTTCGCCTTCGATTGCACGAGGCATCTTCAGGGATCTTTACTTTACCAGATTTTCAATAGGTTCTCTAATTTTCCGTTTATAAAATCCCGAGACCGATGGATTTTGGATTCTTTTACATTTATGACATGTCCGAACAAATACCTACATGCAAATTCACATCAATATCCGGCAAAAAAGCAATTAGTTATTAATTCTTTGATTTAGAGAGCCCTCGCGATTTGTGACCAAAATTCTTTACAATTGGAAACATGGAAACTGACTCAAGCTTTAAGAGGGAATATATATTGCACTGAGGATATTAGACGACAAATTAGAAAATAGGAAGTTTAGTTTTTCCATTTATACACAGAATCACAGGTAAAATTGCAAGGTTAATTCACCGGTCAAAAGAAAATTGGACAATATTTGCAAACGCCAAAGGACATATGTATATGCAGTTCCTTGTTCCTGTAGCAATGTCTATATTGGAGAGTATGGACGATCCATATCGATCTGGGGATTCTATTAACGAAAAATTAGAGAATCTATTGCAATTTATAAGCATCCTAATAATTTTAATAGAGATACGGACTTCAGTCTACATCATACTTGGAAACCGATCATTACATCGGGTCACGGTTTGGTGAGCACCGGTCGATTATAAATAGCTGACCTAGATTTCTCCGAGCTCATTCTGTATTTTGATCTCGTGAAGTAAAGATTCCTGAAAATGTTTCTTGCAATTGAAGGCGAAACGTGATTCCATTTTGTCACGGTTTAATCCCAACAACCATAATTTCTTAATGGAACACTGCCGTGAAAATTTTCGTTATAGACAATCAAATTAATAACATTCAGCCTTCCTCAGACCATTATAACAGAAAACTGGTAATATTTAGTTATTACTTCTCATTCATTTAAGGACAAGGATAATATAAATAATTTTATCATAAATTATAATTTATTTTCCTACAGTAAATGTAAAAAACTTATGTAAAACAAGGTACACATGAAATAAGTAATTTATATATTTAACTGTTGTCGTAACACTTTAATATATTATTGTATTTTAAGCTTAAATTGGAATACAGTAACACTTAGCGGCTCTCCTAATCATACAAAGTAGTTTAAACTTGCAAATTTTTATTTTTTTATTTATACTAGCTGGCCCAGCAGACCTTGTTTTGCCTTTTCTGTTAGATGGTGGGTTGAGTTTCCAGTTTCCAATTATAAAACTATAGAACGCATTCACCACATCGTCCAGAAATGTTATTGAAGAAAAACATATTGGTTTTATAGAAAAAATACTTATGGGTTTTTCTACAGTGGAATATTTATAGCTAATATCATAAAATTTAAAAATCTTAATTTTCGAACACAACCCCGACATTAAAACGTTATCAGAAACTTGGTTAAAAAAAGATTATTCTTTTAACATAAAATATTATACAACAACCAGGATAGATAGAACAGACAGTAAAGGAGGAATAGCACTCCTTATAAAAGATCACTTTTCAAAATAAATATTATCGATAATAAATTAATTCCTAACATATGACATTTTCAAAGCGCGGCCTTGAAGGATACCCATTTGACAATAGTTAATTCATATATACTACCTGATATTAAAATTAGCAACGACAGTTGGATAGATATAATAAATACATTTCCCCACCCCAAGATTATTATCGGAGATTTCAATGGTTATCATCCCATATGGGGAAGCCAAACATCCGACCATAACGTTAAAACAACAGCGGATTCACTAGAAAATTTGGACTTAGTTTGTCTGAATGATAGGTCTCCAACAAGAATTGGATACAATAATCAAAACCACACGATGGTATATCTCACCCTTACCTCAACAGGTATAGCAAGAATGATAGACTGGATTTTAGTTCAAGACCCCTAGGTGCGTCAATTAAATATAACTTTAAAAAAGCAGATTGGAAAGTCTTTCAGGATAAACTAATTATACTCTTCCAAGAATGTAATGACTTTTCATGCGATGAGTGCATTATGAAGGTACAAGAGGTAAACAACCAGACAATTCCTTGTTATTCGAGTAAAAACAAAAACAACAAAAATCCAAACCCCTGGTGGGACAGTGAATGCACAACATTCAAAGAAGGGACGCATATAATAATCTTCGAAATAACCCATCGATTAACAACTATCTTAAAGCCAAAAATATAACGGCTAAAACCAAAAAAAAAAAATTTAAACGAAAAAAAAAGTAGTTTAACCACCTTCTGTGAATCTCTAAACCGAGAATCTCCTATTTCTAAAATCTGGAAAACCATTAATAAATTTTTTATTAATAAATATTCCAACAAAAGTAAAATCATCCCACTTTCTGCGCTACATGAAATTTTGGATAGATTAACCCGAATGAACATAGACCCAAATATAAGCCTTAGATCCCCAAATAATGACATTATGCTCTTTTCCATCCATGAACTTAATTACGCCATCAATAACAGAAAAAATTCTTCTCCAGGCTTTGATAGCATTTCCTATACAATGATTTCAAAATTCGCATCTAGCCTTGGAGGTAAACTTCTAGATTTCTATAATTCCTGCCAACATATTGGGTATATCCATAATGATTGGAGAAAATCACTAATAATACCAATATACAAAGCTAACACAGAAAAAAATAATCCAAATAGCTATCGCCCAATAGCTTTAAGTTCTTGCATATGGAAGATCTTCAAACTTCTTATCAAAAATAGGGTAGAATGGAATGTCGAACATAACAACCTCTTACCAAAATATCAAATAGGGTTTAGGAGAGGAAAAGGGTGTGCGGAAACATTTCAATCCTCCATAACATAATTCATATCAAACATTGGTAAATTATATAAATATTTACAAGAGTTCAACATAGGAAACAATATCTCTCACTTAATATATAATATCTTGTCTAATAGACAATTGTTTATAAGAGACTCAAATAACCAATTGATTGGCCCCAGAACCTCATCAATGGGATTAACACAAGGATCTACCTTAAGCCTCCTGGTTTTTAATATCTACACAACTTCAATTTATAAGATCCTAGAGAATAATAACCTTATACTACAATATGCGGATGACTTCTCTCTAATATATACAGGAACTAACCTCATTGACGTGCGAAGAAAATGTAATAAGGGCTCGGGAAAAATCTCACAGTGGATGAATAATCACGACTTCTCCTTGTCCCTAGAAAAAACAAAAGCAATGCTTTTCAGTCCTTTAAAAAAAAAATTTATATATCATCAAATTATATATAAAGGGAAACAAATTAACTGGAACATTTAATCATAAATTAAACTGGACAAAATATAGATAATATATGTTAAAGAGCATCAAAAGGCATCAACGTATTAAGAGCTATATCCAGAGTATCGTGGGGGGCGGACCCCAAAATATTACTGCTTGTTTATAAAGCTTTTATCAGATCCCATTTTGACTATTGCTCGTTTATCCTAAAACCCAATACTATAAAAAACTTAAATAAGATGATGATAAAATACAACATCAAGCATTAAGGATAATCGTAGACATCCTTGGTGTTTAGAAGAGAATAGCTAATCTAAAAATGAAATCCTAAAAACATAAGTTTTTATAACAATCTGGTGGCTGATCACATCGACGCATTATATAAAATTAAAGACAATGGAAACTATTTCAGAAATAGAGAAAAGCCATATCTAATTCAAAACTTTGATAAGCTCATACAACTAAATAAATAACGAGATAGCTAGACATCACAATCTTTCAGCTTTCAATACAATTTTATAGAACAGTTGGAACCTATCAAGGTCATAAACATTGGAAAAGATATGTATGCGTGTTTACTGATACTTCGAAAGACAAAAAAAACAAATCAATTGGAAAGGGTATATACTCAAAGGACAGAATATCATTCTCCTCTAATCTAGAGGCTAAAACCTAAATAACCACAGCGGAGGTCATGGCAATCCATAATGCTGTAGAAATTTGTATAAGCAAAAAATCCTCAACACATTGATCCTTACAGATTCAAAAGGAGCAAATCCAAAAAATATCCAAACCAGGAATAAATACAGAGACAAACAACATCGCATTTGCCACAAGATTAGTTATTCTAGATGCTAGAAAATTAGGATTTGAATTTATACTGGGATGGATACCGAGTCATGTAGGAATAGAAGGTAACGAGAGAGGCGAACAACTAGCGAATATAGGAAGAATTCTAAACGTTGCTCCAAACATCCCCTTAGAATCAAAGGAACACATCCCTAGAACCAAAGAACTGCATTTCAATAAGCGGAAAGAATACTGGGATGTCGCTACCCTGGTAAAAAGAAAGTAGTACAAACAAATTCAGCCTATGTTCCCCAAACAACCATAATATAAAAATTTGCAATATGTAGACCGTAGACATATTACAACAATAATAAGAATGAGAACGGGATATTGTTCAACCCCTTTATATAATCAAATGCAAAAAATATCCTAATTGCGATTATGGAGGGGAAGGAACCCGCCAACACTTGATTCTTGATTGTCCAAACAAAACTAATATATATTGAAAATTGGCTAAAACGGGAATTCCAACCCCTTTCTCTATTGTAACCCTTTTACAAAAACCTAATTATGGAA
Organism: Kuschelorhynchus macadamiae; assembly: GCA_030620095.1. Lineage (NCBI taxonomy): Eukaryota > Metazoa > Arthropoda > Insecta > Coleoptera > Curculionidae > Kuschelorhynchus > Kuschelorhynchus macadamiae. Next base: position 1,503,225 of record JAUTXW010000005.1, on the reverse strand, counting down.
GAAATAAAATTATAATTGAATATCTAAGAGAAAACAAAATGACTCTATAAAAGAACCTGGAAGAGAAACTCTGACTTTAATAAATAGACACAAATTGTATTTAAAAAGAAAGTCTCAGATCCTTGACCGAACATCCTTAACCGTAAATCGCCCAAATCCCCTAACATGTCTTCGAAATGTATCTACAAATAATGGATATGGGGCTTCCCAGACGCATGCAAGTGCATCCGAATAATTATCACAAGTAAATGGCGGAATACCAACCGGTGAACGTCACAGCCTTAGAAGCTAGCAAACAAGTAAGCCAGAAAAAATATTCAATTAAACAAAGCAAAAAAATAGTGGTGAAAGCTTTCAGTAACCAGACGATCATTTAAAAAAAAATCATGTAAATTGGTGCAGTATAACTCTCTCACGAACTTGCTGAAAAATCTAGCCTAGTGCTTCAAATATATAGATATTAAATTCAGTACCAAAAACTACTTATTCAATTTACTTTAAATTTTGCACAAAAATCAAGTGTTAAGTAAATGACAAAACAAAAACGGCCTATCAAATTGTTTAGGTATTCAGTTCCATTTCCGGGAATAGAACCTCCTTCTTATGGAGGAAGGAAGGAAGGACCATATTTTTTTGTAGGCTACCTAAATAATTCATGCTAAACATGTTTGTTATAGTTTAAAGAATATGCGTTATTGGAATCACGAAATGGTATTTGGATAAAATTAAAATTCCTTGTAATTACTTATCAAAATTTATTTTTCGTTTTCTCTATTAACTATATATATATATATATATATATATATATATATATATATATATATATATATATATATATATATATATATATATATATACATATAATAAACCTGCATGTGCCTGATCTGAAACAGTAATAATTTTCACTGCATATGTTAACCGACATGATATTAAACAATTTTAAGTAAGATTTATTACCGTATAAATTTTGTATGACGCCTGCATTTGAAATATGAATGGATCTTATTAAAACACCACTTCACCCTAATTATTCTGTAGTTTGTCGGATAATGACTTTGTTAGAGCTGTTTTAATCGAATCTGCTGGTTACTTGTTACTTGCATTTTGCAGTTGAAATTACTTTAATTCGACCCAGAGTTGACTTGATAGCTATGAGTTTATATATAATAATATCTATAAATATATATATTTATATAAATGCTATAAATAAGTGTGCTAAAATCCATTGACATCAACGATACTGATGACAATGGTCTAGGATTTAGATTACTAATAATGTAGGACAACGATGTGGGCTAACTATTTCGTTAAGCAATCTCATGTGTTTTATGTCATCATGTAAAGCTTCGAGATCGAATTTATAGATCATTATAATTTTACTTTCCTCATTAGGAAATGAGTTCGCGATATTTAATAATGTTGAAAACTTAGAAGGGCTGTTTACACGTGAAAAAGTAATGAAACAAAAAGGTCTGTCTAACGTGTATTTTTTTAGTTGTTAATCACGGTTTTTGATTAAACTTGAATGGTTTTCACATAAGATTGTTTAAGGTGAATGTTTTCAACCTGCCACCAGTTTAGTTTGTTCTTACAACGATTAAAAAGTGAAAAGTATTTTAGGGAGTAAAACATGTTTTTTTACTTCCCTCGTAAAAGGGAAGTATTGTAATCGAGAAAAAATCACTCTTTGAGATTTTTTCAGATCTTCCAGATTCAGCGTCCCTAGATGACGAAAAACATGTTTTCTCAATTCCGTCGGTCTGTCTGTCTTTCTGTTCGCGGCATAGCTAAAAAACTACTTACTCGATTAACTTGAAATTTTAGTCAAAAATTAAGGGTCATATGGGGATGGCCTGGTAAGATTTTGGTAAAAATCCAATATGGCGAAACAAAATGGCAGCTTAGTGAAATGTTACAAAAATTATTATTACAAAACTATTCATCTAATTCATCTCAAATTTTGCAAAAACCAGTGGCGGCTCTTGGTCAAGTTTTCAAGGGGGTCAATACATATAAACCACAAAGAGTCATCTGAAAAAATCAGACACGCGAAGCAATAAAATGCCTTTGTTACTTCGCAACCGCATGTCCAGGCACATAAATCTTACATATTTCTACTAAAACAACGATGTACTTCTTTGTTTGTGTCTTTACCTGTTTGCTGAATTTTAAATTTCGGCAAAGGTCGACTACTGGCCTTAAATTCGAGTCGTTTCTCAAAGTTCAACTTGCCAATATAATTGAAAACGGATTATAAAGTCTTAATATTCTAAAACACTGTGGCTACCTTTGTTTAAAACATTAATTAAACCACAAAATCAACAAACAAAATGTAAAATCTTCAAAATAAAATCTATAAAAATACGCAATTGTAACCACAACCTATCACACGATCCACGTTAAATACATCAACTGACAAAAATATTTAAGTTTCCTCGGCTCGTCTGTTGACCCAAACTTTACCAACGTAAGCCAAATCTTACCTATGCGCCCCTATGCGAATTTGATCGGGAACACTCGAGAAAAACTCGCCTCCGTTTATAACCACGAGGTCAACGCGGGCCTCGAGCCTTGATCGACTCTAAATAAAACGAAACTTCTCCAGAGATCGCAGTGAGAGGCATGGATAGTATGTCGCGGAATTAAAAGAACGGTCAACGACTTTATCCGCTTAGAATAATAAACGGAATTTCCAAATTTAAAGAAAATTGAAAAAATATATCTTATGTATTATTTTATTAATTTGTTTCTGTTTGGAAATATGTATTGGGGGTCATTGATCATTTAACCTAACATCAAGTATTATACTGGAATCAACTAGTAACATTTTGGTACGAATTTAAGATGGCGGAACAAAATGGCAGCTTAATAAAATATATAAAAATACAGCCTGAAAAACTCCTAAATGGTCTGTATTCAAATTGTGTGCCGTAAGTAATTGTGGTATAGGGATCAAATAATAAAATCGTGGTACTAATTCAAGATGGCCGAACAAAATGGCGACCAAATAAAATGTTTGTAATGGTGAAAATGTCACCCTCTCACGTTTACACATCTTTACGATTTAGCGTCACTAGATGCCAAAAAATAGTGTGTTAACTCTGTCGATCCGTCTGTCAGTCTTTCTGTCTGTCTGTCTGTCAGTTCGCGGCATAGCTCAAGGACTACTTACCCGATTGAGTTCAAATTTTGGTCAAAAATTAAGGGTCTTATGAGGATGGCCTGGTAAGATTTTAGTAAACATCCGATAGGGCGAAACAAAATGGTGGTCTAGTGAAAAGTTAAAAAATATAAAATTAAAAAACTACTCATTCGATTTACCTGACATTTTACACAAAACATCAAGTATTATGTTGACATCAACTGGTAACATTTTGGTACAAAATATTTAAAAATTCAGCCTGAAGAACTACTTAATGAATTGATTTCGAACTGTGTGCCATAGCTAATTGTGGTATAGGAGTCAACTAGTAAAACTGTGGTACTAATTCAAGATGGCGGAACAAAATGGAGGCCAAATAAAATGTTTGTAATCGTGATAAAAATCACCCTTCTGCTTTTATATATCTTCACGTTTTAGCGTCCCTAGATACCAAAAATATGTTTCATCAATTCAGTCAGTCCGTCTGCCGGTCTGTCTGACAGTTCGCGGCATAGCTTAAAAACTAACCCGATTGACTTCAAATTTTGATAAAAAATTAAGAGTCATATGGGGATAACCTGGTAATATTTTAGTAAAAATCCAATATGGTTGAAAAATGTTAAAAAAATTTTGTTAGAGTGGTGTCTTATTTGGGGTTAACATACAGTAAAAAAAAACAAGTCTTTTTTTTTAAATTGTCCACATATATATAGATCCATTCTATTATGCAGGAAACCCATATTATTAGTCTTTACCTACTCCGTTGGTCCGCAGATATTTCCTAGATATTAAGTTTCTAAATGGTTTTCGTTACCAAACATCTTGTTGTTATGTTACAGTGGTGTATTATTTGGGGTTATGGTCCAGTAATAAAACAAAAGTCTATTTTTAAATAGTCGACGTTTCGCAACTTTATTGTTTCATCCTCAGGATACACATATACTTTATATATCCTGCATGAACCCCATATTATCAGTCTTACTGGCGTTATGTGTAAACTACTTATTAAATGTATTTGTGACTATGTATTGAACTAAATTGGGTCACACTTCACTATTCCCAACAAAAGGAAAAAAATCATAACGAGGGAATTTCCGGGTAAAGAAATTTATTTTTTACAATATGTCCTAGTGCAACAAGATTCTTTTGATATAGAAATAATATCTTTGGCAGTCGCATTCACTAAAGAGGTTTACATTTTAAACCCTTGTTCTAAGCCTTAAACCCCCTTAAACCGTATTCACAAAGCAAAATTAGACCTCCCTAGAGGTCTAAATTTAGACCACCTCTAAACCCGGTACTAACACTTAAACCTGTCAGGGGTTTAAATTTTGCAATATGGCCGATTCACAAAAAGGCTCTAAAGCCATTTTAGACAAGCAAATGTCCAATTTAGATCCAGAAGTTAGTCCTACCTTTTAGGTAGGTTTAAGAAAACTTTTAATTCAGTGCTCACCTTAGTTATTTAAATAAACTGAAATCTATCGAGATAATTTAGCGAAAAACAATTCAAATTGGTCGCCTATTTCGCCTAGAGTACGCCGGACAGCCATTATTATTTAAATGTATTTGGGTAGAATATTGCACTTGAAAATTAAATCAAAAATCAAAAGTAAAAATAATTTGTAACGAAAAATCACATCACATAAAATATATGTTTTTGAGTTATTGTTTTAATAGAAATTACGGATGAATATTTTTGTACACTAATATGAAAAAAAGCATGCAAGCAGTGGAATTCGAACTCGAGCTATCAAGGTGCGAACTGAAACCTTAGACAACTAGACCATCATTACTATCAAATATAACAAATGTAAAATTACATAATAATATATAAGTTGCTCTCTAAATTCAAGGAAAGCTATTTCTTGTCGTAAATGCGTAAAGCGCTTTAATTTAAAATAAGGAAGAATAGAAGAATAAAAACGGCTCTTTTAAGCAAATATTTCAGAGCAACCTGAAAACGCATCCGTACAGTTTTAAGTGCTAGTGCAGGTAATGGTTTTTGTTTAAGATATATGGTTTTCTAAGTAAGTGGTACTTACGTCTTGATTTTGCCTGTATTTGTACTTTTTCCCCTTCGTCTACATTTCATCTCATCCAACTTTCTTCTTTCGGTACAGTACCAAGTACAGGAATTTTGTTTTGGAGAAGGAGATGATTTTTCGAATAAAATATCATTTTTTGACTAAAATCTCTTTTTTACTTGAAAACTTGGCTTTACATTTTCGGCCGTTATCCGTCACCAAAGCAGATATATATAATAAATATTAATCAAGTCGGATATGTATAATGTTTTGTTCATCAAGAGGCCTAAATATGGGTTTTAATTTAAACTTGTTGGACTAACTTTAAAACTAGAACTAATTGTTTAGTGAATACGGTCTAATCTTAAACTGACAGGGGTTTAAGGAAGGTTTAAATGTTTAAATATAGAGGTAAAAATTTTAGACCCGGTCCCCTTGTGTTAGTGTTGCAAAAGTTTAACGTCCTGTCGTTAAACTTTTACAGCCGTCAATATAGTTTTTTTGTGTTTTGGTTTTTTTTATGTTTTTTTTTGGTTGAACATTCTCCCCGTGAGTGGCGCTTATTCATAGACTGATCTAAATATAGCTTAAAAGCTGTGTTATTGCATAATGGAAATTTAAAACCTTCTATACCAGTTGCCCATTCAGTTGCAATGAAAGAAACTTATGAAAATATGCGCACGATTTTGGATAAAATAAACTACAATAGGTATAAATGGCAGATATAAAAGTTATAGCGATTTTAATGGGATTTCAGGGGGGGTTTACAAAATATTGCTGTTTTCTTTGTTTATGGGACAGTCGTGCAATAAATCAGCATTATGTAACAAAAATTTGACCAGAAAAAAGCGAATTTCAACCGGGATCTCAAAATGTTAAATTTGTACCTCTTGTTGATCCCAAAAATGTCCTTTTGCCTCCTCTTCACATTAAACTTGAGCTGATGAAAAACTTTGTGAAGGCTTTGAATAAAGATGGTGATGGATTTAAATACCTAAAACAAGTCCTTCCCCAGTTAAGTGATGCCAAATTAAAAGAAGGCTTTTTTATTGGGCCACAAATCAGAAAATTGCTGGACCATGTCAATTTTACGGAAAAGCTTACCAGGCAAGAACTCAGAGCATGGAATTCATTTGTTAATATAGTAAGAGGATTTTTAGGCAACAATATGGATGAAAATTATGAACAATTAGTTAATTAACTCTTAGATGCCTAGCGCTTGGTGCCAGAATGTCATTAAAATTTCACTTCCTCCATTCCCATATGTCATTTTTTCCTAAAAATTTGGGAGCTGTTAGTGACGAGCAAGGTGAAAGGTTTCACCAAGATATCAGAACAATGGAAATTCGGTACCAAGGTCGATGGGATCCAGCCATGATGGGTGACTACTGTTGGTTTTTGAAGAGAGAAGATAGGACACTTGATAAACGGAAAAAATAACGTTTAATTAGTGTTTTAAGTTAATATTTTTTTCGTTTGCTTTTCTCTTAGATGTATGGTATGTTTAATAGGCGAAAACTGTAAACATAGTCAATAAAAAGGCTTAAGAATTTTCTGAAATAATTTTTTCTATAGATATTAAGTATCGTAACATATGGTTCTACAAGTCTAACAAGAAAACCCTACGTGCTGCAACTTTCTATTTGTCATGTTCGTATTTGGATAGGTCCATTCTATTAAATTATGCTATTCTGATTTGTGTTACAACAAAAAAGTTTTTTTTGTCGGCCAGTGTAATTATACTAAGTTAGTTTTAGTTTAGGTTTAAGTTTATTACTATTATCGTTTTTTAGATTAATCAAATTATGTACTTTTTATTTACTAAACATCTATGTAAAATGTATGCATTTCCCTGCCTTGTAGTTGGGTTTTTACAGGTACAGTAAATAAATAAATCCTGAAAGAAATTTGTCGATACCCTGAGACATAAAAAAGTTCGAAAAATGACTACCAATTTTTACATGGTAAAATTTTCTGTCTTCCTTGTGCCTTGCTTTGAACAATTATTTAAAATATTGTAGAAAATTTGTTTCTTGATAAATTCTCATAATTTTTTCTCAGCTTAGCTAAGCCATGCACAAACCCACCTTAACCAAGTAACTATTGCTGATTTTAGAGAAAGGAAAATTATGTTTATTTACTGTTTGCCACCTTGGTAAATATTGCCTTATGGGCATATAATAGCTATTTGAAGAATATATTTATGATTTTGTAGAAATGTTGTTATCACTGGACTAAAGCGAGCCTCGCCATTGGTTATCAAAGTTACGTGCGTTTACCGGGCGAATGAACTTTTATACCACGGAGAAAGCATTTAGTCCGACAAACGTGGACATTTGTGATGCAGGCTAAAGAATAGAAAACGTGATTTTTGATATGTATAGGTATTTTTAATGGTTAAACCTTTGATTTCATGATAAAGAACATAAACAAATCTTACTTAGACAGTTTTCAACGAGAAGGTAATAATAGGTATTACTAACCCGAGCGAAGCGATTGTTGTAATTCATAGAGTGAGTAATAATCATTGCATGCATGGAAAATACGTTTTAACGGCTAAAGAACTAAACGTTTTAATTTTGATACCATTTTTAAAAACTGAAGTACCTACCTCTTTTTAAGCGTTCTATATGGTGCCCATATTAAAGATGCTTCACATTTCTTTGCTTATGCTCCAATAGACGAGAATCACGTTTTATGAAAGAAAACTAATACTTTTCGTGGCAAATCCGTGAATATTGTGTATAATATTTAATATTTTCCAATCTCGACAGTTTTTGCTGATTCTATAATATTTAGCCTGCCGCCGGTTCACTTTTTTTTATCACTTAAAATGATGCTTAAATTTATTATTACACAAAATAATCTCTTAAAGAGAACAAAAGTTGATAACAATATCAAAATACCAATGTCGAATTTTGTGACGAATGAGTGTTTTTTAACCATCTTGGCGTTGCTTTCAAATAACGGCCAGGGCACACTCAATAGAGGTATTACATTTAATAAAGTCGTTCTGTGTAGCCCTATTGTAGAAACACGTAAAAGGGTTATGGTGAGGAAAATTATATAAAGTACTAGCTTCGAATTGGAAAAATATTCATATTGTGATCGATTAAGTCAGCTATCCTTAGGTAATCTACAGACTGTCCCTACCAGCCCTGTAAAATATTTATCAGATGAAATACCTCTCATACTGCCTGCAGGTGCTCCCAGAAGAAGGCAGTTCTTCGCTCTCAAACAATCTTTTCTGCACTGGCAGTCGTAGCAAATAACCTAATAGCCAAGCATGCCTGGAAAAAGTTTTTTAAATTGTTTACATTGTGCTTGTCAAAAATGAAAATTGTGCAATTGTTCTTAAAAATCTAACAGAATTGCATTATACAATGAATCTTTATAATTTTTGTTTGTGGTAAGTTTTATAAATGTGTTTCTGTTTTATGTATGATCAGAATGACATGTAGGATGTATCTAAAATTTGATATCTAAAATTTGATGTTTAATAATGAAATATAGAATCTAAATAGTGATCTTAAGACCTTAAATAATTTTCTAACAAGTTTATATGTAAACATCTATAATATTAGTTTCTTTTCTGATAAATTGTGAAAATTGTATGCCTCACGTAATATTAAAGGAAATCAAGACAAATTATCCCGTATCTGTTCCAGACACTCCATCTGCTTGATAAATCGTTCTTATTTGTATTTTTGGGTCGTATATTGACTATTCAACAGACATGGCCTGTTTCTGAGATAAGGACTTTCCTTTCCTTCTTTTGCTATCCCCTTTTTACTTGTGTTATATTCTTTATCATAAATCGTTTACTTTTTAACTATGTGGCAGATTCTACACTCCCTAAAGTCACATTTTGTTAATAATTTTATTTTAATTTCTATGCTTAGCGTTATTTTAGGTACCTATACGTGTCGAAGATAGTATGTATTCAATATATTTTGATAATTAATATTTATAAATAGTATAAAAATTATAAAAGGCAAAAGTTATATATATTTTATTTATGTTTGATAACATGTTATTAATATTCCTGAATAATAAGTTTTAAATCGTTTTCAAAGAATTACCTAGTTTATAAAAATAGCATATAGCTACGTATTATATCGGCTGTGACCGTATCAGTGTTAGGATACAATAAAATAAGTTTTACTAACATGATGAAAAATGCTTATAAATTGTTAGTTGATTCAGTTGTGAAACGTGCAGAAATAATATGCAAGCTTTTACTGCGTTCCCGATATGTCCTGAATTCTCAGTTTTTCGCCCATTTAAATGAGATTTCAAGAACGAGATTGACTAGAAAGTTAGATTCAGCAATTTAAAGGGACTATCAATATTAGGACATCAGAAAGTATATTTTAATGTACAAATTTCATATTGGTAAGACACCTAGATTTTTTTTTTGTATACCTACATCTATTTTCTTAAATGTTCATCTTCGGATTTTCTACAATATATCGGTTTTTTAATGTATAGTGCACACTAAATGTTAGTTAAAAGAAAAACCTCGACAAAAACATTTGTATTTGGTTGATAACATGATTATGATATATAGTTGTGTTTGCATTTTTAGGAAAACCAAGTAAATTCATGAATGTATCATCCACAGTGGGCTCCATCTTGGCAAATCGGGGTATGAATCTTAGACAACAATGAAAAATGAAAATCAGCTTCCCTAAAATTATGAGTAGACGGACAAAGCATTGAGGAATGGTTCCATGGTCTATCTGAGAAAAAATATAGAACTGCTGAGGTAATTCATATGTCAAAATAATTAGATATTTTAATAATAATGAGGCATTTTTCCTTTTCAAAATATTTTCTTTTTACAAAGATAACTTTTAGAAAAATTTGTTAAATAGGTAGCAAAATAAAGTGCTTTGAAGATTTATTTCACATGAAGAGGATCCATATACTTATCATTTTTAAAAAGATAACTATTACTCTCATTAGAGGGCCATGCTTACTCTAGTCTTGGCCTAGGACAAAATTTATTTGGGTCTGTATTTTCAAAAAAGGCAACCCATTTTGTTAATATTTACAAAATTTTAAACACTTGTGTCTTGGAGATATCCCTATTTCTAGAAATTAAGTTTCCATTGTTTAAAAAATACATTATTTATAAATTGAACAAAAGCATCTTGAAAAAAGTTGAAACTGTTGAAGACTTGGGAGTGCTATTGAATTCCAAATTTACTTTTGCCAAACACATAGACAACATAACGAATAGGGCAATAAAACTATTAGGCTTTATTTTAAGATGTCTTTAACATTTCAGCAATGTGTATGTTCTAAGAGAGTCTTTTGTGCCGTGCCATCTGGACTTGTGTAATTTATTTAAAATTCCTAACTATTTTATTAACTCACCTTCCCTCTTATGTAAAATACACTTTCATGTTCCTGTCAGATGAACAAGACAGAAGGAATTATTTCAAACTAAGTTCCACAGAACAAACTGTTATAGATATATACGGGGTGTCCCACTAAGGGCGGCCGGGTAGCTTTTCTCAGAAACTAGGAAAGCTACAGCTTCAAAATTCAAATAGAACGGTATGCTTTTAACAGTGTGATTTTAAAGAGGAAAAAATTGCCTAATCATTTTTTAGTTATTTCAAAATAACCTGTTTTCTGTTGATTAAAAAAAATAGCTTTTAATCATAATTAAATGTTATTATTCTGTGACAAAGTATTCTTTATTACAACTTGAAGGCAAATACTCCTTATTACAATAGTGTTGGCTTTACTTCACATTTTATTCAGGCTTGGTACTGGTCCAAATTTATTTATTATCAAAAATTTGAAGCATTTAAAGTTTAACGTGCTATGACCATAACAAAACGGTAAAACGGAAGTCCTAAAAAATTACCATTACAAAATGTCTTTACAAATGTTCAAAATTGTTGTCATTTCTGTAAACCCAGTGATTTTAAGGAGGGAAAAATTAACTAAACCCTGTTTTGATATCTTTATTAATTTTTTAGTTATTTCCTATGAAGCATTCATAAAAGTGGTAAATCCTGAAACCTAATTCCTAATTTTAAAAATAGCTTATTCTGTATTAAAGTAAATCATTATTTGTATTAATGTTAATGTTCACAGACGTTAATAATTAAGAATATTATTAGTTACGCGTCAACGTTAAAATATTGCAAGTAGGCTGGGTTAAAACAAAAAAGGCAAATTAAACGTGGTTGGCTGGCGCGTTACTCAATTTAAAAATGGCCGTATGTCAAACTTCAAATAAGCAACAATGCATATTTATTGTAAGAGCTTATTTAGTATTTGCGAGTATATGTTATCATAATTTTCTTAAAATGACTTGGTAAAAATGTCTTATTCCGTTCAAGAAGCTTATGCCATGTTAGCCGTATACTTCCAAAATTTCGAAAATGCGAATATAGCCTCGCGAGTATATGCAGCTAAATATCCTGATAGAAGACATTTCAGTAAAAGAGTGTTTATGCGTTTAGCAGGGTTGCCACCTGTCCTTTTTTGAAAAGGACAGTCCTTTTTTTGAACAAATTGTCCTTATGGCTTTTTTTGTCTTAAAATGTCCTTTTTATTTACGTATTTTCCCTAATTAAATTATCTGCATTGATTATCACTGACTTCGCCCGAAAACAATTTTTATGGCTTTGAAACCAAAGTTTAGTTGAAATATCTTGACGCGTCTAGCAAACATATATTACAAAGTGATTTTAATGCAGTTTATGAAAGATCTATCCAATACATTCAAAAATGGTATGCATTTTCTGAAGACAGTTGGCACAGTGTGGTCGGCAAATTAAATTTAAAAATAAAATTTTCATTATTTTCAGATTTTGAGGAGAAATTAACAATCCAAATTTGCAAATCAATGTGAACCAGCTTTTTGATAAGGTGATGTAGATTTTTGAAAGTTACCAGGAAATTCAAAACGATCGTTTAAATTTAAACACACCAATTCTTTTTAATCGTTTTGATAATGCTGCTTTTTTGTTAATGTCATTTTTGTTAAGTGTATCTGACAGTTCGGCATTTTCTGAACGATTTTTTTCTGTGATGGCCACCAAATCGCGAGACGAAAGAAATCGTTGTTCTATAGAATTAATTCGTTCAGAATAATTAATTTATTTTAATTTTAGAGAAAAATTGCCAGGAATTTTATGACTCCATAGAAAATAATAATGCTGTTTTGCAGACAGCAAAATCTAATAAAAAATTATTCCTTTAAATTTAATTAGGCAATAACATGTTATAAATTTTTTGCTTAGAATCGGCAATTTTATTTAGAAAACCTCGTTAATCTCAAATCATGGTTTGATCTTAAAAGAGCTTTTCAAAGTAGCAATTTGTTACCGGCGGTCCGCACGCGGCACAATCAACCGCTGTTCCCCTCCCCCCGTTTCAAATTTTTGTAAAGTGCAATGTCCTTTTTTCACTTTGCAAAAAGGTGGCAACCCTAGCGTTTAGCTAAAAATTTGCGCGAATTTGGTCAAGTGAATCCGATTTCAGTGCCTAGAAGAAATCGTACAATTAGAAATGAGGATAACATTAGCAACATTCTTGCTTACGTTCAAATTAATCCACATTTAAACAACACATTTAGGACTTGGGAATTAGTAAGACTTGGGAATTAGTAAGTCGACGGTACATCGAATTTTGTTAGACAATAAATTACATCCATATCACGTTACTCTGCACCAAGCTCTGACAGAAGATTTTGATTCAAGATTAGATCACTGCTACTGGCTAAGATCTATGATTGTCGAAAATCCCTATTTCTTGTCCCGCATATTATTGCTAGCACTCGGTAAAGATTTGATCGTTGTATTGAAAATAATGGAAAACAATTTGAACATTTGTAAAGACATTTTAGTTAATTGTAATTTTTTAAGATTTGTATGTTATCGTTATTGTTCTTTTATGTTAGTGATTTACTTAATAAGTTTTCGGTTTTGTTATTGTTATAGCCCGTTGGCTTTTAAACACGCTTCAAATTTTTGATAAAAATAAATTTGGACCAGTACCAAGCCTGGATAAAGTGTAAGGTAAAGCCAACACTATTGTAATAAAGATTATTTGCTTTCAAGTTGTAATAAATAATACTTTGTCACAGAATAATAACATTTAATTATGATTAAAAGCTATAATATTTTTTTTGACAGTGGAAAACAGGTTATTTTCAAATAGCTAAAAAATGAATAAATATATTAAATCGCGGTTTTCGCCAGGGTTTAGTCAATTTTTTCCTCTTTAAAAATCACACTGTTAAAAGCATACCGTTCCATTTGATTTTTTCGAGAAAATCTCCAAAAATTGAGTTTTGTTTAAACAACGACCTCTAGTTAGTGTACCATGAACTATCGAGTGTCAAAAATGACAGTAGTTAAAAGGGCGTTAAATGCTCTTTCAAACAAGTACTCACTTGGATAACATTAAATAAAAGATGTAGGAAACAGAGCGCTTTGAAAGTTCATTTATTTATCACCTTCCCCCACCCTTATTATTGGAAATATGACAAAACGCCTTTAACAAAACTAACGCAGATTTGGTTGGAGTTTTTGCTGCTGTTATCAAAATGTTATCTCATATTGGGTATTTTTGTTAAAAAAAGTGTTTTTTATTTACCATTGCAGGTACGCCATCTTGCGGTAGTTCTACAAACTTGAAAATATTTTCCAGCAATTTCTCTTAGCTACTTTAGTTATGAATTTTTTTTTCGCGAAGCTGTAGCTTTCATAGTTTCTGAAAAAAGCTACCCGGCCGCCCTTAGTGGGACACCCTGTATATATGTATATATATATATATATAAATTGTTTTTTACAAAAACAGAAAAATGTTATGTTATGATAATTAAAATAATTTAAATTTTTTTCTACACTCTACAAGGTTTTCTATGAGAGATGCATAAGAATTTATTTATGGCACAAATATAATTGAAATTGGAATGTAACTTAAATTCTTTATTGTCTAAGAATTCTATCTTATTGACAAAGCTGATTTAGATATTCGATTAAATTATAAGTAAAAATATTGAGCTCAATTAAGATGTTAAATGAATGTGAAGAGCAATAGTATGTGATTGTCTTGTATGACCATACAAGAGCGCGAATGACAAGATATATCCTGTTCACCATATTGCCAGGAAAAAAGTATGCATGTTATTCTGGCAAAATTTCATACGCAATGGACTCAGGGAGTCCAAAGTTTTAACCTAAGTTTAGGCCTTATAACTTGAAACTTTGTATTAAGAAAACTAACAAGGATGAATTAAAAAAAATAAAAATGACTAAAAAAAAGTCTAAATATCAATGTGGAATAAAATATGTTTTACTTTTTAGTGTTTTTTTTTTTGAAGTCGGTTCTATTTTTTTAAAAAAATTCTGTTTGGAGAACAATGCTTTCTAATGTAGATATTGTGAAGAAACTCCTAGAAGCGAATCCCATACCCTGTGTCTCTGAAGTCGAAGCCAAACTTATTCTTAATTACCTAATCACAAAAATATATTTGTGTAATGAATTTTTGTTTTACTATCTCTATTCGTTTGGTAACTAAAATTTTCCAGAAGGAATATAATATTATTTTCCAATTTTAGATGCATTTTTGAAGTCTGTTTTATTTTTTTATATATTTTTTATTTCATCCTTTTTAGTTCTATTTATATGAGTTTTATTTTAAAAGTCATATTTAACAAATATCCATATATATCTATGTAAATTCCTAATAAAATGGTGAACGCTTTTATTACGACGAATAACTATTTAATATAGCGTCATACTTTTTTACAATATGCTGGCTTTGGGACCACTAGAGCAATATCCTGAATATTCCCTGAAAATTTCATCCAAATTATTGAAACCATCGCAGAATAATCATTGTACATACTTAAAAAAACATGCCTAAGGTAAAATTGATAACCTTCTTTTTTGAATTCTGTTAAAAATTGCATCAATATTTGTGACATGGCCAGCTAAACAAAATAAAGGAAATGCTTGTAGATCCTCTATTTTTTGTCCAGTTGTAAATATTTAAAAACTGACATTCATAGATACAAATAAGCATTTAGTATGATCAATTTTTTTGAAATTATAAATATAATATGTAATATAATAAGTTCACCAGTACCTGGTTATTTTTCTAAGTAGTGCCATATCTATTTTATTCGTTTCTTTTTTTTTAATAAGAGTATTATTATTTTTGAAAGTAATTAGGAATTTTCTTTATTTTTAGTACCCCCAGGGACGACCATTATGTAATAAGATCACCAACAAAATATAAACGCTCTAGAAAGTAAGAGAATGATATCATCTTGGACTGTGTCATTGATTAAAATCTGGCCTTCTTACCAACTACACCGATTCAGTTATTGCTAGGGGAGAGGCAAGTGAAAACAACCCCTTTGTGAATTGAGAAAACTGATTACATCATAAGAAGATAATGTTTACTGTAATGTGTTTTAAATAAAGTTTATGTTTAATATAATCTTAGTTTTAGATTTATTCTGTACATAAGCTATGTAAGCTGACATTCACCATTTTGTCAAGTAGGTTTTCTTTATTTCATTACAATGTGTCTGACTTATTTATGAATAGACTTTTACTTCTTAAAACTTTTTATTTCTCTAAACTTTTTATTATTTTTTATTGCTTTATTTCCTAGCTGTAACAGTACACTAAAAAAAATCTATGCTAATTTAATTAAAATTTGGATGATTAATTGATGTAATGAAATAAATTAGTTTTTTTTTACATTAAGAGTCAATTTAAAATTATCCAAAAACGATTTAACCTTATTCATGTCCTTAGTTAATAAATCCTCCACTTCTTCCCATGTATTACTGGGGAACATCAAAATGGAGTCATCAGCATAGGCAACCACTTTACCCCCTTGTGCCAAGATTACAAAGAGTGTTGGATATACATGTTAAAAAGCACAGGACCCAGCACTGCACCTTACGATATTCCAATTTTGATTTCTTGAGGCTGACTCAAAGCTCCTCCTACTTTAACATAATTAGATACATTTTGAAAACATTCAACACGGATCCTCCACATCATATAGCTATCCACAATGTCCAGTAACATAGCCTGAGGGATTGTGTTAAAATGCCTCACAATAATTAGAAACTTACACAGATGTATAACTTTTAGAAATATTTGTGATTAAATAAACAAAATGAATTAAAGTATATCATTTTTTAAAATATAGCTATTATTATTACATCCAGCGTTAGGCTAACTTCAGACTGGACTGAGAAAAAATTCATACAAACTCTCTACATAAACTTAATTAAAGTTATCATAGCAAAAATACAGTTGTCTGTAATTTAAAAACAAGACAATCTATCTTGTTAATCTTTTCAGAATTTGAAAGCTTGCTTTTTTAGCTTTAAGAAGCCAGTTATTTTGATTACTTCTTCAATTCGTTAAAAATAGTTCGTTCACACCTTCAATGTAGCTTCAAAACCACCTATCATATTTAGTCAAAAAGAGGGGTTCATTCTTAGTTATTATATATTCTATTTATTTTAGCACTTAATTTTTTCTTTTGGAGTTAAACTTATATTTTACTTATAGTTTTAGTATCTGAGTTTTATTACCTGACTGTATTAAATATTTTAAGTTACATTACTTAACTATTTTTCTATGTTTTGTTCTGTTTGTGAATATTAAGTGTATTTTCTTTTGTAAAATTATGTTTTTTTGTTTATATAATAATATATTAAATAAATACAAACATTGTGAATTTGTAAACTAACAAAATGGTAAATAAAGGATAATAATATAATATACTCAATATACCATGGTCTATATCTGTATGTGCATCATTTTAAAATTATCATATTAAAACTGTGACAATTAAAGTTGAAGACAGGTTGTATCAGAAATACTTTTACCAACAATAAAATATAATAATAATGACAGGCAAACAAATAGTATTTTTATCACCGTAAAATGATCAATTGTCATCTAATAATGTACAGGAATATTGATTATAAATTGAACCCTCTATTTTTTTATGGGACACCTATGTTTTTATATGTCCATTAAATAGGCATCTTTTTGCTAATCGTTAATATGTTTGATTTGATTGAGAAAAACCATGTCATAAGAGGCAAGTTATTCATATCGGTGTTATGTTTTCTATAACATCTCTTATAATAGATATATTGTCAATTTCCTCAGTTGTGTTTCACGATAAATATGTCAAGCCTAATATAATTATAATTAGCAAGAAGAGACCCATTTGATGAACATATACAGGGTGTACCATCAAAACAAAAAAAAGTTGTCATGCTTTTCCGAAAAACATCCAGTATACATAGAAAATAATGGATTAAAAATCTACAACTTCTGCATTTACCAATTTTTTCTACCTCTTTCAACAAAAAAGTTAAATGGAGGTTTAATTTATGACAATCAAAATTCCTACGTACTCATAAAATGCTTACTTCATTTTCAAGTATTCAAGATTTTTGTATAATTATATAATATGCCTTGTTTTTAAATTCAATGGGATTTGGTTATATATCCTTGGCACCATTTATTATGAGTTTATTTTGACAAATAATGACATTATGTCAAAGTCAATTAAATAAGATATTTTTTAAACTAGATTTTTCTCAATTAAAAAATATTTTACTTAGTCGGACATTAAACAAAGCACTACAGGTATTATAAGGGATAATGCTTTCAGTCAATGTCTATCCATCTTGAAACACTGTCTCAACCTTAAGTATTATTAGCCTTGTACAATGATACCTTAATGTACAGCTGATAATTGTGAATATGCCGGAATCTATATATAAAGCTATTGTAGGATACCTTTTTACTGGCTGGATCTATTTATTTAGAAAACTTAACATTTATTTGAATAAAGACTTTAAAAGATATACCATCATTTTTTTTAACCATACACAGTCCTATAACTTTAGCGGCCAGTTCCCAACATATGGTAAAATCAACGATAAGATGCAATATTTTTAGGAAAATCTATAAGATTAGGCTTTAAAAGTTTATATTTTAAAAGTTAATTGATAAAATAATTTACAAGATCTTAACTACTTTATACCAGTTAATAAACTTAAGAATCTGAAAGCATGAAATTAATTGAGGGTATCTTTAAAAGACTTTTGTCATTATTTATAATTATATCATCTACCTAACTTTTTCTTAAACCATACTTAGATTTTAAAAAAATTGAAGGTGTGATGTGCGATATCTGGCACACTTACTAAATTAACTTATTACTGAATTGTGTATACCAACTGGAGAAAATATATAAATAGGCTACAGTTAATATTTTTAAAATATGGGGAAAAATTATTCGAATTTCTAATCCACTTTAGCTATATATCTTTAATCAATATACAAAATATGTGATATACTTTACAACAATAAAAAAATTTATTCAACATAGAATTAAAAATAAAGTTGACACTACATTTATCATAATATGGTGCATCTTTTTTAATTCTCAAACTACACACTTTCTCAGCAACACTAATTATAAATGAACCACTTTATGTGACAAGCATATTTAGTAAATTTAAAGGTGCAGAATTTGAAGCTTCCATATAACAAAGAGGCCCAATTATTACATTGATGGAATCGGCTGTAATTGGGGCTATATGACACTCGGATCAATACACTTAACTAAAGGCTTTTCTTTTTTCCTATGCAAACAGGGCAACAAAGAGTACCCAAGTATGACTATAATATACACGTCACTACTATTTGCAATGCACATATGAGCAGAACTAACTTCCTAAGGCTTGTCTACGATACCTATATCAAACATCAAGAAGACTTGCGTTGGTCCTAAAACAAATAATAATTAATAAAGTACCTGCATGAATAACAAGCTTAGGGAAAATCATTAACAATCTTATAAAACATTAATCACCTATCTAAAAAATGATTTTTAGATAGGTATTTGCTTAGGATCGGGATGGAAAATTAAACACTAAAAAAACTTAAAAAAAAAGTTGAAATTATGTGTCTCAAAAAGCTTACAAAACAAATTAGTTAAAAGATATATGTTCAAGCTTCAAGGCCTTTGTGGATTTTTATATGATCTTTTGTGTAAAACTTTGTTTTATCTTTGGGTAGGGAACAACATCCACAATAATAACAGATAGGGACCACTCAATCCTATATACTAACAAATAAGATTATCTGAGTGTAAAAGTCCAAAAACTGAAATGGTTGCAACTTTATACCATATTCACACTATTCTAAAATAAACATACCCACTTTAAAAGTAGAAGGTTGAAAATCATCTCAATGTAAACAAGCAATAACCTTTTCCTGGGCTTTCCAACAATATTTTATTTTCAATATTCAATCTCCATTATTCCATTAAATATTTTTCGCATGCATGGCCCTTAATTTTAGACGGAATTGAGAAAATATGTTTTCCGGCATCTAGAGACCCTTAAACGTAAAGATCTAAAAAAATCTCACGAGGGAAGTAATAAGTGTATAATATTTTCGCAAAATAAAATTTTTTTGTTCTCGCAATATTAAAAAAAAACAAGTTTTCTTTGTACAGGGGTGACCCGCATTTAAATAAATGACCTGTATAAGTGGTTAGATTTTTAGGTCAAGCGGGGCTCATAATTTTTGGTGATTGATAAAAAAAATCTCATTTTCATTAAGTGGCTGTATAAACAGAACATATCCTGATTGTTCCACTGATTCGAACCGCCTTCCGATTTTATTAATGCGCTTGCCATTTTGTGTATGTTTGTTTTTCCAACCAAAAAATTTTAACCAAATACATATTTAGCGAATTTTCTTATTTAGTATATTTAATATATAAAATAATATTAAGTAGCTGTCTTAATAATATTGCGTAATATAATAAAAAAACAATTTTCTTTCTCCCTGTATATTTGTAAAAAGCCCATCGAGATTTAATAGCTCGATAAAAGAATTACACAACATTTTGGTATTCTATGTGTTTTATATATTTGTTTCATAATGTTGGTGAACATTCCTAAAATCAATATGTTTCCAAGGTGCGTACTACGTATAATATTAATTTTGATTTAAATGTATTTTTCTTTTTATAGTCATTGTTAGTTTTAAATGTAATGTTTTTTGAATGATGTTTTTCAACCATTTTAAATTGTACATATTAACTACATATGCTTTTATTGTAGAAAATAAACTATCTTGAGTTAACCTATACCCAAGAAAATAATTAACAAAATAAATGTGTGTGTATATATATATAATATATATATATATATATATATATATATATATATATATATATATATATATATATATATATATATATATATATATATATATATATATATATATATATATATATATATATATATATATATATATATATATGGTAGTGCGTATTTTCCCCTAAAGACATCGGCCCAAACAGTTAATGGACCGAAACTTCACTGGCCCTAACAGTCGAAATCCCGACAGATTGGAATGTGTGGAATGCGGCGCTAGCCCGACACTTTAAATAGCGAATTGGCGAGCTACGCTACTGGCTTTAAATGAGCCTGCTCTGTTGTCAAGTTTTATTGATAAAAATAAATATATTGTTTATTCATTGATAATCAAAACCACACCATGAAAAAATGATGTTAGCGTATTTGCCTGCATTCTAACTTTGAAGTGAAAATATTTTTACTTTTTTTTTTATTTATTATAATGTATTTGTTTATCACAGGAATATCAGGATATGTTCTGTTTATACAGCCACTTAATGAAAATGAGATTTTTTTTATCAATCACCAAAAATTATGAGCCCCGCTTGACCTAAAAATCTAACCACTTATACAGTGTCATTTATTTAAATGCGGGTCACCCCTGTACAAAGAAAACTTGTTTTTTTTTAATATTGCGAGAACAAAAAAATTTTATTTTGCGAAAATATTATACACTTATTACTTCCCTCGTGAGATTTTTTTAGATCTTTATCTTTACGTTTAAGGGTCTCTAGATGCCGGAAAACATGTTTTCTCAATTCCGTCTAAAATTAAGGGCCATGCATGCGAAAAATACATATATATATATATATATATATATATATATATATATATATATATATTTTTTTTTTTTTTTTGGTTTTTTATTTTCTTGAAATTTTCTTAGGGTCCTTGTAATAGTGAGATGTGTTTATGTTCTTATTCACATATTTATTAACGTTTCGGTCTATTTTGACCTTCTTCAGAAGACATTGAAGTTAGAAACTAAAAAATTGTAACTGTTAAATCATGTTCTGTATTTTACAATTTTTTACTTTTACTTACCTAGGAACAATCGATCTAGCAAAATGTATTGCTTCAGTCATAAACTATAATTTCCTGGATAATTTCTCATAAAACACAAATTAGTTTTAGTCATTACACGTAAGTACATTTAACACGACGTTTAGTATGACAATCCACAATACTAAAATAAAAACAGTAAACATATATGAGACAGAGAAATTTTCAGACTGAATGTCGATGTGAGATTATTATGGTTATTGCTATGGGTGACTTCTTCTGTAAATTTTTTCTAAGATTTAATTAGATTATAAGGTATCTGCTACACAAAACTGGAATTCCTTTTAAATATTATTATTTTAGGATATTGTAATATATTTTACTAAGATGTTTTATTTCGGTTTTTGAGTTTATAGCGTTCGGGTTATTTTTAATTTCAATCATTTCCAAAAAGGCTCGCTTTTTTGTATGATTTTCTGTTCTTAATATCTTAGTGTTTTCATAGTTAAAAGTATGATTTTTTTCTTGACTGGTCAGTAAGAGCCGTCTTTTTTTTTTGTCGTATTTGTGGCTGTTAATTCTATTTTTCAAATATTGACTGGTTTGACCGATGTACACGCCATTGCAATCTTGACATGTTATGTGCGATTGTAATATTATGAGGCTTGAATATATTTTTTAACTTTTCTGATAGACCCTTAACATATGGCAAAGAAAGATACTTTTTTTTTTGTTTTTGGTGTTCCGAAGGATTTGTTTTTTGTAGTTGAATGTAAAAAATATGAATACGTTTTTTGAAAATGGTGTTAATTAGACGATTAGGATAGTTGTTTAATTTGAGTGCATCTTTTGCTTTTTTTATAGCATTTTGCCTAAATTCTGTGTCAGATAATTTAAATGCGCGATCAGCAAGTCCTACGAGAACTGACTTTTTTTGTGAAAGTAAATGTTGGGAGTTAAAATTTAGGTATCTAGAGGACCATGTTTCTATAGTATACCATTCTGTTTGTATAAAATCGGTTTTTCGGTGCAACGTTAAGTCTAAAAAATGTATTTTGTTATCTTTTTTTATTTCGATTGTGAATTTAAGTTTTTTATGGTAACTCTTAAATTGTTCTAGTATATTTAGATGGTTGTTTTTTGGTATTGCTAATATACAATCATCCACGTATCTGTAGAAGATTCTTCGAGGTCTTCCATAACTAGCTGAGCAACTACGCTAGATATTGATGCACCCATTGCACATCCTTCTATTTGTTTATAAAAAGTTTCATTATACACAAAATATGTTGAATTTAAAGTCAATTCTACAGCTTCTAAGAAATCATTCAAAGGTATATCAGTATACGTTTTAAGTTTATTCCATTTTTTTGTAATAATTTCCTTTGCCAGTTGTACAGGTATATTTGTGTATAAGGATATTACATCTAGAGATATTAGTATATAATTATCTGGCAAAACAACATTTTTTATTTTATTTTTAAAATCTATAGACTCTTTGATATAGTAATTATTTTGATTTATAATTTTTTGAATTTGGTTTTTAAGAAATTTTGAAAGGTTTTCTAAAGGTGATTGTATATATGACGCGATGTGCCTTAAATCTTAGAAAAAATTTACAGAAGAAGTCACCCATAGCAATAACAATAATAATATCTCACATCGACATTCAGTCTGAAAATTTCTCTGTCCCATATATGTTTACTGTTTTTATTTTACTATTGTGGATTGTCATACTAAACGTCGTGTTAAATGTACTTACGTGTAATGACTAAAACTAATTTGTGTTTTATGAGAAATTATTCAGGAAACTATAGTTTATGACTGAAGCAATGCATTTTGCTAGATTGATTGTTCCTAGGTAAGTAAAAGTAAAAAATTGTACGATACGAAACATGATTTAACAGTTACAATTTTTTTAGTTTCTAATTTCAATGTATTCTGAAGAAGGTCAAAATAGACCGAAACGTTAATAAACATGTGAATAAGAACATAAACACATCTTACTTTTACAAGAACCTTAAGAAAATCTCAAGAAAATAAAAAAACCAAAAAAATATATATTAAAGTTACGGTCCAAGAAAACTTACAAAAACAAAATATATATATATATATATATATATATATATATATATATATATATATATATATATATATATATATATATATATATATATATATATATATATATATATATATATATATATATATATATATATATATATATATATATATATATATATATATATATATATATATATATATATATATATATATATATATATATATATATATATATATATATATATATATATATGTTAAATCACTGTCTATCTAAATTACTTTTTAAAAAATTATTTTATTACTCAAAAAAAATACAAATTAAAATATATACATTTGAACTTGCAAAGAGTAACGTTTAACAAAATGAATTCAAGCTAGACTGAACTGTACTGAACTAACTTTATACAAAGAAAAATAACTATTTATATGTTTCGTTATGCTGACTCAGTGGGAACTGCTTACTTCGTTCTTGAACACTTGGGTCAGGACGTGGGTTCTGCTGAAGAAGCTTTCTTGGTATAGACTCGTTTTCGTAAACAAGTAACACCTGCTGTTTATGAGAATAGGATGATCTACGTTGTTGACTGATATGTGATACTTTGTTATTGAGATAAGCTTGGCTTTCTGAATAACTGCGTTGGCGGGTGATAGCTGATAGTCTGGGAACCAAGGTTAGCATAACTTGTATGATGAAATAGCTGGTGAGAATAGATATAACAACTCCCCCATCAAGATGAAAGTTGGTACGTGGAAGTAACTTTCAAGCTGAATGTTTGTTCAGATTAAGTTCTATTTCTTCAGATTCTTCTGTTGGTTCACCAACACGTATGTTTGGTCGCCTTCTTGGAAATATTCTTCTCCATTGTACAAAATTTGTTCTGGACCTTGGTGGAGAAGGCGGGTAGTCATCACTATTGGCATTGACAATTCCAATACTGAGGTTCTTAGGTTTTCTTCTGTAACATTTACAAAATATGTACAGGATAATTAGACTGATGATCAGAGTTATGGTCAGGATCGTAAACCAACCGATATGTTTCTTTACGAATGGTTGATTGATTAGTCTGTCCAACTGATCAGAATATTCATTTAATTTATGTTGAGCGATATTTAAGTTTTCTGTGTCAATGTCGTGTAACTTAAGAGGCTTCAAGTCTGGTATATGAATCTTCTCAGGATAATGGCTGCAGCAATCATATGGAATTTGGATTGGAACGTTGCTGTAGGTAACATTATCATAAGTATTTACAAATTTCTTCGCTAGAACTTTGGTGCTGCCAATAAATGCACTGCACTCTGGTTGAAGTTTGATTACGGCGTTGGTACTGATTGTTTGGGTAACAACGTCTCTGGAACCACATTTAATAGTCGCAGGTAGAAGGTCTGCAACGGTAACTAACCAGGAGTTTTGATTAAGTTTTTGCACATGATAGTCTTTGCCTAGGATAACTGAAACTTCTTGGAAGGCGATTGATTAATCGTAGTAACTGGGCTTCACTAACAGCATCACTGTCTATTGGATATGGCAGGATGTTGGAACATATTAGTGTTCGGCTGCTCAAAGATTTACATGTTTCCAAGTTGCGAATTGTGATATATAATAATGAATCATCGTTTCGCGCAATTAAATTATTTGTTATTGAAAGAATGTGGTGAAGACCTGTTCGATTATCCAAAATTGGTATTGGATATAAATAAAAGAGAATATATTTTTCTGGATCAACTAATGGGATTTCGAGAACCAAAATTATTTTTGAATCATATTGATATGCCTTTAGTTCTATGATTTCGAGATATTGAGCCACACTTGAAGGGTGAATTAACAAAGGTAAATTATTTCTTTGCAATGATTGAGATATGTGCTTTAGTGATTCTATTAAGTCAAAAGGTGTAATAATTGAACTGTGTAAAATTCGTAAACGGGCGAAACCAATTGAATTTATAATATCATTCAAAGAATTTTCAAGAAATGAATAACTTTCCATTAATAGTTCGCAAATATTTAATATTTCTATTTGAGAGGAATAATATTTCAGTTCGTCAAAAATATCTAGTATTGATTTTCGAATTTCTATAATATCATTATTGAATGTTTCTTCGTCAATTTTAAGTTTCTGAATAGTTGAATTAAATTCTTTTATTACTGAGGTAGTTACTGAGATTTGATTTTTAAGAAGATTTTCGATTTGATATTCATCATGTGTTATTTTTTCTATACACTCATTAAAATATTCGCCATCGGAGGCATCTAAGTTTCCTGTAAGTGCTTTCCAAAATGTTCCTATATCATTAAAAATTCCACGTTTTTCTCTAAGAATATATTTTTTAGTATCTGCCATTATCTCTGTATATTTTTGATTTACAGCTCCTGATATTGGTCTAAGGAGACTAATATGTGTTAATACTTCAGATTTAAATGCTTTCATTCGTGATACGTCTTTGTTGATATTATTTATAAGGTTTTCTAAAATTCTATTATTATTTACAATTGTATCCTTAATTGGTTCTAAGTCTTTATATACAAGTAATGTCCATTTGTCGTTAGAGATTCTTATTTTTGCTTCTTCATGAAAGAAGACTCCTATCGTGTTGTTAATTGAACTTATGGAGTATTGGGACCGGACGACTGATGACAGTCCGAGGATGGTCCTGTAAGAGAAATTTGCTCGTAGTATGGTTTTAATCTATCAAAATTTATTTTAGATTTTTGTTTAGTATTAGGATTTAATAAGAGGGCTGAGTTTTGATAAATTTGGAGAATTTCGAAAGGGCCATTAAATTTGTTTTGAGCTTTATCTTTAATTTAGGATTCGCGTACATATACTTTTTCACCTATTTTATATTCATGAGGATGTTTGGGAACATGTTGATCAAAACGTTCTTTTGCTTTTTCTTTTTGTTGTTTCGTTTTATCACGAGCAGATTTATAAAGAAATTGCATACGATTGTTTAAATCACGTATGTATTTTGATATAAGGGTTTTATCATTATATAGGATTTCAGAGGGTCTAGAAGAAGTATGTCCGAAAATTAGTTCAAAGGGCGTAAAACCGTGGGTTTTATTTTTCGTGTTATTGTAACAAATAACAGCATACGGAAGTACGTTGAACGGATGTTCATGTGGGTTTTCGGTTTGATTAGCTCTTATCATTTCGCTAAGTGTAGCGTGAAATCTTTCTAGAGAGCCGTTTGAGTGGGGGTGACCTACACTTGAAAATGTTATTTTTATGTCGTATAGTTCACATAGGTCTTTCATTAGTGTATTATTAAATTCACGGCCATAATCACAATGGATTCGTAGTGGGGTACCATAATGTTGGAAAAATAAAATAATAGTGTTAACGATAGTTTTTGCCGTTTTATCTTCAATTGGATAAGCTTGGGTAAATTTAGTAAGTTCGTCTCGTATTGTCAAAGCATAGTTCTTAGATGGATATTCAAATATATCGATATTTATTCGTTCAAATGGTGTTTTCGGTGTTTCTGTTATCACTAAAGGGTTGCTTAAATTTTTTCGACATATTTTAATTTTTTGACATGTTTCACAACTTTTTATAAAATTTTCTACATCTTTAATCATTCTGGGCCAATTATATTTTTCTTTGATGCGTCTTAAAGTTTCGTTAATTCCGCGATGTAAATTACTTTTGCCTAAATGGTATTGTTCCAATATAATTGCTATTTGGTCTTTATCTGGGATGGTTACAATATTTTGACAAATACATATTTTAATATCTTTGTCTGCAAAGATAAAGGAAAATATTTCAAGAATAGGTAGGTCTATTTTATTTTCGAGCAGTTGACGAAAGGTCAAATTCGTTTTGTCCTGTATAAATAATATAGAAAAGATGTTGGACTACATTTTCTGGATCGAGTAACAAAGGAATTATGTAATATTTCCGATTTTTAACTGTTTTACTAGAGAAAATATTTAGTTTTTGTATTGAAAAATCTGCATTTTCTTCAAAAATGTCTTCTAATATTTCATGATGTAATTCTCCTAAATTCTTTTGTTGAAAAAAGGTTATTATGTTTTTATGTGATTTATTTAGAAGTTGTTCGTTTGAAGTTTCAATTTTTGAATAATCAATTAAAGATTTTGTTTCGTACATATTAGCAAATGTGTTGTAATCTTCGGTTATTTTTTTATCATCGAAATTTAAATTTGAGTTATTAGATTTTTCATCATCGTCTCGATTTGTCGCAAAAATAGAGAGTTTTGATTGGAATTTTGCGCATTGATTAAAATGATTAATTTTAATTCTTGATAATGCGTCTGCGTTTTTATTAATCTTACCGGGTTTGTAAATTATTTCATACTCATATTCTTCGAGTTTAAGTCTCCAGCGTGCGAGTCTACTACCTGGGTCTTTGATTGAAAAAAGCCAAGTAAGAGGGCGGTGGTCTGTGATTAGTTTAAATTTTCTGCCAAAAAGATACGGGCGAAAATGTTTTACTGCCCATACGATTGCAAGGAGTTCACGTTCAATAGTTGAATAATTTGTTTCGGCTTTACATAGGGTTCTAGATGCATAGCCAATTGGTAAATCTTTTCTTACAGGTCCTTGTGATAACACAGCGCCTATTGCAAAAGCACTAGCATCTGTGGTCAAAAGAAATGGTTCGTCAAAATTTGGGTATATAAGAATTCGGTCAGAAATTATCAATTTTTTTAGTTCGTCAAAAGATTCTTTGCAATCAGAATCAAAGTCAAATTTTATTTCTTTTTTGAGTAAACGAGTAAGTGGTTTAGAAATTTTCGCAAAATTAGGAATGAATCGTCGATAATTGCTAAGCCAAGGAAAGATTTTATATCCTTAGGATTTTTTGGTTGGGGAAAATTTTGAATACATTCAATTTTTTCGGGATTTGTTTTAACACCGTCTTTAGTTATTACGTGTCCAAGATATGCTACTTCTTTGCGTAAAAATTCGCATTTGTCTGGTTGTATTTTAAGATTAGCTTTTCTTAGTCGTTTGAAAACTTCGCGTAATCGATGGATATGTTCGTCAATTGTAGCAGAATAAACTATGATATCGTCCATATAGACAAGACATCGTTCATTTAGGATTTCTAAAAGAATATTGTCCATTACACGTTGGAATGTAGATGGGGCATTCTTTAGTCCGAAGGGCATTCGTAAAAATTCATAATGACCGTTTTCTACTGAGAACGCTGTTTTTGAAATATCTTTAGGATCTATCTCTATCTGATGGAAACCAGAAGCGAGATCAAGAGTAGTGAAATATTGACACTGTCCAAGTTGGTCAAGTAAATCTGAGATATTAGGAAGTGGATATTTATCATTAACAATTTTCTATAATCTATTACGATTCTCCATTTTTGTTTATTACTAGAGTCGATTTTTTTCGGTACAACCCAAACGGGAGATGACCAGGGAGAAATTGATGGTCTAATTATACATTGTTGTAACATGTTGTTTACTTGCGTTTTAACCTCTTGTTCATGTATTTGGGGATATCTATGATATCTTGCCTCGTATGTTTCGAGTTCTGTTGAAGAGTAATTGTCCTCAACTTTATACAGTGGTAGTGTTTTAAAATTGGTAATAAGTTGTTTATTCTTTAAATCGATTGTACATTCGTAGTGTTCTAGGAAGTCAAGACCTAGAATTCCGTCAAAATCAATGTCTAAGTTGTAAATATAGACTTTGTGAGGGTTACCGTTGTTAAAATTTATCAAAGTTGATTCAGTTATTAAAAGTTTTTGTTCGGTAATGCCTTGAATTGTTGCATTTTCGGGGAAACGATTTGGAAAGTTCTTTACTGCATTTTCTTTGAAAATTGAAATACCTGCACCAGAATCTATGAGTAGTTTGAAATTATTTGTTGCGTCTTTAATATAGTGAAGATTTTTGGGATTTATAGCAAGGAAGGGATTTAAAGAAATTGTTGTTCGGGGAAATTGAGTGAGGGATTCAAATCGTCTAGCGTGAGAGTTTCGATTTGGGCTTGTATTTGATCTGTTTCTATAGGGGCTTGATTGGGTGGATGGTTTTGATTTGGGGATAAAAGAAAATTTCGATTTTCCTCGATTGGAAAATTTTGGTCGAAGACTACCATTGGTTCGTTAAAGTTTAAATTGGGATCTGGATTCTCATAAGAATTGTCGTATTCGTTTTCGAATAAAGTAGAGGGGTCTTCATAAGAAAAGAATGAGGGATCTTGGTAATCTTGTTGATAGTCTTGATAATAGTCATTAAAATATTTTTCTTGATTGTTATCGGTGCTAACTAATTGAGCTTTAAAATTGGGATTTTTCTGAATTACTGAGGGCCGAGAATAATTAAAATTCGGTTGACGTTGGAAATTATTTTGTTTTGATTGGTTATTTGTAATATTTGGGGTTTGCGTATTTGGGCTTCTTTGTTGTTGCCTGTTTGGTCTATGTGACTGAAAAGAATTTGTTTGCGGGGCAAAGTGGGGTCGCTGAAAATTTAAGTTTTGGGAAAAATTGGGACGTGGTTGTCCGTTATTGACATGGTATTGATTTGCTGAATGACCAATACGTCCACATTTAAAACATTTTTGTGTTTGACAGTTTGGTTTTTTCAAAGGTTGATTGAATGGCTTTGGTGGGTTCGGTTTTGAAACATTTTGAGATTCGAAATAGGACAATTGAAGTTCACGTCGAATACGTATTTGGGCTTCAAGAAGATCTGTTGGGTTACTGGCACGAATTGTATGTCCAATACGGGGTTCGAGACCTGTTAAGAGGGTACTCAGGGACATGGATTCGATCAGGGTTATTTGAGCTTGTTTCTGTTGTGGGGTGAGATTAGACTTTTGTATATTAGCGCGCATTTTTCCATTTAGCACTTGAAGTCGGTTGAGAAAGGTTAAAGGACTCTCATTAGGTAATTGTTTGATACGTTGTAAGTCTTGCATTAAAGAAGACAAGTCTAGCGTATCTCCGAAGTGAGAATTTAAAAGTTGTTTTATTTCTAAGTAAGAAATAGGATTGCGAGAGCTTATTAGCTGCGCTGCTCTTGCACGTAATTTATTTTTTATGTGGATTACTAATAAATCTTTTTGATCGCGTGTAGACATATTGTAAGCACAATCACAAGCGTTGAGAAATGTTTGGAGACAAATTTGATCACCATCGTATTCAGGAATTATCGAAAATATTTCAGATAATTTATACGGTTCAATTTTGGGTGTCTCAGGGACATTTTGTATTCCGTTATCAGTCATGGTTGCTCAATATATCACAATATCAAAATGAAATAATATAGGCACACAATATTATATAAAAAGGATACGAACTCAAAATTAAGAATTTAGGTTGATTGGCAGTACGTAAAGTAGTACACAAATCAACGTAAATTAAAGCAATACTAAAATCTACAAAATTTAAGTTTTTTCTTGAAATTTGATTAACTGTATAATCAAAATTTGAAATTAAAATATTCTTTTGGATTTTTGAAATTTGTTTTTGAATTCAGTTTTTCGTTAACTAATTATCAAAATTGAAAAATCGAACAGTTTCCTTAAATTTGAATAAAAATTTCAATATTTTTGGAAAATTAAAAAAAGAAAATTAGTAAACGAGATGATTCAGACTTACATTACTAGTAGAAACATCAGAGTTCGTCGTGTTCTCTGCAGCAACTTCTACCAGGGGCTTCACTAGGTGTTTCTAATCCGTAGATTGACTGCGAGTTGGTGACGTCGGGTCGTGATTTTCTCTGTTTTTCTTGTTTTTCACAGGTTCTTCTGAACAATGGATTGGGATCCTCCGTCGACAGTTAGAGTGCACAAAGGCTTCGTGTTCTGTTAGACGTTTTCAGATCCTACCGACTGCCCCAGTTTGTTAAATCACTTTCTTGCCAAATTACTTTTTAAAAAATTATTTTATTACTCAAAAAAATACAAATTAAAATATATACATTTGAACTTGCAAAGAGTAACGTTTAACAAAATGAATTCAAGCTAGACTGAACTGTACTGAACTAACTTTATACAAAGAAAAATAACTATTTATATGTTTCGTTATGCTGACTCAGTGGGAACTGTTTACTTCGTTCTTGAACACTTGGGTCAGGACGTGGGTTCTGCTGATGAAGCTTTCTTGGTATAGACTCGTTTTCGTAAACAAGTAACACCTGCTGTTTATGAGAATAGGATGATCTACGTTGTTGACTGATATGTGATACTTTGTTATTGAGATAAGATTAACTTTCTGAATAACTGCGTTGGCGGGTGATAGCTGATAGTCTGGGAACTAAGGTTAGCATAACTTGTATGATGAAATAGCTGGTGAGAATAGATATAACATATATATATATATATATATATATATATATATATATATATATATATATATTATATATATTTATAGATATATAGCCTGTATTTTTCGTTAATCCCGAGTTTCTGGTAAAACGATTTTACCGATTTTTATATATCAAATTTTGTCTTATAATTAATAAAAAAATTTACTTATTTTAAACACGCTTTAAAATTGGAACAAGTATTTTATAATTATTTATTTATTGCCTACAAAATTACAAATGTACTAAAAAAGTAAGCAAAAAAATGGTGTCAAACCTAATAAAAACATTTTTAAAGTAAAATGCCCTGTCTAATATCCAGGAGCCAGTGGCAAAAGCTCTGAGAATCGGTATAAGGAATGTACAGAAACTTGTGCGTACAAAAAAACATAATTTACTTCCAAAGAAGATTAAGAAATGTACACGAAAAAATCCAAAGGCAAAAGACTTAAGTTACAATGCAAAAATGGATATTCATAATGCAATTTATGATTTATACACGTCAAAGATTAACATAATCCTTCAGAAACTTTTTAATATTTATAATTTAATATTATAGACTAAAAAATATCATCATCACTTAAAAAGTCCTCATCTTATGAGTCGTCCTCAAATGGCGCAATGATCATTGGTGCTATTTAGACATCTAGAACTCGTTCTCTATTCCATCAATCCTATATTAATTTCTCCATATGTTCCATAGATTTCTTCCAGTACTCCGGCGTAATATAATTTAACGAATCTTGCCAAACAATTTGCACTTTATCTGATGTAAGATCATCGTTCACGTATTTTTCGTAATATGATTTTGCCCCAGCCCATATTAATTCTATTTCGTTAAACTGGCAATGGTATGGCTGCAGTCGTAAAACCTCATGTCCTTTTTCCCGTAATATTTCGTCTACGGCATATATTGTTGGTTTTTTAATAGATTTTGCCATTAAAAGAAGTTCTAGTTTCAGCATATTGGGTAAAGGATTTTGTTTTTGTTTTATTAGCCAGTCATAAATATCACTTTTTTTCCGGGATGAAGTAGGTTGTTTATTTAAGATTCTTAAATGATAAGATGCATTGTCCAGAATGATTAAAGATGAAGCATCTAAATTTGGAATCGGTTGTTCTTTTATCCACTTTTCAAACAGTTCACAGTTCATATTATCATGGTAGTCCATACTTTTGGATGTTGACGAAAACAGTAAACTTGCACCTGTAAGAAATCCTGTGTGAAGAACCTGCATGCAAAATGATGATCCGTTTTCCCGTCCCACATCCCTTTTTTGTCTTGAGACTTTTTACAGACTCGTCCTGCCAAGATTTCGAACCACTTCCATTACAAAATATCCAAGTCTCATCTAAAAATGCCACTTTTAGTTTAAGTTTTGTATTAACATTTTCCGTGTATTTCTTTAAAAACTGGATACGCTGACTTGCTATATGTGGCAACTCGCATAAAAATCCTCGATTACAGTCCTTTTTATATCGAAAACCCAACATTTTTATTAATGTTGACAACGATTTTAGTCCAATTTCCAATATGCCTCGATTTTTTAAAGCTTCTTTTAAAACTTGAAGGGTTATATTAGTTTTTGATGTGTATAAATCGTAAATTGCATTACGAACATCCATTTTTACATTGTCACTTAAGTCTTAAAAAGTTTGTTGTTGATAAATCGTATGACCCGCACGATAACACTCGTTTTTATATACAAGAATTCCACATCCATCGAAATTACTGTTGTAGTAACAGTAATTTCGATGGGTGTGGAATTCTTGTATATAAAAACGAGACATTTTTTCTTTTTTTTATTTACTTGGATTTTATTGCTATACAGAGTTTGAGTTTAATATGCTATTACTGAAATGTAGAGGGTTTTATGTAAGAAATGATTTATTCATATTTAGATTAATTTACTTAGATATCAGATTATGATAAATTTGGCTTAGATTATTGATATCTTTTTTATCGTTAACGGCATTTTTCTCCTTTTTAATTTGTAACATTTCTTTCATTGAGAGTTCGCGATAATTAGTTTCTTGCTCTAATATTTTGGTTTGTTTAAAATCAAATTCATGTTTTTCGTGTTCGTGTTTGTAGAGTGCAGTAGATGCATTTTTTGTATATTTGTGACCGTTTAATCGACTATCTAAGTATTGTGTTGTCATTTCTATGTACTTTTTTGTGCAATTTAAACATGGAATTGAGTAAACTAGGTTTGATTTCTTTTTTTTTATTACTTTGCTTAATGACAGACAGTTATGTCGTGTTTAGACAAGATGTGATTTACTTTTTCTGATAGACCGTCTGTGTAGGGCATTGCAACGTATTTAGTACTAACATTTTTTCCTTTTGTTGCTTTCTTTATGTTATTACAAAATACATGAGTTCATTGTTTAAAAACTCGTAGTATGTTTTTTCCGGATAATGGTTATTTATTAAAGTATTATTAACCTTCTTTAAAATCTCAGGACGATATTCTGGGGAAGTAAGTGAGATTGCACGACCGGTTAAACCTATATTAACGCTATTTTTTTGATTTTTTGGATGGTTGGGGTTAAAGTTTAAGTACCGACCTGACCATGTTTTTTTTGTATACCACTTGGTTTTTATGTTTTGATCTTTCTTGTTTCTAATTAGGGTTAAGTCTAGAAAATTTATTTTTTTCTTGTTTTCAGTTTCCATGGTAAATTTTAATTTGGGGAGAAAATTATTAAAAGCATTTAATAGGTCATTAATATGGTTTTTTGAAACGCCAGTTGAACAATCATCTACAAATCAAGTTCACTTATCACACTCTCCTCCAGATATTCCTTAAAAGAATTTATAGAAGCTATTAACATTACTCTAGATAACAATTATTTCCAGTATGAGGAGAAATAGTATTAACGGTTAGATGGTTGCGCTATGAGTTCTTCTGTTTCTTCCATTGTCGCACAATTGTTATTGTTATCTTTAGAACCTTATAACTTTTTGTTATCTCCTATACACAAATCTTTTTGTAGGTAAACTAAATAAAGCTAAAAATATAGGTGTTAATTATATCATTTTTTATTAATATATTTTATATTCGCGTGTTAATGACAAATAAATGTCATAACCATTTTGTATAAGACCTCAAGGGTAATTTGTTAATAAAAGAATGAGAAGATTGAAAAAGAAACATGTTTATGCCAGTACTACATTTGTTATAATTATATCTTACAATGTTGTATTTTATTTTTAAAAATCGATTTAAATACCCACATTACCATACTAAACCAAAGGGATAAATAAGGATTTGTATTTTCCAACTAAACAGCATTCAGAAATAGGAAGTCAGTTTTGTCCATTATCATGTTTTTTTTAAAGACTACATTTTTTACAACTAGCCCTTATTCCTAACATATTGAAAATTTAGAAAAACATCGCTGTTTGTTTAGTTAATATGCAGAATTTACTACACTTTTTAACTAGTATAATAAATCAGTAACTATTTTTATTTACTAATTTCCACTCATTTATTTTAGTTTAACAGCTGTTTCGACACTCTGTGTCTTTTTCAAAAACCAACTCAAAACTGATACTAAAACTGGAATTTTTAACAATAATAAAAGAGTAGTGTCTACCTACTAAACCCGCACAGACATAAGGTATAAAGGTTCAACAGTGAGGAGCCGTTTATGGTTTAATAAATTCAAATTTAAGTTCAGATTTTGAAGGATCAAACGGACTTAAACGGACACTGTTGAACCTTTGGCAGTGTTTTTATATTCGTTGGTGAATCCATCAGAGGTACCATAATTCCACCAAAGAGTTTTTATATTTATGCTGGTTGATTTCTGATGCCACCAGTCAGCGCTTTTATATTCACAAAATAAGTGTGGTGGGCCTACCATAAATTCAACATTTCCACCGGTCTTAGGATATGGTTGATTTGGTGGATGATTAAGGAAATAGGGAGAATTGTCAAAATAAAAGCAATTTGTCCACAGATTATTAATTTGTTTCTTAATTCGTTTTGAATTTTACACAATTTCATTTGTAACAATAGAATTTATAAGTGTCAATAATTTTATAAATCCCTTTTGTGGAAAAATTAAATTGTGGAAAAAAATGGCCAAGAAGATTGGTGAACATATAAAAATAATAAAGAAAAACAATAAAAAAGACACACTATTTCACCAAACTGTTTTTAAATCGCATATTCGGTGGCTCCAACACTGATTGATTTTGAATGACGTCATCCCACCACTGCTCCCATCCACGACACCAAAGTGGTGAATATAAAAACGCATCTTTTATAACTAAAGTTTGCGTGGATTAAGTAAGTAGACACTTTACTCTTCCATCTTTGTTAAAAATTCCAGTTTTAGTAGCAGTCTTGAGTTGGTTTTTGAAAAAGACTCAGGGTTTCGAAACAGCTTGTTGAAAGTGCTTAATTTTTTTTTATAATACGATGTAATCCGAGGTTTTGTCCTAATAGACCACCGTCGCGTCGTCGCAGTTATTGTGAGTGGTAAGAGGTTTCATCTAGGAAATATTTGATACACTAAATTTCACCTACTACCGCCTGCACTACGAAACATTTATTTAGTCTTTGGTCTTGTCCAGAACGTGCAAGATAACAGGTTATTTTTTGTTTATGTTGATAATTTTAGACGGTCGTCGTAATAGTGCTCTTTATGTTTAATTTTAGGTTACAAAACAATGAAATGTATAGCGGACATTTGATATAAGTAAAGAACGACGCCCGTTTATAAAAAAATGTCGGAGAAGAACTGTTAAAAAACTATAAGTCTTCCAGGGCAAATTCTTCGGGACTTCACACGTACATTTGCGATACTGCTGCGAAATATTCTAGAACGAGGAGGCTAGATGAACCTGATCCCCCTCCAAATAAGAGGAGTCAAACGCAAAGCACGTTTTTTTGCAAAGTTAGCACTGAAAAGAGCATATTTTAACCAGCTTTAGAGAATGTGTGGATCAGCAGGCGCATAATTAAGATTAAAGTTTAGGTTACTGAAATTTCTGCAAAAAATGTTTTTAATGACTCCTATTTGCATTTTCTGTTAGTTTTAGGTCACTTATTTGAGAATTTATTGTATACGTTTTGTGTTTTGCAGTTTTTTGTAACTTTTTCAATTTTTTAAATTATAATGTCTAACATTACACTTTTTGTTCATTTTCATATTACCATAAAACAATGCAAAATAAATTTAACCTACATAAGAAAAAGAGCATAAAATAAATGTAAATAAATTAGTAAACATTTTTTTTGCAACATTTAATAATTGTAGCAAACAAGCATTCAGCCATATTTGGTTCCCCGTCGTATACTCTTGTAGTTTAAAATAGGTTGTGTATCGTAGTGTTAAATCGCCGGGTCGCTGAAACAAAAATAAATTAAATGGCTTATTTTGATCAGAAAGTCAACTGTCTTATGTCCAAAAATTGGAAAAAATTGCAGAAAGTCGTTTTCCATAAGAAGTATGAACTGTTCTTAATACATATTCTTTTTTACGCTTCGTATAGCGTCTAACGGAAAATGTTCTGAAAAATAAAATACAATACATGGGATCGAAGTGAGAACGTCCTATTTTTTTAAGTTTGTTAAAAAGAAACCGTTCTTTTCCTCGGGTTGTTTTTTATATACACGTGTGGATGGCATCACAGAGGAAGGTAATCCTGAGTTTCTGTATTGCACGAGAACTGGAAGCCATCTTCTACTCGTCCTATCGAATTCATAATTTAGCTTTTGTTTACTGCATTTTGATAAAAACTTGCGAAAAAGTACCTCTACTGGACCCTAATAAGGATAACAAATTTTAAGTCTTTGTATCTAATACATATATAATATCTATCCTCGGTAGATTTTGTCCAACCGGCCAAATGAAATAATTTAGTTTCATAAATCTAGTTTTTTTTATTCTGACCAAAATGACAGTAAATATTGCTTATTAAATAAAAAATTATATTTATTCACTTAATATAAAAAAATATTGACAAAAAATGATATTTTTACATTAAATATTTATTTTTATGATTAAATGTAGAGAAAAAAGCGTTGAAACTTTAAAGAAAAACCAAATAATTGCAAAAGCTTATTTTTAAAGCAAACAATATCTACATACAACTCTATAGACATGTAGTTTAAAATATTTCTAGACGGTATAGCTTTGCCTTGTACCGTGGTTGCCTTAATAACTTCTTATGTTCTATGACGATTAATGCCGGAACATTTTTTGAAATAGGAGTTAACCCGAAAACCTACATAAAATCCAATTTTGCCTGTTTGGGTTGCCTTACAGCTAGAAAGCAAGGGGCAGAGGGCAGTCGCAATGAAAAAAAATCAATAACAATCATATTTTAAAAACTAATATATTGATCTAGTCTAGTCGGAATCTCTAGTTTATCTGCAGCCTGGAGTTAAGCCAAAACATATGTGAATTATTTATGACGAATTCTTGATTAAACATCGTCAACGACAAAATTTAAATCTTCTAAATTTTAAAAGTTAATAATTAATATAGTTGCTGTATTTTTAAACACAGAACTTTTAAAGTTTACAAGATTATTGTTGTTTTTTTTGTAAGCCTTTAAGATGATAAAATTCATATAACTCATGCTTAGTAGTTTGGTAGGATTTTTTTTCATATAATGTAGATCGGCAAAAGTTAAAGGAAGCGATTAAAGTTTCCATTCCCAAATTTGGGAAAGCATCTTGTAGTTAGTTTTTTTCTTGTTACTTAACTATATTGTAGTAAGGATCTGTTTAGTTTTTGTTATATTTTATTGTTGTTTTCCCGATCACTTGTTATATAGCCAATAATAAATTAGTTACAAATTCTTGTAGTATCAGTAATTTGTTTCGAATTTTCTAGATATTTAATTTTGTTATTAAAATTAACACCTTTTATTAAAATTAAGGAACCTGGAATTCGAGGGCATTAAGATAAGACTATATATAAGCCAGTCTCAACAACTGCTAGCTAGATTTAATTCTCACACAGTACAGAATTTCATTATGTTCAAAATTACATTATAGTTATTACCTAATTCTCTGTATTTACTGTTTGAAATAAAAGTTGTTCAAAAAAAAGGCGATTTGACTGCAACAGCTTTAATAGTGTCAGAGGTAAGCAATTTATTACCGTGTATTTCAGTACTTTGCTAAAGATTTGGAAACCCGAAGAAGCTCAAAAGAAGTTTCTATATGCTGCCTTTCAGTTACATATTTTTCGGCAGGAATACCCTTGCCTTTATCAAAAAGTTCATCCTAAAAGCTAAAATAGAATATCTACACTTTACAATAAAAACTCATATTTCTTTTGATATACCATGAAACGTAAATAATCCATTATAATTGCAAAATTTTATAAAGAACAAATTTCACATATTTTACGAACTACTCGTCCTATAACAAAAAAAACGACCACAACAACATACTGTTTGCAACTCGCTCTTTGGCGATATCACGTACACTGAGTTAAATTTTATTATAAATAATTTATTATAAAGGGTGATTAACAAAATCACCCTTCGTTGGAATAGAAGGGACGGGTGGCGCTTACCGTAGTTATATTATGTCGTAGTACACTTTATTTAACAGATCTATATCTTTTTTGCCATTTATGGCATGAGTATTTTTTTTATTTCCATCGACTCGTGAATTTACCTCTCCTTTTTATGTAATTCTGTTTTTAAAATTTTTGTTTGGTCAAAATCGAAAGTGTGATTATTTTGTTGTGCGTATTTTGATAATGCAGTTTGGTTTTTTATGTCGGACTTATGGGCATACATTCGTGACTGTAAATATTGTTGTGTTTGCCCGCTATAAACGCCATAACAATCCTTGCATGGTACCTGATATACTATATGTGTCTTTTTTAATTTTGAAGTTTTTGTCTTAAGTTTGGTGTAGTGTTGATCTAGCAAATTATACCCCCTATGAGCAACTAGTATGTTATATTTAGAGAATAAATGCTTAAATTGTTCGGATAGCCCCCGTATAAATGGCAGTGTCAAGTAACTTTTCTTTGTTTTGTTTGATTGAATTGTTTTTTAGTGACCCAAGGTGTTGTTGTTTCTTTTTTTGAAAACCGAGTTTATTAAATGAGTAGGATAACTATTTTTTTAAGAGCTTCTTTGGCTTTTTCGATTGATTATTTTCGAAACTCGGGATCTGATAATTGGATTGCTCTATCTGCCAGGCCGATTATGACAGATTTTTCCTGAGTAAGAGGGTGATGGTTATTTTGTTAAAAATAATAAAATTTAAATCAGTGTACGTCATATCGCCAAAGAGCGAGTTGCAAACAGTATGTTGTTGTGGTCGTCTTCTTTGTTATAGGTCTAGTAGTTCGTAAAATATGTTAAATTTGTTCCTTATAAAATTTTGTAATTATAATGGATCACTTACGTTTCATGGTACGTCATTAATTTTAATAATCTAAGCCACCTTGGATTACTTTTCATTAAAATGGCTGCTAAAATAGGACGCTTTACCAGTTTTTGGCGAATATCTTTTAATACGTTAGAAATTTTAATAACGATCTACTTACAAAAAAGTTTTATTTTTCAATTACGCATCGATTGCAATGAAAAAAGTATAAGGTTGACGTTTAAAATAAGAAAGAAAATGCACTTTGAAGTTTGG
Source organism: Kuschelorhynchus macadamiae (assembly GCA_030620095.1). Lineage (NCBI taxonomy): Eukaryota > Metazoa > Arthropoda > Insecta > Coleoptera > Curculionidae > Kuschelorhynchus > Kuschelorhynchus macadamiae. Next base: position 1,462,819 of record JAUTXW010000005.1, on the reverse strand, counting down.
TAATTTTAACACTTAATTTTGTAGACCCTGTATAATTTAGATCGTTTAAATTTGGTCAGCGAGATTGTCAAACCTTATTTAATGAACTCCCAGTTTGATTCTTATGTCGAGGCAATATTTGAATTTTTATAATTTTTGTTAACCAGTGGTGTAAATTCACTTTTTTCATATTTAATTTTTTAAGCGGTTATTTACCGATCGAATCCAATCTAATTTTAGAATGATGTAAACAACTATGGAAGCCATCTAAATAAAGTCATAAGTGAGCTGGGATGGACCATCCTGTATATATATATATATATATATATATATATATATATATATATATATATATATATATATATATATATATATATATATATATATATATATATATATATATATATATATATATATATATATATATATATATATATATATATATATATATATATATATATATATATATATATATATATATATATATATATATATATATATATATATATATATATATATATATATATATATATATATATATATATATATATATATATATATATATATATATATATATATATATATATATATATAGTATATATATATATATATATATATATATATATATATATATATATATATATATATATATATATATATATATATATATATAGTGTGTCCCACGACGAACTGCGGCGATCGATTTCTCAGAAAGTAGGCTTTGGAAAATTTTGAAATTTTGGCAGCTAACTAAAGTCGATGGGGGCAATTCGCGCAAAATATTTTCAAGATGGCGGCACTTCCGGTTATACCGGAAGGTAGTCGTCAACTTTCTTTTTTTAACTTTGGATTCCTCGAAAAATTCTAGGTATATTTCATGTATAATATCCTATACCTGAGTTGAACTGTTTTTGAGATATTTCGAATTTTATGTAAGAAATGACGTTTGCAAGTCTAGACGTAATTATAAATATCTGCTTATCGAAGTCTCTATTATTTATTTGCGGGTGGCTTCCTTGTCCAAAAGGATCCACTTTGGTGGCCTATGCTGATATTTTTATAATAAATAAATATAGGGTGATCAAAAACTGACATTATAAATATACTTTAAAAAATCGTTAAAAGTTACTTTTTTCAAATAGAAACCCCCAATTTTTATAATTTTATCTTATTTAACACTTAAAATTTGTAGTTTTTGAGTTATTGACGATTTAACATTTTTTATTTTAATAATGCCAGACGGCTTCTAAGTTTTTTTGTTAGTTTGTTATGATAGGGAGGCCTGGCGAGAACAAAACCAATTGGTTACTATAGAAACGTATAATTTATTGTCGTTTGACAATTACCTACTAAAATATTATTTATTTATTGTAGTAATTATAATAATTATTAAACTAATAATCATGCCGGGGCGATTAAATTACACACACGAGGATTATTTGAATTTGTTTATTATCTATGGGGAATCTAACAGAGTTTTAACAAGAACCTGCCAGATATTTGCTGATAAATATCCAGATAAACAGAAACCGTCACCGAACAGCGTTAAACAAATGTTGGAATACTATAAAAATTTTGGAAACGTTAAGGCAAAAATTAATAAGAGGAAGCCCATTGTTGATAATGAAAATATCGATATTGCAATTCTGGGATATTTTGCAGCATATCCAATGACATCCCTAAGAAACGTGGCAAAACAAGCAGGAATCTCGAGGAACTCAGTGCACAGGATTCTGTTAAAACATAACTTCCAACTTTATTTAATATCACTAGTTCAACATCTAAAAGACACTGATTTGCCAAAAAGAGTACAGTTTTGCGAAAAATTTACTAAAAATGGCCTTTTCAATAGACACAATTCCCATTTTTGGAGCGATACGAATCCTTATGCAGTAAGATCGCGGAACTTTCAAGAATCCTGGCAATTTAATGTATTTTGTGCAGTAAGGAACAATGGAATAATAAAACTGAATTTTTACGAAGAAAATTTGAATGGTAAGTTATACATTGCCTAAACACAAAGACTTTTTTAATGAAAAATAATACATTTGGGTAATATTACAATAATTTTTTTATCAATTTAGCGTCAATCCAAAATTAAATAAATCATTTAGTAAATATTATTACATAAATAAATTAAATAAAATTATTTATACAGGTCACACTACACTACTTCATACAAATACTAGTCCACATACCGTAACACATCATATCTAAAAAAATATATCGTCCGAAGGGTTATAGGAAAGTTATCTTTAGTTAGATATTTACAAGCTATTTATGCAGGGTACTTTAGAAAGTCATAAAATACTAAACCTTCTTTTTTTTATTGAGCACTCTTCAGATTAAATTAATTGAATTTTGAAGTATTTTGTTTCTTCTTAAATCAATAAATCGATGAATATTATAAAAGCATTTCTTTCCGTAAAATTATGTCTATAAACTTTTGTAGGAGAAATATATCTGAATATTCTTGAAGAGTTGGACAACGAATATTTAAGTAATTTACCTTTGGCAGAACATAGTCAAATTTTCTACCAACACGATGGCGCCCCACCACATAGAACCGTTGCAGTTACTAACTTTTTACAAGCTATGTTTTACGACAAGTGGATTGCCAACAATGAACCTTTCCTGTGGCCTCCGCGTTCCCTCGATCTGACAGTCTTAGACTATTTTGTATGTGGAACGATAAAAGAAATCGTTCATTTTCATCCAGTAACAACGAAAGAGGACTGTATGGCGAGAGTAAGGGACACGTTCGAAAGTTTATCTCCAGCCTCAGTTAGAGCTGCCTCCCACGAGGGATTTATTCGGAGATGCGAAAAATGTTTAGAAGTACAAGGTGGACATTTTCAACATTTATTGAAAAAATAAGTTGTGCTCTTGTGTAGACTAGACTATAATGTGAATAGGCTTTCTTAAATTAATTTTTGTTTCACGGTTTCTACATTTTTATAGTTTTCCAACATTTATTTAACGCTGTTCGGTGACGGTTTCTGTTTATCTGGATATCTATCAGCAAAAATCTGGCATGTTCTTGTTAAAACTCTGTTAGATTCCCCATAGATAATAAACAAATTTAAATAATCCTCGGGTGTGTAATTTAATCGCCCCGGCATGATTATTAGTTTAATAATTATTATAATTACTGTAATAAATAAATAATATTTTAGTAGGTAATTGTCAAACGACAACAAATATTACGTTTCTATAGTAACCAATTGGTTTTGTTCTCACCAGGCCTCCCCATCATGGCCAACTAACAAGAAAACTTAGAAGCCGTCTGATATTATTAGAATAAAAAATGTTAAATCGTCAATAACTCAAAAACTACAAATTTTTGGAATAGACAACTTTATACAAAGTCACCCTTATTTTAAGTGTTAAATAAGATAAAATTATAAAAATTGGGGGTTTCCGTTTGAAAAAAGTAACTCTTAACGATTTTTTTAAGTTTATTTATAATGTCAGTTTTTGATCACCCTATATTTATTTATTATAAAAATATGAACACAGGCCATTAAAGTGTACCCTTTGGAACAAGGAAGCCAACCGCAAATAAATAATAGTAACTTCGTTAAGCAGATATTTATAGTTATGTCTAGACCTGCAAATGTCATTTTTTACATAAAATTCAAAATATCTCAAAAACAGTTGAACTTAGATATAGGATATTATACATGAAATATACCTAGAAGTTTTCGAGGAATCCAAAAATTCGATTATATACAGGGTGTTCCATTTAAAATAAGAAAGTTGACATCTACTTCCGGTATAACCGGAAGTGCCGCCATCTTGAAAATATTTTGCGCGAATTGCCATCGTTTAGTTAGTTGCCAAAATCTGAAATTTTTCTAAAGCCTACTTTCTGAGAAATCGATCGCCGCAGTTCGTCGTGGGACACCCTATATATATATATATATATATATATATATATATATACAGAAGAGAAACAGAAATTTCAATTTCTGTGCGGTTCTTGGTCGTAAAAAGTTATACAAACAAAACAACTAACGGTAAGGATTACTCTTTCACCATTTTGTCGAGAATCGACCAAAACCAAACCTATATATATATATATATATATATATATATATATATATATATATATATATATATATATATTATATATATATATATATATATATATATATATATATATATATATATATATATATATATAGCGAGAAAATATTTCGGTAGAACTGCCTATTTGTGAAAAATCAGTAAGCATCTTAAAAAATACTAAATAATTTTAAATATAATACCAGCCCCTGGTAACGAATTTATACGGTCATTCAAATTCAATTAATAACCAACTACATCGCAAACATATACAAACATATTCTGTAAAATAGTTGTTTTTTATTTTCGACAGAGAATACAAAGGCAACAATTTAAAAAACATTTAAATATGAAATCTAGCTTTTTGCATTTGCATCTTTGTCACTTGCACTTGGGTGAAATTCATTCAAAAAGTTGATAATACATCTGGCAGAGCATTTCATTGAGAATCATACGTATCTGCAATGAGGGTTTGGTCCCATACAATGATCTTCATGATAGGCTGCTCTTTGTACAAGTTTTATAAAAGCAGCTTCTTCCTTACTTCGCCGAACCCATCACTGGTAATGGTCCTATCATAAATTAAGATGATGAATCTTTCAATAATCCCCAAAAAATTATATTAGGGGATATGATCTGATATTTTTGGACGTTCTTTGCTGTCAAGACCGTTTTCTAGCCATGAGCGGGCAAACTAGATACCGTAGTACAGCCTCTCAGAGCATGAAACTTGGAAATAGAAAGTGTCTTGATAGTCCTAGACTCTCAGCTATTTTGTGAGCTGCCAAATATCGAAAAATTTTCCAGTGTAATAATTAACAAATTTTCTTAGTAATAGGCATAATCAGTATCATCATGTCTGTATCCAGCTTCTTTTTTACAGAAGAAACAAATTAATTGCTTTTATTTGTTCAGGGGACTTTTTAATCAAATTTGTTCGACATTCTGAGCTACGCCGCTGTACTATTAGCTATATCGGGGATAGAAATAAAGTGCGGAATATCTAATTTTTGTAGATTTAGAGCAATTTTCTGTACATTTAAGCACATAAGGATTTATAGCTAATTAATTATAAAAAAAGGTTAATTCGTAACGTTAAGTTATTTTTAGATGAAAGGTGATATTCGTCACTTTCCTTCTTTTAATTCACTGAGATTGCAAACAAGCAAACGACGAAAATAAAGTGAAAAACATATGAAACCCCAAATGTGCCTGTTTTTTATACAAACGGCCCTCTAAGCTTTGGATTTAAATTCCTCAGAATGTCAGTGTTTACAGTTTTTATCGACATTACATCCTCTTATTTTCTCTTTATTTTGCCAAAATGATTTCAGATAAGATCTCCTGTTCCGCAAGGGCTTTTAGAATAATTTAAAGCTATATAGTTTTTCTGCCTCACTTCGAAAAAAAAATTAATTTAAAAAATAAATAAAATTTATCTTGGATGCTTAAATATTGTTAAGGACATTGTTGTTAACAAAAAGTATTTGAATTGAAAATTGTATGAAATACTAAATGTTTTTAAAGTACCAACATATTTAGGAAAATATGACAAATACATTTTAAACTGGTGAATATATATATATATATATATATATATATATATATATATATATATATATATATATATATATATATTTAAGATAAATTTTAAACTAGTCAGAGCCAACCAACAAGCTCTTCGGTGGCCGCATAAATTGGGTCCAAATGGTTTGTGATTTTTTTTATACGAACCCGGTACGTTCTGTTTTTTTGGCAGAATTATACAATTTTTATGAGATTTGTAGTTTCAAATAAAAAAAATATCAATGTAGCATTGCTAGATTTATATTTAATATACAGGTTGCGTAAAAGATACAGAATTTGACAATTTCATGAAGGGTTAAAAAAGAAAATAAAATAAAACAACATATTTAAAAATTATTTATTAACGAAAAAACACGTATGCGACTTAAACCAAGTACATAGCTTAAAATATTTGATTTATCAATCCTATATTATTGTTGTTTAAACATAGATACTTATTTTGTTGCTACTCTTATGCTTAATCGGCCTTTGCTCGAAAAAAAAATACGCGTGCAATTTGTTTTTCGGAAAAACTGTTTAAATCCACCAGAATAATATTTCTCCTATAGGCACTACAACTTTTTCATTTTTGATCTTACGGTCTTACCATAGTCAGTCCCTTCTTGCTAATTAAAAATGTACTAGCATTGATAATTTTCCCTTATTTTTAAAGACACGATGTATATCTGCAAACTATACTATAAAAAAATTGTAAAATTTGAATACCTTTTGTATTTAACTTTTTTTTGATATGTAGATCAAGTATAAATTATTAAAAAAACAAAAAACCCGTCTGTATAGAGCTGGTATATTAAACATAAGAAAAAACATAATTATTTAACAATTTTAAAATAAGGTTCACTTTACATTGGTACCCGGTGTCCGGTATAAAGCAAAAAATAGAACTAAAACTACTTCTGAATACGTATACGTATACCGAGGAAAGCATCTCCTCCAATATCATGTTTGCACTACTAACCGACTTATTATTTTTCATTCGATTAACAAAATTTGGAATGAAAGGTCCGTATAATTTAATCTCCTTATCGATCTTTATCCATTTTTAACGCGTCTAAAAGTATTTAAGAGATATTTGCGAATTTCTGGACACATGTCAAATCAAGAAGTCCGTCTTTCCGAAATGTCTATCTTGACGTCGCATCAGTAAGTCATACCTTGAAAAACTGTTTCCTTTATAAATGAAAAATGTCTGCATTTTTTTTGAAACTCGATCTTCTGTCCAATCGTTTTTTGTCCTGGTAGGTGCCGATGGCAGGTACGAAGGCTTAAAACCAAGGGTTAAACGTAAAATAATTGCTTATCTTTGGAATACGTTTTTTACTATATTAGCATATGTTTATATATTTAGAATCGTCTCTGAATTTTTCAGTGTTTTTCCTATCAGAATGAATTATAAAAATATTTATTTTTTATGTTAGATATAATGGCGTACTACTTCCATTATTATGATTTTCTCATCATAAACAAGCTAAAAACACCACGTTAACTATATTAGTGTATAATTAATTGAATATACTTATTACTTCCCAAACGAATAGTGTAGAGTGTAAGATGACACTTGAAAGTAGTCCTGAAAACTTTTTGTCTAATTTATCCCGTTCTCGAGTCACAAACCAGAAGTTACATTGTACGACGCACCGTCTCTCATTTCGATATTGGCCGTCTTACGAAACATGTCGGTTCACGGTGGAACGATTAATATACCTACGCGACAAAGGGAGTCATAATTTTCCGCCAAAAAGCGAGCAGCAGTGACAAATGCAAACAGATTGCCCCTATTTCTTAAACTCAAAGTTAATTCAAATTCAGAGTATTTGAAAAACTTTTGAAGATTTAAAATACTTTTATTTCAAGTAAAATCCATGTATATTTTAAATACTTTTTTGGGAAATTAAGTACCATATACCAAATACTTCCGAGGAAGATTTTAAATACTTTTTCGTTACTTGAAGTACTTTTGGGAGTCTACAATTACTTTTGTATTTCAAGTAATAAAATTCATGTATACTTCAAATACTTTTTTGGAAAATCAAGTACCAAATACTTTTAAGGGTTTAATTGAATTTGAAGTACAATTACGATAAAATAAAATGTATTTGAAGTACAATATTTCAAATACCATACAAAAATATTGCTGTTTCCGGTCCTGCTTTTCAGGTACATTTATTAACAAGTGGATTGTGCATAACTTTCTTTTAGGCTTCCAAAACTGCGGTACGCCACTGACTTTAATATTTTGTTTCGGGTCACACCCTCTTTAATATTAGCTTGAACCTGCAATATATGTAGGCCTTTATTAAATTTAGTAGCCACAAAAACTGGAAATGTTGTTTCCAATTTATTGGTCATCAAAATGTACCCCTATAATCTTATATTTATTAGAAATCAGTTATTTATTTTGATTAGGCACAACTGGATTTGTCACATACTAGTGCTAGATGAACTAGAATATTTTATTAATAAATGCTGGGGAGGCATGAACTGACTTACTGAGTTTAAACAAAACAAAAATTCGTGGTGCCGGGGAACTTTGGAGAATTTAATTTTTATAAAGTATAAGGACGAAATAGAAAGTACTTTAACAAAAAAAATTAAAAAAACAAGTCATATAAACGTGTAGTATCATATATGCATATAATATATCTAATTAAGTTGCTATCTGATGAATATTCTTGTGTGAAAATAGAAACTCGAATAAACAAAATTAGTTTTTGTTTATCATAGGTTCTGTAATTTTACAAAATTGAATTATGGCTTAAATATAACAGTAACTGGTAATGCAAATAAAAATGTATGGGGGTCAGAAAGCTTGGAATAGTTCTGAAAATATTTTATTTTATTTTCCTGTTATCCGAATTTGTTTGTAAAACAATTTAATCTTTATTCCGAGTTCGTACGAATAACAGCTGCAATAAATCTGACAAAACTAAAATACGTCGATAGTGATTTTGAATATCAAAATGCCTCAATATTTAACCTTAGCAGAATCTGCTTAGTTATAAATCCAAACGAAGTAACAAAATACTCTGAAAATCTTCAATTTTTACCTCCGACCTAAAAAGATATCTACAGATAACGTGTTTAAAAAATTGAGGGGATCCTTATTCAATTGTGACATGCCAAAATATAAAAGAAATCGTTGATATTAATTTTCTAGTTATGTCAAGTTCCTGAGGTTCATTTTCCACAGTAAGTTTGGATTTATGCAGCACCTACTTTCCTTAAGATTTTTAATGAAATATTCTTGAAGATAAATTTGGAAAGGATCCCTCTCCAATCCTATTTAGATTTTAGTACTCTTCGTGTTTCAATAAATCTCATAAATAAAATCTTAAGACAACAAAACAACAAAAAATAGATCACTTACTTTACCATTTCTAAAATTATTTACTCCAATGACAAATCTGTCGAGTGTTCCGATAAGAAACAAGAGGTTAAAACGAAAACATTCAAGAACAATCGGAAAAGCAGACAATTTATATATTACGCAACTATATATATTCTTGAATATTTAATAATAAATTCTTGAATATTTAATGGATGTATATAAAAACGCAAAAGAAAAATCAGTTTTTCTTCTAGACACATATCAAGCTTCTTATTAAATAATGAATGAATTTCTGACTGGCAGCACCTGTAAATAATTTGCGACATAGATCCATCTTTATTGCCAATTTTTTTTCTCCTTGGTGCAAAAATGTTGTTGTCACATAATGTATTAATTTAGTTACGTCCGCTTTCATATTAGTTTATATGCCAATTGCAAAAATTCATTTTTTATTACTAATTCAGGATAAATAAAAAAAAACGATATTAAGGGGACTGTAGGTTTAAGATTTTGCTTCAATTATTGCAATTAATGAATTTTAACGATTTTTAGCAATTAACCATGAAGATAACACAGCTATTTCCGCGTCTTAGCAGATCCGAATAGTTGCGGGGGTGGGTTACTCAACTCACTTTACAACGTCGCAAAACAGGACAGAAGAAAATGCTGGCTGGCGCAGACGAGCGAGAGATTGCATATATTGAAGATTGCAGATAGCACCACAATATTCGAAAACAGTCGTTGCAGTACTAGTTTCGCCACATAGTCGCGCGAGGTGAATTTCGCCCTTATTCTCAAGGGATTGTGCGGACTCCAGAGAACAGGTTTCCAATTGTATATACACAATGTCGTAAAAATAATTTGGGAAGTACGAAAGAGAAAAAATATTGTAAATTAATTATTAATTGATTTGTTCCCAAATTAATAAACAAAAGTAAGAAAGAATAAAATAGAGAATTTCTCAAACATTCACCCCCACCAAAACGAATGTTTTAAAATATAGAATTAAAGAAAAAAAAGAAAGTCATTAAACTTATTCTAGAGAGTAAATGTTTGAAAGAAAAGAACAAAAAAAATAGTTGCCTCGTAAACGGCATATCTTGAGCACAGACCTTTGCAAAGTACCGCGAACCGTCTGCATCTTCAGCGTTACCACGCGAGCTACATTATCCTGCCCTAGGTGCAATTTAACTACTCTACCGAAGTACCAATGGGGGGGAGCTGTTTACTCATTTTTAATGAGCACAAGAGTGGCTTCATTAACGGGAGACGACGGCTCTGTTTACCTGAACCTTTCTTGAAGAGAATTAATGTATTCGGATCAGGATCTGGAAAGCTCTGTAAAAGCTCCAGAACTGAAAAATGACCGAGGGTCAAAGGCTGAAAGTCATTACAATCTCCGCTTATACTACATAGGGATCTTGAATTTACTGCTGCCTGTTTTTGTGTTAAAATAGTACAAAACTCTTCGAAAGAAAAGGTTTGATTTCCTAAAACCAGTAAGAATGACCTTTAAATGATTTAACCTGCTTCATCAAGGATATTAAAAATCCAAATGCCAAATCAAGAAGCATATAATACGTTCGTTTAAGGTTTGTGCCTTGATCACTCGTTAAAGTTATACATCTGCCTCGTCTGACAACGAAGCGCCTAAAAGAAGCCAAAAAAGATTCGATGCTGAGATTAGAAGTGGTCCCTAAATATATAGCCTTAGTAGTTGCACAAACAAATACACGGACGTAATCCTTGTAGGTTTTAACGCCCCTGTGCTTGCTCCTTATAAGAGAAAAGGGAAAAATTGAGATTTTTATCAACTCACTTAGCCTATGTGACTTAGGCAATAAAACTGGATGCTTGAATCATTGATAAATTGAGATATTCTTGACCTACCACCGACCCTTAGTACACCATTGGCGTCGATAAAAACAGCAAGTTTTCTAAAAGGTTTAGGCAGCAAAGAATTTTGGTTCAATTTTGAAATAATCTCTGAAAATTACTCCTGTTGGACTTGCTTTACTATAAGTTGGAGTGAAGGTTCAATTACATGGAAGCTTAGACCACCTTGAGCTATTGCCCTGCATTTCATATTTGAAACAAAGCGAAGAATATATCTGACTATCCTTAAAATTTTCTGCCGACTGGAAAATGTTTCTAAGAAAGAAGGAATCAGATTTGCAGAAGACCCAGACGTCAATAAAACCAAAGTGTTTTCTTTCTTAGATACAACAGGATCAGTTTGAGAATACAAATTAGGTTAGGTCGGCCAGAGATCCTTTGGTTGCATAAGAAACTCGGGACCAACATTTTACTGTATCCAAAAGTTGTGCAGGGGTAAGACCGCGATTGACACAATCAGCAGGTTTCAACACTGAGGCAACACAATTCCGAGAAGAAATGGGTAGCTCTTGAATATGCTTAACCCTATTTGCAACAAAAGTTTTCCATTTGTGCGGTAAAAAAGACAATTAGGTAAGTGTTTAGAATCTCATCATGAGTACATGCCGTCAAAAAAAATATGATCAGAATAACTTTCCTTAATCAAAACAACAATATCGACAGCAAAACCGCTACCAAGAGTTCTAGCCTGGCAATGGACTGGATTTTTAATCGCGCTACACGACATTTTGAGCAAATAAGAAACGTTTTTATATTTACAGATGTTTCCTTCGCAGGAAAATAGCAAGCAGCTGCCAGCGTATCCATTTGGCTACGCATCGCCGAAAGCGTTCAGTTCATTTCGAGATATCGAATTAGACCTGACGTACCGAGGAATTCTATGCCATTGTTATTATATTACCAAGATGAGGCATTTCGGCTTTAAAGGTATCCCAGACATCTAAAATAGCTTTAAACGTGGGTTCACCCCTGAAAGCCTTTGATTCCCACAAACGTTGCAAAAGAAGTTTTGCCAGTAGAAGGCAAGGTGCAATAAAGTCAAGGGAATCGAAAATTCGGCTAATATCCGGTAAAATATTTCTTCTTGTACAGGGACGATCCATATAGGTATAAGCATGTCGATTGAACCTGTCGTGTAAAAATTACGGTGGGCAAGCTTTATATATTTAATATGTTCAGTTTGGGAAAGATTAATATGAACCTTAGGCTGGCTAGGACAAACCTTTGGTATAATAATAGCTTTAAAAGTAAGCACGCAACTTGGTTGACCGCGAGTATTTAATATACACTGTGTAGAGGCACTTCTAGTTGAAGTAGATATTCCATTTAAAGCTTCAACAGGAACAAAAAACTTTTAGGTTTAAGCCTAAGCCGCCGAAGGTAAGATTCAGAAATAAAAGTTGTGATAGAAGCTGAATCCACAAGTATTCGAATTTTCTGAAAATTACCCCAAATGTCTTTGATATCAACTTCTCATGTAGACAAAACATTAATTTATTGAGGCATAGAAAAATGGTTCGCAATACAATGAGTATTAATAATTGGGTCAGCATGATTTGTAATTTGTTCAGAAATAGAGAAACGGTGCGCAGGAATTGCTTCAGGAGTACCCGTATTAGATCGCTGACCTTGATGGAAGGTATTGTACGAGAGGATTTACCAAAGCGTGGTATGATGAACTTTTAAGAGAATGTGAAGTTACTAAACAATTGACGCATAATTTGCGCTGCTTAGCAAATGAAAATCTGTACTGCCGCAATTTCGCTAAATATGCAGGACACTTATATAATGCGTGAGAAGATGGACGCAAGAGACACTTTTTGTGACCTCTGTTTTCGAAACCGGGATCAATCATTAAATTGAAAAATGATTTTCCAAATCTCTTAAAAAATACTGAACCGATTCCAAGATAAAGCACCGCTTTTTTAAAACGCAATTAATGTTCTAAATGTATCGGGTTACCGGATAAAAATATCTGATTCGTTAAAGTTGATGACATAAAAAATCAGAACATACCCTTAATATTCATACCAAAATATTACAGATTGATTTCTTGATTTTTGTGCAAAATTTGAGAAAAATTGGATAACATGTTTTTAGTAATAATATTTTAAACGTAGCACTAAGCCGCCATTTTGTTCTGTTATATTGGATTTTTATCAAAATATTACCAGGTTATCCTCACATAACCCTTAATTTTGAACCAAATTTGAAGTCAAACGGTTGAATCGTTATTAACTACGCCGTGAACTGACAGACTGACATGCAGACAAATGGGATTAAAAAAACATATTTTTTGGCATCTAGGGTCGCTAAAATGTAGAGATATGTAAAACCTACGATTTTTTCACGATTACAAACATTTCATTAGGCCAGCATTTTGTTCGGTTATCTTGAATTCGCACCACAATTTTACCAGTTCGTCTCTATACCACAATTAATTCTTGCATAATATTTGAAATTAATCTATTACGTAGTTTTCTCAGGCTGAATGTTTAAATATTTTATTAAGCCACCATTTTGTTTCGCCATCTTGGATTCATATAAAAAGAGGACAAAAATGCTTTTTTTTCCAATGGAACACCCAGTATATTATTTCAAAAACTACCTAAAGTGACAGGTTGTTTCTAAAAAATGCAATTTTCAGTGCAAGGAGTCTTAAAACAGTTAAATAGATGACATGTAAATCATTGTGTGTGATCAAATAAAAGCAAGAACTTGCAAAAAATTTAACGTAACATAATTTGAATTACCACAAACTAACGAAAGGAAGTTTGTCCAAATACAGAACCATTTAAAAATTATACAATTTGAAAAAGTAACAATAAAATTAACATGCCAGATAGAGTCAACAAAATATTATTTGTGTTTCAATAAATGTTGAAATGTTTTTCATTTCAAAATGTGCTTTCCACACAGTGTATAGTGGCTCTTCTTATTTCACTGGCATCAAGTTCTTCAATACACTGAACTACTCGTTGACGTAATTCTTTCTTGTTTTGTACCCCTATTATATACACCTTTCCCATAAATAAAAGTACAATGGCGTGAGGTCGGGCGACCTCACGCCACTGTACTTTTATTTATGGGAATTATGGGCGACCAACATTTAAAATAGTTCTTGAGATATTTCTTGAGTGGAACAAGCCGGTGTTCAATCAAGTTGGTACCAATAATTGCGATATTCATCGAAAGTCAATTACAGTAGATCTCAATATTTATAGGTAATTTGCAAAATCCAAAGGTTTATCATAAATTTGGAAACTAAGTTTTTTGCATTTCAACAAACAAAAAACGTTAAAACTGAATTTATTTTGAAACCCCATTTCTTTGGTCGCGTAAGGGTTTTGATCGGCCCAAAAGTGTATGTTGCTTCTATCAAAAATTCCTTCCCTTGAGAACTTAACCTCGTCAGTATAATAATATTTTTTAAAAAATTGTGATTCTCTTGAATGCAAATCAAAAGAATTTCACAAAACTGAGTTCTACGTACAAAATATATCGGTTTAAGAGCTTGAACTTTATACAGGTTGAATGGACGCATATTGTAACTGGACAAAATTCGTTGGATTGATGAGTACGATACGCACAAATCTGACACTGCACATCGAATTAAAGTATGTGGATTTCAGTGGAATTATCCCAAGACATTTATAACATTATCTTCATCAGCAGTCACAGGTTTCGTTAAAATATAAGAAGTCTTTAATCTGGAGCTATAATTTCTGAAATTGTTCTGTATTCTCACGAACTTCCTTTTGTTCAGTTCTAAATTCCTGTCTGCCTACTCGAGGCATAATTAAAAAAACCCAAAAGACGATCTAGTAAAATGATCAAGAATTATTACTAAAGAAATAATTCTTTGCAAATTTTGAACAAAAATCAAGTGTCACATACGAATGAACTGATAACATTTTAGTGCGAATCCAAGATGGCTAAACAAAATGTAAGCCTAATAAATTGTTTAAAACATTTATTATTTATTAACTATTTATTTGAATAATTTAGTGTTCTAAGTTTTGCGCAAGAATTAAGTGTGATAGAGAGATGAACTAATATATTTTTGGTACGAATTCAAGATGGCTAAACAAAATGGCGGCCTAATAACATTTTTAATAAATCAGCGTAAACGACTTATTCAATTGATTCTAAATTTTGATCAAAAATCAAGTCTGACATTGGTAAAACATTCGATACGGATGGGTAAAACAAAATGACGGCCTGAAAAAAAAATCATTGTAAAAACTATTTCATTGATTTAATTTTAAATTCAATTTTTAAGAAATTTAAAAGATTCGTATGGATCCAGTAAGGTGGAACAAAATTGCCTATTAAAATATTTAACGATATAAAAAAATTGGTAAATTAACTTTACCTGAAACTTCACTCGTAATGAATCCTTCCCCTTATTGCGGGAATAGAAGATAACATAAGTTGTATAATACGTACTCTACATATTAATAATTTACCAGGTGCCGAAAAAAGGATTATTTTTGTTATTAGTTTTCTAATTGAGTCCAAGAATCAGAGCTATTTTGTTAACTGGCACATCAGGGGGAATCAGAAAGCAGGCCAATTTTTTTTTATATTGTACCTTTTTTGAACTATCCAAAGTTTCTATTGCTAGCTCCTCCGCAAGTTAAAAAAAATGTTTCTAAGATTAATCGAATGGAATCGATAGTTATAATTTTCTCCCACTGACAACTTTTATCAAGTTAACCAAAATTACCAATTTTTATTATTTCTGTACGTTTAAAATGAATCTAAAATGGGAACATCTATGGGTACAAAATGTAATAATTAGTTTTTATCTGCAAACTGACCATATACAGCGCAATATGCAGAAGCTACTGAAGGGTTTTGGGCCTGATCTATTTTCATTAAATTTAGAAGTTGAATTATGGCAAAAGACGATGCTCATTATAATAAATGAAAAAATTGTAATTTATGTTTCAAATATAAAACATCCGTAAAAAATAACCCAAAAAAAAGAAACTATTTAAAGAAAAAAGATATTCGAATATTTCATAAGTTTTGAGATTGATCATGAAATTTTGGTTGTTCACATAAATAAAGCGGAGTTTTTAATGCAATACTATTGTTTGTGATTCTATAAGGAAAATAATACCAATAATACACGACAGTCAATAATCAATTATTTGTAAAAAAAAAACTATTAAATTTGTAAAATCGTAAAAATATTAGACAAAAAATTATACATTTTTTCAAATATTTTGGAAAATTTACAAGTAAAAACTAATTACATTTGCAATAAGGTAAAACCAAATGAATGTGCTTTTGCTTTACTGAGACTTTCTATTATTTTTACTTCCCTGGTAAATTGTATTGTAGTCGTAAAAAAATCATCCTCCGGAATTTGTGCGGTTTAGACTCCTCGAACCCCGAAAAACATGTTCTCGTGTATTCGTCAGTTTATCAGTCTGTCGATCTCTCGTTCTGTCTTTCTGTCTGTACACGACATAGCTCAAAAACTACTTATCCGTTTGACTTCAAATTGTGGATTAGGTAGCGACCTAGGGTCAACCATAAATGAAAATGGGCTCTGAAAGTGGAATGAAATTAGCTATTTTGTAACCAGTTACGTGAAGTGATTTTTGTGTTACTAGTGAATTTCTTCGGGAGTTTTTATAATTTTGTCTGTTTACAAACAGTTTAAAAATAATAAAATACGACAGAAAACTCATCAGAACTATATATTTTTTAACTTTTCATCACCAATAACCTTTGAAATATTCCATAGGATAATTCTAAACAAATATTTAAAAGTGGTAGTAACGCGTCGCGGTTCTATATTTTCTACACATTGGTTTTGAACTATTGCGTAATCTTTCCAATATATACATACACCAGTGAATTTCATGTACTACATTTATACTACCTTCTTTTGAAGAATAGTTATTATTTAGTAGGTTATAGTCTGTGTGCGACTATTATGTTTTTTAAAATAATTTTGTATTGAAGTAACATGTATTTTGTGCTTTAACTAAGATTTATACATTAGCTTTCGTTACAAAAATCTATGATTCTACGTAAGTTATTTGTTTGAAAAACTTATTTTGAGTATAGCAACATCCATACTGACACTGTCATTTATTATCTCTTTTATGACTTTACAAAAGAAAATCTTAGGGAAAATTGAAATTCCAAAAAGAAATCAGATTTACAGATCGAAAAAAATACACTTTACAACATGAGAGCTAAAGCTTATTATGTCAGTAAGAGAAAATTAGAAGAGGCCACAGGCGCAATGAAACCGATAATGAAAAAACATGTCAACATCTGAGATTATCTTTTCAAAAGAGGAATGTGATATTTCTGTAAATAGAAATATTCTAAAGTAAATTTCAGAATAATAAACGAAAGGAAGTAAAGTAGTAAAATATGTAATTTCAGCTTCGGTAGATACTACATAGTATTTAAAGAAAGTTGTGTTGTTCACTTCGAATAGTACGGTTCGAAAACCTATATTATTTTTTAAATTTGATTTTACGGTAATTTTGCCAAATTTTGCTAATGTGGGATCGAATTATTCTTTTAAAAATGTTTCTTGTTTTTTTTTACTCATACTCATAAATCGACGTTTTGAAGCTGCCACCTAATGAGTAAGTATTCTTAAGTAACCGGTACGTCAAGACAAACGTTACTGACATTTTAGAGTCCTGACCTATTAGGTACTATAAAAACTCACTTTTGTAAATCACAGGCACGGGGAGAATTACATAAAGTCCAAAGTTCTTTTATAGACCCTACTAATTTCCAATGACTTGCAGTTCATCTGACAACAAACAAATCATCACTAAAGACCCAATATTTTGAGGAGTTGGATAAGTTGTCAATAAACGACAGTTATGACAAATATTTACAAATAATGTCTAAAGTTTAAAATTAAATTTTTGAATTTTTTTTCCGTTGGTTTTTCACACCATATTCACCACCCTGCTCCCGATATTAATGATCAAGTTACGCCTCTGTACAAAAATGTTAAATAAGCAAAATAAGTTAGTTTATTCTGGTGGTTCCATTAAAATATGAAAAACTGCAATTTTTTTAGCTCTAAAATATTATCTAATAACATAAATAATTTTTTTTAGTTTGTCACCTAAAAAACGAAAAATAAGGGGATTTACATGATCAGTAAGTGCAGACAAGTCATTTACAAATATGTCTTGCATGTATTTATAAGCTAGGCCTATCTCTAATAGCGTTAGGATTACAACAGCATTATAGGGGATGTAACGTGGGTAAAATCTTCTAATCCAATTTTGACCCACTTGTTCGACCCAACAGAATTTGAAATATATGCATGTTTCTGATGTCAATACAACATTTTCATGTTCAAAAAGTTTAAAACTAATTTTCAAATAAAAAATTGCTCAATTGTTTTTGAGCTTTCAATATTGCCCCATCTATAAACTGAAAATTTAAAATCAAATTATATGATGGTGTCGAAGTTGAAAATCGCTTAATGTTTGTCCCACTTATATGTCTATAACGCCCTACACAAACAAATCCTAGAACAAAAGGACAAAGTGCTTACTTCTAAAATTGCTCTGACGTCACGTTCCGTAGGTGAACGATTAACGAGTTTTTTATTGGCTACCGCGTCGACCAATAAGTGACCGACGGTTATCTTTGAATTTTGTTGCCGCCGAGTTCTGTTTTTTTTTCTAATCAAAGATATTTTTTTGGGAATATTACCAATCTTATTACTTCTCTCGTAAAGAGGAAGTATTGCAATCAAGAAAAAATCGTAGTTTTTTTTGGGACTATACTTTTCAGGGTTCCTAGATGCAGGAAAACATGGGCTATAGCTCAAAACAACAAAGCTCTTTTTTAGTCAAATGTAATTTAAAACTTGCCAACCTCGCCTAGATAACGGACCCCTTATTAGTCCCAGGCCTTGTAAGTAATTAATCGGGCCCTGGTACATTTGTGGTAAAAAAACAAGAGTAATTTAAAAACGAACTTGGAATATTTTGATAGAAATCCAATATGACGAAACAATATGGCGGCCAAGTGAAATGGTAAAAAATATTATTGAAAAGCTGCCTATCCAATTTATCTCAAATTTTACACAAGAATCAGGTATTAGGTAAATTCAAAATGTAATATTTATGTAAATATTTCAAAATAAAGCCTAAAAAACTACTTGGTAGATTAATTTCAAATTTTATGCAAAAATAAATATGGTATAATAGAATACAATTTTGCCACAAATTCAAGAGACGGAACAAAATAACGCCAAACAAAATTATAGTCGTGAAAAAAAAAAGTTTTAAATATCTCCGCATCTTAGCAATCATAGATGCCAAAAAAATAGTTAATAAAAGGAAAGATTTACGATAATGGAAGTTAGGTAATTACATAATTAAACATCATTTATTTCTTTTAAGTAAAGGCGGTGGAAGTTTGTCGACATCGCATTCCGTCTCAGCAGAAGTTCTCCAACCTAACCTAGTCTTTGTGTTATTGTTTTGTGCCGACCGGCTTTTTGAGTTGATTTATGTAAATGTGTACATTTCGTTTGTGTTTTAGTGGTTTTTATTAAAATAGTGATGTAGACAGTGTAGCATTATGCCATATGTATTGTGTGCCTTTTTGGGAAGGAAACTATTGCAAAGACACTAAAGCCAGAGTTTTAGGGTTTCCTCGGGAGGAAGAATTACGCCGAAAATGGTTAAGTGCTATCTCCTGTGACAATTTTGTTCCAACTGATAATAACCGTGTGTGCGAGTGCCATTTCGAACCTGAGGATTTTATTCGGACAATTTCACTACAGGATTCCAAAACTGGTGAGATCGTTACAGTTTAATTAAGTATGCCACGGTTAAAGGAAACTAGCGTACCTACTAAATTTCCGAACTGACCCAAATATTTATCAGAGAAGGTGTCATTCAAATAAATAAAGACGATAAACTTAAAGAACATAATGAAGTTCGTTGTTAACAGGCAATTGAAGAAAGTAAACATAAATATCTAAGTGAATTCACAAATTTTGAAGAATTTAAGATACTATTTCAATGTTTTCGGGTTAATAAAGAAACCATATACATCTTGATATAAGATAGGTTTCAAGGCACTTACTGACCATCGCCAACGCCCGAATACCGGTAAGGCACTTGAAGAAGAAGTAGGATAATTTTTTATTAATGGCAGTCTTAAGATGACTATATTTAAAGTAGAGCATTCTCTGGGCCCTACTATAACTTGGGCTGTTGTAATAAATAACGATTTGCAAACTGTGACATTTCTGTATGGACAATCCATAAGCATAGAAGTAGATTCACTGAAGATACCATTTTTGGCAAGCAATCTGGATCAGATAAGAAATTTACTTGATACAATTGATAATTCAATGACAAGTCACTCATTAAACACCGATCATGGCAGTATAAATCCCGAATGTGGCAGTAATAATAGCACGGATGCCTTAAGGCTTAACAAAGTACTGACTTTTATTTCCGATGTTTTTAAAAACCTAAAAAAATGTTTAAATGTTTTTTTCTCAAAAACCGTTTATATCTACTTTGATCTTTAAATATCTCTTAAAACATTTGTTTTGTTTGTGTTGATTGTTTCCACTTGAATGTAATATTACACTACTTACGGCATAATTATGTTTTTATATTTTGCATTGGGAGAATACTTTTACTTGTAGATTATAGAATAGACACCATATTACAAGATTCTTGCAATGATTTTGAAATTACTAGACACAATAATATGTACTTGACCAAACTACATCAATCTGCATTTTTTTGATAATTTTATAAAAGGTGAATCCAATATTAACTTAATTGAAGAAAAAATTACTTCACAAAAAAATCTGTCTCACAATTCTAATTGCACAAGGCTTAGAGGTTAGCTATATGAAGGACAAATCGGTATTTGCCAAAGAGTTCAGACCAAAATTATTGCCGCTGGAAGACTCTTTTTTTCCTACTTCATTTCCAGACTAATAAAATATAGCTTATTTTAAGTAACTGTCATTCAAATTATAAGACAAAACATGTATGATAATTGCCAAAAGCAAATATAGTTAATCAAATATCTTTGGAACAATAACTTTGTTCCTCATTTTACAAAAAAAAATCCTTTAAATATAGCAAAATTTTACTGTTTTATTTTAGATACAAATGCCTTGAAAATTATTGAAGAATTTGGAATATTATTGCTATATTTCACTATTTATTACTCCATTTCATCTACTTATTAACCCAAGTGTTCCGTTACGACATCCTCTCTCCTTAAATGAACAGGCGAAATCTAACAATACGAAGAGAACGGCAGCAATCGGCTTAAAAATGGTTTTCTCTTTTGTTAGCAGTGCTGAATTAAGGCTGGTATAAGTTGTCATGATATTTATGAAGGGTCGACAATGTCATAAAATGCCGTAGTGCCTTGGGAAATTCTTTTTAGAGGTAATTTTTCCCAGCCATTTTTTATAAAATAAGAAAAAATATTCTATACATCTTAAACGTTCATTTAGCACCAAAATGTTCTTACGTAATATAAAATTTCTTCGAAGCAATGGATTTTCTTATGATTTTATAATATTTTATTAGTATTGTAATCGCGAAAAAATCATCCTCCCAGGTTTCTACAGATTTTCGCGTTTTAAGGTTCCTAGATGGCAAAAAACATGTTTTCTCAATTTCATCGGTCTGTCTGTCTGATTGTCAGTCTGTTCGCGGCATAGTTAAAAAATTGCTTATCTGATTGACTTCAAATTTTGGTCAAAAATTGAAGGTCATAAGGAGATGAAATGGTAGCATTTTTGGAAAAAATCCAATACGGTAGAACAAAATGGCGGCTATATTACCTGAAATTTTGCACAAAATCAAGTATGACGTTAGAATCAACTGGTAAAATCACTGGCACGAATCCAGGATAGCGGAACAAGATGGCGGCTTAATAAATTAAATAAAAATCTGTCTGAAAAGACTACATACTTATTAGATTGATTTCAAATTTTGTGCTTAGTATTTAGTTTGACATGGCATTGAGATGAACTGATAAAACTCTGGTACAAATTCAAGATGGCGGAAGAAAATGTTTGTAATAGTGATAAAAAATCACCCTCTCAGATTTTACATATATCCACGTTGTAGCGTCCTAGATCCCAAAAAAAACATGTTTTGCCAATTCCGTCGGTCGACTTGCCTGTCAATCCGTTAGTTCGTGGCATAGCTAAAAACTACTAACCCGACATCTCAAATTTTAGTAAAAAATAAAAGCTCATATGGAGATGACCTGGTAAAATTTTGGTAAAAATAATTTGGCGGAACAGAATTGTGGCCTGGTAAAACTTTAAAAAATACTACTAAAAACTAGTTATCTAGTTTACCTCAAATTTTGCTCAAAAAATCAAGTAAGTAAGTATTATATAGAAATGAACCGGTAACATTTTGGTACGAAAAGGCTCCCATTAAAAATTTTTCAAAATACAGTTTATATAATATCATCATCAATAGCCTTTTCATCCACTGCTGATATGGCCTACTCTCGCACATACCTATGCCGTGTGTTTTAATTACTATTTACACAGATGTTCCAATATGTGTTTGACACTGCAGCTCACAACTTGCCAGATTGCTCTCCGCCCGGGGCTTAGTCAGAGCTGGGGCGACTCTTCCAGACGATTTACACCTTATTCCAGTTAGGAGACGTTTTCGATGGGATGTCCGGATGGCGAGCTCTAAGCTCCTGCACAGCCCGATTCTTCAAAATAACTAGATGCCCCTTGAGAGTACTAGTAGTATCACGAGATGACCTTTTCTCTCAAGGCCTCACACGTTCACAGCGTCTGCTCTCTTTCTAGTTCGGTCGTTAGTTTCCACACCGAGCGGTTTTGTCTTCCGCCTCCCCCGGAAACAAAGCAGCTAAAACCAAACATGTGGAACCACTTAAAAACACCGATTTACAGTTTATCGCCGAATCCAAACGAATCTATTTGAGAGGTGATTTCAGGAAATTATTGATGGAGCGCGCAACCACCAACCCATCAGAAGGCGAGCGTATTGTATATTTTTAGCAAAGTTTGCCTTAGCTCGCGCGGCCCTTGAGCACCGGCAGCAGACGCATAGCCGCTGGCGCTATGCCTATATTTATATGTTTTACTGAATTAATTATACACAGGTTTCTTTTAAGAAACCACAGAATTCCTATACCCATTATTATTTCTTAAAAAGAAACAAATAATACATAATCTAAAAAAAACGAACTGATACAAAATTAATAAATATGTCTTTTCAAATATTTTTTATTTCCTCTTCAGTTCAGTTTCGTTTATCAGTCGGAAAGTTGCATCATGTGTGTTTTTAGCCAATCCCCAGACGTTTTCTATCGAATTTAAAACCGGACCTCTTGAACTCCATGGTAGATATATAATTATATTTTTAGTAAGCCAATTACTGACTAATCGGACTGGGTGGGCATAATGTTCACATCAAATTAAAAACTTTCTTATTATTGATTTCTCAAGAAACAATTTAAAATGAAAATTCCAAAAAGATTTGGTTATTAAAGTAGTTGTAATACCCGAATATTAATTATATAGCTATACAATAATTTTAAACGTTATTATTTTTATACAATCCCTAGAGGATTAAATAGAATTATTGTTTCATATACGGAACTTTACTGTTACAATACGCTGTATCTTAAACCCTTGAGATATTTTCAATTATTTTTCCTGATATGGGGCTTCAGAAAGAAGATTATTGATAGTTTATAGATAATCCTTCACTAAAATATTAAAACAAATTCATTATCTTCCGTGGCTAAAACGCTAGTTCGTAAGGGTACGCTGGACAGACAATAAGCCATGCGTTTATCTATATCAAATGTAAAGGCTTCAGAAAGATATAGCCATTAATGGGATGCAGACATTCCAAAAGCAACCGAAGGCCTGCAAACGCAAAGAATAAAAGATTAATTGCTGCTTTAGACGTCTTCAGCCAAAATCATGAAACCACCAGTCCGAGGGCTCTTCCAACCCTTGGGTTAAGTGAAGTCCCTATGCCAGATCGCATCAAGTACAATTGACAGACAGACAGACAGTTAGGCAAAGGCTCACATATGTGCCATAACTGGTAAGGATATAATATCCATGAAGTACCGACCAGAATAAGACTTGATCTTAAACAGTGTAGCGCCACTTAATTAGTTAAAATTAGTATTGTTATGTCACTGCATTTAAGAATAGCGGTATTTTATAAATATATAATGGTATTTTAGGAAATCATGGTTCTTGGGATTAGACCATGCCAAAATGAAATTACTCCCCGACATTTCGCCTTCGATTGCTCGAGGCATCTTCAGGGATCTTTACTTCACGAGATCGAAACACTGAATGAGCTCAGAGAGACCCAAACCGGCTATTTATAGTCGACCTGTGTTTACGTATGATGTAGACTGAACCCCGTATCTCTATTAAAATTGTTAGGATGCTTGTACATTTCAATAAAATAAATTCTCCAATTTTCCAAATAATTATAGAATCCCGAAACCGATACAAAAACTTTGGTTTCTTTTACATTTATGGATTTTTGGTGTACACATATGGCAGATTGTACAATTTGTTTCTTTCTGATACATCATTCATGTTCCTTAAGCCTAGTTGATATGGATCGTCCAATTTCTCCAATATAGACATCACCCCAAGAACAAGGAATTGCATATACTCCTTCCGTTTGGAATGGAATAATTTCCTTAGGCGAGCGCAAACATTGTCCAATTTTCTTATGTGTGTTAAAGATTGCACGTATATTGGACCGGAGAAGTAACCTTGCAATCTTGTCTGTGGTTCCATGTATAAATGGACGAACTACACTTCCTATCGGTAATTCCTTGTTAGTATCATTTCGTGGAATAGGATTTTTATATTTTGTAATTGACCATATAATATCCTCAGTGCAATATCTATTCCCTCTTAAAGCTCGAGTCAGTTTCTTTGTTTCCGATTGTAAAGAATCTTGGTCACAAATCGCGAGGGCTCTGTAAGCCAATGGACTAGTAACTGACTGCTTTTGGGCTGGATGATGGTGGAAATTTGCATTTAGGGTACCTGTTCGTATGCGTTGGTTTTTTATATACAGAGTGTTCTAAGGATTCAATTTCCATTGTAAATTATATATTAGCATGTTGTTGATTCAGATAATCAAGAAACCCAAGGAGGCTTTCTGGACCATACGGCCATATTACAAAAGTGTCGTCTACATATCTGAACGATGATTTTGGCTTTAATGGAGACGATTCTAAAGATACTGGCTACCACTGCTGACAGCTGAGATCCCATGGCTGCTCCTGAGGATTGTTCATAAAAAAAAAAATATGTTGATGTGAGATATGCTTCAGTCAGAACTAAAAGTGAGTGGTCAATATTATTATGGTGAAATAAGTCTGATTTTATGGAAATTGAGTCGTTTATAAGGTTGGTTATCCGTCTTTCAATGTTGCTGGTCAGGTCGTCCCCTGGTAGGTGTTGTTGTCCAAAAGTAGTTAAATTTTCTTTACGTAATCTGTTTTGTCCATGACGACAGTGGCATTGCCCTTTCTCTGCTGGAAGGACCAAAATCCCTGTATTTTTGTTTAGTGTTTTTATCGCCGTTCTTTTCGTAGCTGATAGATTCGACTTAGGCGGATTTTCATTTTTGATGATCTTCGGTGTTTCATACCTTATTACGTCAGCTTCTTCTGCTGGAAGTCGTCTAATTGTCGCTTCAACGGATGACACTATGTCTTCTACAGGCATGTCCTTTGGTGATGGGTTTCTTGATCATCTGAATCAACAACATGCTAATATAAAATTTACAATGGAAATTGAATGAAAAAGCACAATTCCCTTTCTAGATGTTTTTGTACAAAGGAAAGGGGGTCGTTCCTTAGGATAATCGGTGTACAGAAAACCAACACATACGAATAGGTACCTAATGCAAATTCCCATCATCAGCCAGCACAAAAGCAATCAGTTATTAATTCATTGCCATTCATATCAAAGGACATTATTTCTTTCCAAACGGAAGGAATATGTGCATGTGTAATTCCTTGTTTCTGTGGTGATGTCTATATTGGAGAAACTGGACGGTCTATATCGAGTAGGCTTAAGGAACATGAATGTATCAAAAAGAAACAAATTGTACAGTCTGCTATATTTAAACAACAACAATCCATTGGACATGTCATAAATGTAAAAGAAACCAAAGTTCTTGCATCGGTTTATATAATGTTATTTGTTTAAAAAGAGCGGAAAATTAGACATTTCACCAAAAATAACATGAAAAATCTATGTCAAATGAAATACAGTCAGTTAAACCTCAATATCAATAACAAGGGTTTATAAAATTTAAAGATAGTTCAGAATTCAGTAACAAGATTTAGAATATAGGGTAGCACAGAATTCAAAGTATGAGTATTACCGTATAGTAGAATGGCTCAAACTAAGACTAGTTGGTATTAGACTTAATTATAGGGTCTAGATATAAACATAGATGAAAATATCCTTGATGTAATTGCGGACGGATTTAACAATGTTAATAAAAACGTATGAAGAACCCCTTATTTCCAGGTCCTACATATTCTAGCCGTAGCTGATGCCAAGTAGCTACATGGTGCAGAACGTCGTTTTCCCAACACAACAAAATTCTTATAAAAAATAAAAAAACATAAATAATAAACTTTAAAACCGTTTGCTTAGCCATCAAGGAACTCCCCACCGTTGCCTTATTTTTTTTAACTTTAATATTCTCAAATATATTTTAAGGATTTCTCTTTTCCCACTGTATTTGCTTATGAAATTATAGGTTTGCGAGTTCTATTTAAATAAAAGAAACTCTAATAATGTATAGCTATGAAATTATTCTGCCCAAAGTTATATTATAATAAAATCAAAATATATTAAATAATAAGAAATAAACATAAAAAAAAGATTTGTTTTTAAGAAAAGAAATTAATACAGACTGTGTTAAATGTATATACTAAAGGAAAATCCGTGTTTCCAGCCACTAAAAGTGAAATAAAAACAATAAACACTGTCTCAGAAATGCAAGCCTAACATGTTTTTATCTTTTATATTTTGGTACAATTTTAACACTATAATAGATAAAAATTCGATGATTTACCCGAACGTCCTTCGTAACGAATTCCACCATATACAGATAACACGTTTTGTATATAAATATAGGTAATATGCTACGAAAGCTTCCACAGCTAGAGTTGGTTAAGAAGTCATGGCTATGGAATTTAGACCGGGCCAAGTTGAAATTAATTTTCGACGTTTTCATTACGAGGCATCTTCAGGGATCTTAGCTGCAAAAGATCAAAGCACTCCATTCAGTGTTATGATTTTCTGCAATGAAGATCCCTTGTTCGTAGCGAAACGTCGTAAAGTAATTTGTCACGGTCTAACCCCAAAAACTATGATTTGTTAATATATATATATATATATATATATATATATATATATATATATATCTAGTTATAATAACGTTATGCCTATACCGAAGCCACAAAATAGTGACTCACACTTGTAACTTTTTTCGTATCAAAAAAAGTAAAATAAAACTTTGGGTGTTTTATTTTATTTTTAATTTTAAATATTACATATAAAAAAAAATTACAGTATTTTGGATGTTTATTTTCACATTTTCGAAACTACAAACATATACACAAATGCTAGTAATAAAGTTTCGTAACAAGTAATCGTAACAAATTTATAAAATGTCTTAAACAAAAACATTCAAGAAAACTTGATAGGTATAAAACTGAAGGACAATGTTAACTGCGCTGAGAGAATGAAACATTAGCATTGCTCCTTCATCTTTCACCATTTTTGTAACACATCCCTCTTTATAGGCGTTGGTCATGGTACATCTGAAATAAAAATATAAATTAATTTCTTTCATTGTGCCAGTTGGAGTGAAATATGTCACTAATTTTTGACGTTGAAAAGTAAGTTTTGCCTGAGATCTGGACTTTGTGTATTCTTTTATTGTTACATAAACAGATCGCTTTGAGATAATATAGACACCATCTTCACTTTTTAGCACAATCTTTGAAGTAACTATCCTAGTATTTTTTTTTCAACAAAGGCACAAGTCACTTAAAAATATCCATGTCCAGTCCAAGGTAGGAGCTGCTATTATCTCGGATAATTTAGAAATATAATATAAATAAAGCTTCTTATACAATGCAAAAACAAACGAACACAGCTTTCCAAATTACAAATCTTTAAATACGTGAATATCTCTAAAACAAAATATGTTTTGTCACATTTTTTAAACCGATTTTTATTCTACATATTCTACATTTTAAAAGAACACAAAACTACTCAGAAGTTCTGAAATATCTTTTCTTATATCCCCAAAAATAACCAAGATAAAAGCAGTTTTTACTTTTGTCTGGGTCACACTATGTATATAAATTATGAAAATTTTCTCTGAATGAGGTGTTTTCACCCGGAATATTGCTTTTCCATCTATCAACAAAGGTAAAATAAACTCATATACTACATTTACATTAAAATCAAATAATCAAAAATTATGTCATTTTTCTCCTTGCTTGACAAAAAGTGATATATGTTATTTATAGACCGAACCGATTCGAACTCGATTATTGTACATACAGACTAGTCAGAAATTAAGTGCCAGGATGACATATATCGCTATGGTTTTAGAAGGGTAGTAATGGAATGGTTTTGATCATATCTTGAGCATCGAACACAAAAAGTTGTCATTGGATCCACAACTTCTAAGATTGGCAATGTAGAGGATGGGATCAGTCCTTGAGCCGATTCTTTTTCTGCTATATATAAACCATCATTCATCATATGTTGGTATAAACTTGCTTCTTACTAAGTTTTCTGAGGTTTGACCGTTTGCAACCTCCCCCCCCCCCCGAAATTAATTCCTGGTTTGGAACCCACCCCCGATCTAAATTTCTACGGGGTCACAAGTATGAGCATTAGAAAGTCAAGTGTGTCACCTTTCTTATATTGTTTAAAGTTAATTTTCAAATTTGAAGTTTTACACACTGTTCATAGCACAACTTTAACCGCTGTGCTTTGATTATGATAGACGGAGAAAATGACGAAAAAATTTTCAAATCATCTAGTACTAGAGTACAAAACACAGATTAAAATGTCAATATTATTGTAATTATAAAACAATCCAAAATAAATTTCAGTGTATCTAAAAGATGCAGTTTAAACATAAACACAAACCTGCACTACTAATACTAAGCTGTCAACAAACTACAAAGTAAATTCTATATATATATATATATATATATATATATATATATATATATATATATATATATATATATATGTGTGACGCGGGCAGATTGAAGTTGACATTGGGTAAAAACTCATATATCATCATATATATATATATATATATATATATATATATATATATATATATATATATATATATATATATATATATATATATTTATATATAATATCTTTAAAAATTATTATTTCACTTAAAACGCATCCCTGTAAATCGCATAGAAGTTTGTAAACAAAAACTGGTGAGATGGCCACTCATTTTACTCGTCGCGAAAAACTAAAAAAATGTTCGGACAATTCTGTCTATAAAACCGATGTTGCATGCTTACAAAATTTTCAGATGGATGAAGCTACGCATACATACCTACCCAATGCCTAATATGACGAATATGGCCCGCCTATTTTAATGAATTTAAAGAGATCCGAAATCCGGATCGCTGATCCGGGTCTTTAAACTGACCCAGATCCGTTGACCCGGATCTTTAAAAAGATCCAGATTTCCCATCACTAAATGGAATGGAATGGAATTATTTCGATCATTGTAAAATTTAACCCAAACTAAAAATACGTCGGATCTAATTCAATCTGCATATAACTGAATTGGTATCGACTTCAAAAAAGGAAGTATTGTAATCGTGAAATAATCATCCTCCGGAATTTTTTTCAGATCTTCACGTTTCAGGGTCCCTAGATGCCAAAACATTCTGTCGGTCTGTCTGTCTCTTTGTTCGCGGCATAGCTAAAAAACTACTTACCCGATTGACACGGTGAGAGCCTAGTAATTTTTGGTAAAAAATCAATGACCAAACAAAAAATCGGTTGAGTGAAATATATAGATCTCCCCGAAGAAATACAATTATAATTATTAAATGACTTGCAACATTAAAATGTTATGACGCTGCTAGGCTGGGTCCTGTATCTATATGTTCCTGGCTTGCTGAATCAGGATCACGACAATCTTCTGATGATTTTGCTGATGATGTATATATACATATATATATATATATATATATCTTGGTAAACAAGGTATATATATATATATATATATATATATATATATATATATATATATATATATATATATATATATATATATATATATATATATATATATATATATATATATATATATATATATATATATATATATATATATATGTATGTTTTTACGATGATTTACGAAGTCAATAAGCTAATCAGCCTCAAATTAATTTTTTACACGAGATTCTGGCTATACAGAAATTCATATTTCATGGCAATCAGCATTCAACAAGCTAATGACCGACCGACCCATCCACCCCATCATTCTGCTCTTCTTATCAATCAGACCGGTTCGAAAATCGCGTTATATCGGGCGTCGGCTCCGCGGTTCAGCTCCTGACTCGAGACCTACAAACAATGATGATGCATTGAACGAACTGAAGAACTGACTGAACCATAGACAAAGGCACCTGGACGCTTCATTTTGCTTTGTCTCTATTTCAAAGATCTGTGATCCGGCTCGCAATATTTTCAAGACCCGGCTCCCGTGGGTCAGTACAAATATCCGGATCTCAGATCCGGATCAGTCGTGAACGACATATCTGTAATTCCATTTCTGACTAATTTGTATGTACAATAGTCGAGTCTGAATCAGTTCGGTCTATAAGTATAAATAACATAAAACACTTTTTTATCAAGCAAGGAGAAAAATTACATAATTTTTGATTTGTTTGAACCACACAAAAGTAAAAACTACTTTTATCTTGCTTATTTTTGGGGATATAAGAATTCTGAAGATCTCTTAAAATGTAGAATATGTAGAATAAAAATGCTTAAAAAATGTGACAAAACATATTTTGTTTTCGAGATATTCACGTTTTTAAAGATTTGTAATGTGCAAAGCTGTGTTCGTTTGTTTTTTTTTTTATTGTATAAGAAGCTTTATTTACATATCTCTAAACTATCCGAGATATTAGCAGTTCCTACTTTGGACTGGACATGGATGTTTTAAGTGACTTGTGTCTTCCTTTTGTTTCGTTGAAAAAAAATACTACTAGGATACTTACTTCAAAGATTGTGCTAAAAAATAAAGATGGTGTCCATATTATCTCAAAGCGACCTGTTTATGTAACAATAAAAGAATACACAGTATATTTATATATATATAAATCTATATATATATATATATATATATATATATATATATATATATATATATATATATATATATATATATATATATATATATATATATATATATATATATATATATATATATATATATATATATATATATATATATATATATATATATATATATATATATATATATATATATATATATATATATATATATATATATATATATATATATATATATACGGACGAAAAGATGACACTAATTAAATGGCGATTTTTAGACACCACTAAACATATCGAGACAAAAATTTGGTGGATTGATTTGATATTAATAATTTGATCCTTGATCGAATCTTGTTAACATATGTTGTTTTTGCAAGAACTTTGATTTTTCAAATGTATATTTTCTGATCAATGTTTTCTCTGTAACATGCTCATTTCAAAAAGTTGTAATATTTCTATACCCATCTTCAACGGTTTTCTAGATATTCACGTTTTTATACTTGAACGTATTAAATATCCTACAATTTGTAAAATTTAGTAGTTGGCTATGCATGATATTGCAGGTTTTAACAAAATAAACTATCGTTGGCTGGCTTAAGCTTTGAGTTTTCCTTTTCCTAATTTAAAAAAGGCAAATAATTATTCACATTCTGGTATTCTTAATCTGTTTATTATTCACGGAAAATGTAATCGAATAGTGATAAGCACATGTAGAACATTTAACGAAGGATATCCCCAACTATCACCAATGAACAAAAGAAAATTCAGGAAATCTGAGGCCAATTTCAAAACTTATGGCGGTATTAAAAATGAACGGATTCAAGTTAGTTCGATTACTGGAGATGAAGACAGTACCAATAACATATTGGGATGAATCTTATCCTCACGCTTTTACAGTGCAGAAAGTGATTTGGGAGTTTCTTATTCCTCTGTTGAAAGAATTTTAGACAAAAACGGAATGGACAACATAAATTTGAAACACCGCAATTTTTAATAGAGGGAGATCCTATTTAGCGGGTTGGGTTCTGCGAAATGTTTATAATAAAAATGCAGGAAGATTCCAGTTCTCTTCAAAAAGTTAAAAAGGTCGGACTAGTTAAAATTTATACGGCAGGGCCTCTTTAACAAGAGGAATACTCATTTTTGGGCAAAAGAAAACCTATATTTTATAAAGGAAAAGGATTTCAAGACAAATTTGACTTCAATATTTTTTTGTATACTATAGTTAGTGTAATATACAAGAAGTTTCAGGGTAGACTCTACGATGAAAATCTTAATTCAGAAAAGTATTCAGATATCCTTAACAATACTTTAAGACCATTTTTGAATACTTTAACCCCTGAAGCAAGGTCATCGTGCTGGTATCAATTAGATGGTGCACCAGCACCTTACACTTAACAAATTTCAACTTTGTTGTATAATGTATTCGAAGACAGGTTGGTTATGGCTACCTGACCTTAGACCGTTAGATTTTGATCTGTGAGACACCATCAAAGAAAGGAGTTATCAAACGCCAGTCACTTCCAAGGATGAGTTAATTAATAGGGTGCGTGAAGCTTTTCGAAACCTAGACGGTGCCGAAATTAGGAGAGATACCATTCAGCATGTTGAATAATCTATTTTGAAATGTTTAGCGGCAAAGGATATTGTCGTTAAGTATATTGATTTTCAAGATTTGTTATTGTTTTAATGGACGTAATGGTAATCCTACTGAGTATCAATTAGTTGTAAGGCCTTTGTGCATAATACCTATTCCCGTAAAACTAATGCTAATGTTAATATTGTTTCTAACGTTGAGCGGTAACCTTGTCATTTTCCTTTTGGACTAACCTGAATTTGTCCGGTTAATACCGTCAGTTTTTTAAATTAATCCCAAATTTTCCGAATTTTCATTGACGGTAGATAGGGACATTGTTAGTTAATTGTTCTGCATGTTCTTACTACTATTCGAAAACATTCTCCGTGAATAATAAATATATTAACGGCCGGTTGCAGAAAGCTCAATTAAAGTTTAGAATGTTTAACGGAATGTCAAATTTCACAGCGAGTTCCTAGATTTCTGTAAGCAGCTTATTGTCAAATCCGAAAGCTCGATTAAATATTCTAAACAGCAATTAAGTTTTGTGCAATCGGGGATTTGAATATGAGAATGTGAATAATTATTTGTCATTTTCAATTAATGCCCAGCTTCTGAATTTTCAACTCACTTTATTCGCCTAATAATAACATGGTAAAAAAGTTATGTCAACGTTCATAAACTGACCATAAAGGAAGCAAAACTCGAAAGGTTTCGTAAAATTTTGTGATTTGCTATGCAGTATGTTGCTCTTCTGACAGTTAACGATAATTTGTTTTGCTAAAACCTCGTCATATCATGTATACCAACTACTAAATTTGACAAAATGTAGGATATTTAATACATTCCAATATATCCGTTCCAGTGAATATCTAGAAAAGCGTTGAAAATGGGTATAGGAACATTACAACTTTTTGAAATAAACATGTTACAGAGAAAATATTCATCAGAAAATATACATGACTTTCTATTCGAAAAATCAAAGTTATTGCAAGAAAATATGTTAACATGATACGATTTTTGAGCCACCCTGTATAAGATAAACGTATAATATTACGTTTATCTTGTAGGGTAATATTAATACTTCAGCCCACCATATTTTTGTCTCAATATGTTTAGTGGTGTCTAAAAAATCGCTATTTAATTAATGCCCTCTTTTCATCCAATTTTTCATTTAATCTCCATCATCTCAAAAACGGTTAAAGATAAAGGTACATGTATATTAAAAAAAAAATTTAGAATTAAACAAGGAAACAAAATTAATTATTAAATACAGGATGTTCTATTTAAGATAATAAACATGACGTCACTTCCGGTCAAACCGGAAGTAACAGAAATGTCGAAATATTTTCCTTCGAGAGTTCAATTGCCGTCATATCTTTGTTCCGAATTTGAAAAAAAATCCACGGTTCCATCTGGTTTTACGGCTAAAGTACCAACAAGTTTGGAGCACCCTGTATATATAGGCTATACATATACCTAGATGCTAAGTTTCTATAAATTACGTAATAAGCCTTTCAATTATTACATTTGCCAATTTTTTTGTCTGCTATAATTAAACAATATTGAGGTGACGAATTATGAAGAAAAGACCCTTACAAGGTGAAATGAAAAAATCTTTTGAAAATTTAAACATGAAAAACATTTTAAATGCTAAAAATCCTTTGGACAAAAAGGTCTATTACTGCTTAAATTTATA
Organism: Kuschelorhynchus macadamiae; assembly: GCA_030620095.1. Taxonomy (NCBI): domain Eukaryota; kingdom Metazoa; phylum Arthropoda; class Insecta; order Coleoptera; family Curculionidae; genus Kuschelorhynchus; species Kuschelorhynchus macadamiae. The sequence continues at coordinate 1,428,249 of JAUTXW010000005.1, read as the reverse complement.
TAACATTGTTGAAACCTAATATCTTGGGATTTTTAGTAAAATGAAATTTGAAAAAAATGAGAGAAAAGGCGAATAAAATATCTCAATTTCTAACAGTTATCGTTTAAGAGAATGATAAGTTCTTACTTAATACACTGTATAATAGATTTGTTGTTAAACTTTGCATTTATAACCTCAAAGCCATAAACTCTACCTAGTGCTAGACAATGCCGACAACTGCAGTTCATTGTCTTAATTCTTATTTATTTGGAATGGATAAAGGTAGAGCGAAATGTTAAAATGTATAAGAAGGTTTTACTTAGATTGAATAATAAATGTATAATATTGTTTTCTTTTTTCTTTTCTTTAGTCATCTAGACACTTCATCTTCCCCAGCCGGGTTTTTGTTAAATATCTCTATTTAGTATGATAGGTGTCTTCGTTAATTGCAATCTACTAAATGGAGATACCGACAAATTACTGCATTCTGTTGCAGAGACCTCTCGTGAACTTCCCACTAAGCATTATAGAAAAAAACTGTGAGAGATTAATTTTCGTTAATTTTATATCACTAACTGAGATTCAATTCAATTTTTTTGTGTCCCACATGGCTATCGCCAACTACTATGATTATGAAACTAGTTAATTAACAAATATATTCTCGGTTGAGTGGTAGAGCGCTGTCCCCGTTTCTACGGTCGGCCTCGACCTCTTTTGTTATAAGGTTTTACTTTTTCTTTAGTAATTTATACTTCTTACTTCTCGAATTGTACTGTGCTACAATAAAAGCATTAAAAAATATATATTTAAGTCTTTTTGTGCTTTAAATGCCAAATTGTTTTCTCATAAAACAAATCAAATTATAAACCGAAATAGAAAGCTACCAAGGATAAAACCAATATTAAATTAATACCTATCGGTTTTTTTTTATCATTTTAATTTTGGAATGCAGCTGTCCAATGGTTAGTCAAAGGGAAGTATAAGTTAAATAAAAAATATCCGCAAAATATGAATAGAATTTAAAGTCATTATTCAATAAACTGGTGTTTCATTAAAATGATTATAGAAATTCGCTGTGTTGTAGTCATACCTTTATGAAGTTGAAGGATAGTAGCTGAACTATATAAGGATAAGGAAGGGTTTTGGTGGGTTAAGAGGGTCTCCTTGTTCAAGAGAAAATTGAAATTATTATTTTTTTCTTAAATTGTGCTGCGCGAAACATGTCAAAAGTTTGTTGTAAAGAGTGTTTCAAAAAAGATGGGCATACCTTAAGGGAGACTCTTTGGTATAAAATAAGACTCAAAACGGCTTCATTTTCAAGATTGAGGGTGTAAAAGTAAACATTTTTATTTAATTTTTTACGCGGCATAGCTCAAAAATTACTTATCTGATTTACGTCAAGGCTTAAAAATCAAGAGCCATATGAAAATAAAATGGTTACGTTGTGGTTAAAATCCAATATGGCGAAAAAAAATTATGATTAAACACTTAATCAATTTAGCTCAAATTTCTCACAAAAATTAAGCGTAATGTAAGTATACCCTGATAAAATGTTGATCTAAAGCCATATGGCGGAACAAAATAGCGGCATATTGCAATGTTTAAAAAATCAGTGCCAAAAACTATTTATCCTGTTGACTTGAAACTTTGCACGCAAATCAAGAATGAGAGAGATAAACTGATAACATTTTAGTGCAAAGCCTATGTGGTAGAACAGATTGGCAGCCCAATAAATTGTTTAAAAATTCGCTAAAATTCCATTTGCTGGAATAAAACTTTTTTTTTTTGGAGAAAATAATAAATTTGTTTTTTCTTTAAAACTGTGTAAATAATGTTATGAAAAGTAACATAAATAATAAAAATAATTTTTCTTAAAAAAATAAAAACATACCCCCCTATTATTGTGCAGGATATACAGCAATGTTAAGATTATACAGAAAAAAAAATAATATAAATAATATAAAAAGTCATAAAATGACTAACAAATATAATAATTATAAATATAAAACAAAGAGATTTAATAAATTTATTTTTTTAAAGTATGGTATAGTAAGTAAATCAATGTGTTTATGTATGTATGTTAGATTTGGATTTAAAAATCTTTATAGGCACGAAAATGAAAAATGTTTATTACGCCCAATCTAAATGGTTGGTAGATATATTGAATGAAGTAGACGTATTGTCAAGAATTCCTATTTGCCCTTGCTCAAGAAGACTATTTAGAAAATGGAGAATTTCCGCTTAACAAACAACATAAAAATGTAGAAAGATAGGTAAAAGTATATGAAAAATAACTACTTATAAATAAAAAGAAAATTTAAAAATTCGGTAGGTTTTGCTGGGAAGGTTGTTCGTAACCCCACACACAGATAACACAATTTATAAATGCATATTGTTTTATAGTAATATTTTTATACATATTATAAGCTCACATTGTAATATCTTTCTCTTTTCTTCATAAAATGATTTATTTTATGGTAAATTCCGGGTACTTGAGCAAAAGATAATGCTAAAAAAAGGGCAAGTCCTCTTAATAGAACTTTACTGGTAATGACACTTTCCTTGTCAAATAAACTGCAACATATTACAAAGGAAATAGCTACAAAATTTTAACACATCATTATTAATTCAATAATTAAGATTTTTGTGTAAAAAAGTGGAAAATATAAAAACATATTTCACCTCGGAAATGACCATTATTTTAGAACGTACAATACGGCAACACGGAGTAGTCTTACTTGCTGCACAAGTTTTTTTTTCCAAAATTGTTTCTGTAAGCAGATAAAAAACAGAATATCATTGAGCCAAAAAAACTAGTATATTTGTGTCTACTTATTCAGACATTGTGATTTTATGCTACACTAATATTTCTAAGTAGGTAGCTGTAACAAGAAAAAGAACGATACAATGTTATTTTTAATGCATATGACAGAGCGGAAACGTAAATCTAAAAAAACGGTTTTCTTAAATTTTTCTTTTTCTAAAAATCATAATTCGTTGTTGCCGTTGTAGTTGTCGTTAAGGGTTATAAGTGGCACAAAATTAAAAAAATTGTACATTTTTATACTTTTTTTTTAATCAAAAGCATTGGTTTCCTACTTTAAAAAATACTAGCTAAAACAATAATTATTATCCATAAGTTTTTTAGAATAAATAGAAGATACAAATTTATAACCTTAATAAAGTCGATACTTTTCTATTAAAAATGCTTTTCTCTTATGATCGACTCACTGATGAGTGAAGATGAAAGCACTTGTACAACTGGTATTTCTCTATACAAACTTAACGCTAATGCCGCAATTTCTTATTTTTACTTAGATAGTATTCTTTATTATATCTATCGAAACATTCCGTGGGCACAATAGTCTATATATTGAGATATGTAATTATCATAAATATTTGTTTCAATCAATTTAAAGTTAAAAATTTTATTAAGTTGCGAGAAAGTCAAAAAAGAAATTTGTTTATCATTCTAAACGCAACAAATAAATAAAACACATAAAAAAAAACATTATAAATGGCTGCCTATTATCGTTTTTTTGTTTCTTGGTTACATGTCAAACGAGCTGACAAATTTTAAAATTTTGAAATCCACTCTATTTTATTAGAAATGCTTTTTTACTTACAATCGGAGGACTGATGAGATCCCACAGGATGAAAACACTACAATTGCTATGAGTCTAGGTAAATGTCACATTTTCACGTTTTTGGTAAACTAATCATCTTTATTATATGTATCGAGATAGTCCGTGGGCAGACCAGTCAATACACATGTTAAGATATGTAATTTTCTTAAATATGTGTTTCAATCAATTTATAATTAAATATTATTATTTGTGCAGCGTTCAAAGAGTAGAATTGCAATATTTTCACCTTTCCAAAAAATTGCAAATTTTAAAGTATCTGTAACTCCAGAGAAACCCTTGATATAAAACGTTATAGCTCTAAATTATTTGAACTTTTACCGGTTAAATATTCACAGTCATTTCCCTTTCACGCTGAGTATTATGCATATTAGTTATTACGAACTACTAGCTGGCCCAGAAGACCTTGTTCTGCCTTTTCCGTCAGATGGCGCGATGAGTTTTCAGTGGAATTATACGAATATGGGGCGCATTCACCACATCCAGAAATGTTATTGAAAAAAAACATATTTGTTTTATAGAAAAAATACGCAATAAAACAATACAAAAAATAGTATTGAGAAGTCTGGGTAACCAGACGATCATGTAAATTGGTGCAGTACAATTCTCTCATGATCTCGCTAAAAATCTGGCTTAGTATTTTAAATATATAGATAGATAATACCTATACAAACTGTGTTATCTGTGTGTAGAAGAATTCGTTACCAGGGAAGCTCCGGGTAAAGACCAATTTACGGATTATTTAGTATTGGTATTTTGACTGTTGGAGATTCTCGGATTAATTTTTCACTCAAAAAGTATGACTAGTTCAGGCTATATATATTTTTATACATATTTTATTTTTAGTCAAAGTATAAAAGAGAACGTTCGTTGGAATATTAAAAAGCAGTATTATTATAGCAAGTAATTATTATTTTTGACGTTTGTAGTAACTAGGGTTGCCTTGAATGTTATATTTTTCCTTTTTTGAACAAAGTATTTTGTACTAAGATTACCTCTTTTTATGTACGATTAATTAGATAATGAGTGTCATAAATAAAAAAATTTCAAAAATGAAAAAGAAAAGGAAAAGCTTATACGCTATTCATCGGTAATACACTGACAATAATGTGTTACTGTTTAAAGTTTTATGTGATTGTAATAATTATTTAAATATAGACGGAAATAACTAAAAAATAAACATCCTGTATCTGAACCTGGAGCCCCTGTTTTCAAGCACCCTGTATGTTATATAATTTAGAAAAAAATATTGTTGAACAAAATTTTAACCCACCTCATTATATTTTAATAAGTATAATTTTACCCCCTCCCCACCATCACCAGTGTATAGATACGACCCTGAATTGTAGTATTTCTATATTTCTATATGCCTTTAAGATTGATCTGTTTTATGCTGATTTGCTGATGCTGGAAGAAGTTCATTATTATTTTCTACAGAATCCAAATTTTGAAAATACACGGGGTATCGAAGTTGATAATGCGTCCGGTCACCAAAGTCTGCATCTGAATCAATCATATAACGTGTCCAAATTGTAGTAAAAAGCTCTTCCTTTCTAAGAGTTAAGGGTTTCCAAAAATTAAGCCACTAAATATGGTGTGTTTTTTTTTATTTATTAGCAATATTTCGGTGATTTTTCTACATCAACATCAGACTAAAATGCAATTTATAAAAAGCAAACATTTTTGGAAAAATATAAAACACAGTATGTACGAACCTTAGAGGAAGAATAAAAACAGAATTCATTATTTACATATTTAGGCATTGCCAAGATTACCTCACAGTATAAGGTCGATCGTACGACGATGCCAAGCCTAGCCAGGAACACCCATGTTTATACCAATTTATATTACGGTGAATATGTTTAAACATGATGCAATATAATTTTCATACAAAGAATAGTAATGTATTTCCAGTATTAGTATTTAGGCAGTACTTTTTTTGCAAAATGGTAAAATACAAACTAAAATATCCAAAGTCTCAGATCAGATTTCACCAGTAACAAGAGTTTTAGTCAGTTATGGCAAACTCGATCGACAACTCCACGTATTAGACCATCCCACTGTGGTATTAGACCATCCCACTTTCATTGACAAGGGATCCTTATAGTAAAAAAAATATAATAGTCTACAGTAAACATTGTTACAGAGTCACGTGACCGGCGTGGCTTAAAAACCAATAGCGGGTCGTGGAACTACAATAAATTTTAACATTAAAGAAATTAATTTGCTAAAAAATATTTTATTAGATACCAAGCTTTTCTTAGCGTCACTACTGCATGTGTTTTAATGTATTATTGTGTATTTGTTGATATGGCTCAAATCTTCTAATTATATGTTGCCTTACTTCAAGAAGCAGCGTTTTAAAGGTGCGGTGAAATTAGAAGAACATTAATTTTTTTAAATATTTAATAAATAAGTTTTATTTACTTTATCTTGGACATTGCGAAACTAGGAGCTTTAGTTGACCTAACTATGGTGCGGCAATGTGATTTTGTAAAAAAATGGCCGTTTAAGTTTGGAATTTTATTTTAATCACTAAGTAAACAGCAAGATTTCCTTTTCCAGGAGACATGTCTAACGGAAGATACCTTACTCAGTTATTTTGGGTCACATGGCGTATTGAACAATCCGGTTCAGTATAATAGAACGTTTATTTCGTTGGCAGACATGTGAGAATCTGCAGAAGCAAAATGATACAAAAAAAACACTGAGGTGATTTTTTTGACGATTATAATAGTTTTTCCTATCAGAGGATTAAAATAATTATAAAATATACCTATGCTATATTAAAAAAGCTCACGCTCAAAAAAACGTACTGCGATTTCGAAAATCACTAGAAGTTTCGGATGATTTCGCGCCTTTTTTTAATTTTCTCTTGAGTTGGGCAAATTTTTTAGTGTTGTCAGGTAAAGGAATTTAAATGGTATTTATGGGTCTGATAAACACCGACTTGGAAAAGATCAAGGGTATTATTACAAACACTTTTAACGAAAAATTTTTAAAAGAAATATCCGATAAAATCGTATGCATATTGGAAAAAAAATTTGAAGAACAAATTGAGCGGCAAGAGACAACGATTAACGCATTATCTGCCAAAATAGAGTCACTTGAATACAAAAACAAGGAACTTCGGCAATTGGTGGACAACGCAGTCTCAATGTGCGAATTTTTGGTTTAAAAATGGAAGACGGTGAAAATCTTTGATGTAAAATAATAAACGTTCTTTCCAAACAAATGAAAATAAATATTAAAGATAGTGACATTAAAAAGTGTCATCGGGTACTCGCAAAAAATAGTGGCGATAAACCGCCAGCAGTACTAATACGTTTTTGCAGTGATAGTGCGAGGATCTCAGTTCTCCGGAATCGTTCGAACCTCAAGGGCATCGGCATTATAATTAAAGAGGATTTGACAAAATCCAGGCTGTCCTTGCTTAATAGTGCGGTGAATATGTTTACCAGCAAAAATGCGTGGTGTCTTAACGGAAACATCTATGTGAAACACGATAGTTTAGTGCACAGAATTACTTCCGAGGATGCTCTTCAGGAATTAAATAGCGACTAGTCTGAAAACATGTAAGTTCATTAAGCTAGACAACAAATTAAAATTTACAAAATTTTGTTAATTTTTGTAATACCGTTTTTTTTTGTTTTCTTTTTATTAACCCTATAATAACCTATTGCAACTGTCAAAGAAAACACTTACATTACAAATGTGCAAAATTTCTTTATTTTTTTTTTAAATACTGTCGTTTTTAATTTTCATGGTAACCTATTGTAATTTTTATGGGACAAACTTGCATTTTATGTTTAAAAATCAAATAAATTTACTCATTCTTACATCTAATATTTACTCATTCTTGAAAGAATACCGTCAGTTTCTTATATATACATTTTTTTTTGTAGCATTACTAATTTTTGTTCGCAGAAAAAAGTTCAGTGATGTACAATTTTCGAGAGTTATTCATACTCCAACCAAATAATACACGTATTTGTTTTTGTCGGGTTCTGCTAATATTGTTTATTTCTTGAATGCAAAAATGCAATATTAATGCTGGTTTGTTTCAACGGATAAACTTTTCTGTTTATTCATACATAATAAGGAAATTATAAAAAATAACTTTTGCAAAAAGAATTTTAACTCATTTTTATTTTTCTGGAATTTGCATTTCATAATTTAGGATTATTTAATTGCACTCTTACCACCAAAATCATTAAATATTTATTAGATAAATTTCATTTTATTTTCATCACACCTGTTTATGAGATATGTAGGGTATTGTATAATCTTGTTTACAGCCATTACATTTTGCAAATATAGTTTAGAATGTATTTGTTTATAAGGGAATATCCGTTTTTTCTTTCTTTTTACGATTTTGTAAATTAAAGGTTTTCAACATTTATGGGAGTGAGGCAGAAAATGTGTTCGTTAGTCGATTTTTTTTTTGTTGTATTTCTACGTAGTTAATTAGTGTGTTGATATTGAGTGATTGCGTACACCTTTTTTTTTCTTCCTTGATACACACACACACATATATAAATATATATTTTTTGGTTTGCATAATTTTAAATAATGAAGTTGGGACATCTGAATATACGATCAATGTTTACTAGTTTCAATGATTTTAAATACATTTTGGAGAGTCAAAATTTTGATATAATGCTACTTTCTGAAATATGGCTGCATAATGGTGTTGATTCCGATGCATTTTCAGTACCAGGTTATCGGTTTTATAGGCGGGATCGACAAAGCCGAGGAGGAGGTGTGGCGGCCTACCTCAAGGGAACATATACCCCTGAGTTTTTTCAGTTTGATTTTCCAGTTAATGAATCACTTGAGTACTTGATTTTTAAAATTAAAGTTAAAAAAAAATAAATATACAGCAATTGGTGTATTTTACCGTCCACCTAAAACAAACATTAATAATTATATTGAAGATTTTGATAATATTTTGTCCAGTGTTGCCGCTTCTGTTGATGAGGTCATTATAATGGGGGATTTTAATATTGACCTTTTTAATTTAAATAATCCATTGCTGTCTTGTTTTGAAAGTTATAACCTATCGCAAATTATTAATGAGCCTACTAGAATATCCGGAAATGCGGCTACGCTACTTGACCCAATTTTTGTTTCAGATAAAGAACTTGTTTCAAGCCATGGTACGATCTCTGCGGATAATATATCCGACCACAGAGTGGTTTATTGCAGTTTAACTATAAATAAAGTCCGTGTTGTACCTAAAATTATTAAGTTTCGGTCTTATAAATCTTTTAACTATCACAATTTTTGTCAAGACTGGAACCATTTGGAAAGGAATAATATTTTTTATGTAAATAGTATAGATGACAAAATTAATTTATTTAATAACCTTATTTTAGATTTGTTTAACCGTCATGCCCCAATTAAAGAAGTTCGAATAACAAAGCCTAAAGCACCGTGGCTTACTGAAAACCTTAAATTATACATGAAACAGAGAGATCGGGCTTTACAGACTTTTAAAGGAACGAATGATCCAGATGATTGGGTAGCTTATAAAAGGTTAAGAAATTTCGCACTATCGGTAGTGAGACGAGAAAAAAAAAGGTATCTTGATACACTGTCTGCTGATCAAAACCACTGTAAAATTTGGAGGGCATTAAAAGATTTAAATGTCTGCAATAAAAACAATAAAACCATCCCCAAAAATTTGCAGAATCCCAATTTAATTAGTGATTATTTTGGACCTTTTTTGCAGAATGTATTAAATTGTGATAATAAAATTGAGTTCTATAGTAATAATCTTTTTAAAAATAGTATTAGTTTTTCTTTTAAGTTGACAACAGTTGAAGAGGTACATTTAGTGTTAAAAAATATTAAAAATGATGCTGCGGGTGTAGATAGCATTAAGGCATCTATGCTGCAATATTGCAGCCCTTTTATTGATATATATCTTGTTCATATTATTAATCTCTGCATAGAAAATGGCTACTTTCCTGACCAATGGAAGGTCGCAATTGGTAAACCAATACCGAAAACATCATGTCCATCTGAAGTCAGTGATTTAAGGATTATTAGCATTTTACCAACCCTCTCTAAAATTTTTGAAAAAAATTTATATAACCAACTGTATATTTTTGTCTTATTTAATAAAATTTTTTTTTGATTTTCAATGTGGTTTTAGAAAAAATTTTAGTACTTCGGTGGCGTTATCTACGGTAATAGATGACGTTTTAAGGGCTTGGGATCAGCAGAAATGTACCGTGCTAGTACTTCTCGATTTTTCTAAAGCTTTTGATACCATCACCCAAAAACTTCTTTGTTCCAAATTAAAATATTATGGCTTTTCTGAGGCATCCCTTAATCTTATTAATTCTTATTTTGAAAACAGGTTTCAAAAGATATATTGTGCAAATAAATTCTTAAAACAAATTTCGATTCTCTCTGGAGTGTCTCAAGGATCAATATTGGGACCTTTACTATTTCTTATTTGTACAGCTGACATTCTGAAATCTACAAAATATTGCCAAACACAAGCGTATGCTGATGATACTCAGCTTTACTATTCTTTTAATATTCAGGATTCCCTACAAGCATCAGATTTAATTGATTATGATTTAAACAATTTAAAAATAATGTCGTCCGAGCAAAGCTTACAATTGAATCCCACAAAATCTTTAGTTATGTTTTTCGAAAATAAAAATCAGCTAAATACCTTAAAAGAAGGGTTTAATGTTGCTCTGGATGGTACGATACTACCTATAGTTGAGTCAGCAAAGAATCTTGGAATTATCATAGACTCAAATTTAAGATTTAAAGAACATGTTAAAAAACTCATGCAAAAATCATTTTTAGCTTTAAAACTTTTGTACAATAACAGACACATCCTAAATTTACGCTTACGCAAAAATCTGTGCGAATCCTTAGTTTTATCCAACTTTAATTACTATGATTTTATTTATGGTAACTGTATTAATATTTTGGATAAAAATAGGATCCAGAAGGTTCAAAATTCCAGATTCATTTTTGGACTCAGAAAGTTTGACCATATATCGCATACATTTGAACAACTTAAATGATTAAAAATGAACAATCACAGACTTCATCATATGGCTACTTTTGTATTAAATATTTTAAATAACCCTGATGCATCTATTCAACTAAAAAATAAATTGGTACCTCGTAATAATATTCATGACAGGACTCGTTTTACCAGTCATTTAACTATGCCTCACCATCGTTCAGCCACGTTTCAGAGGTCATTTACGTATAATGCCGTTAAAACATATAACTACTACTAACTCTCACTTAATGTAACTCAGTTCAAAAAACAATTTAAAAATTTTTTATTGACATTTCAAAGTCTTTAGTGTCACAACTTCAAATTTCTCCATAATTTTGTTATATTTTAAATTATAACTATGCAATTACTTGTGAATTATTTTGGATATATTGATTTTATCTATATTTGTTATATATTTGATTTTCTTTTATTTATATACTTATACATTTTCTGCATTACTTTTGAGATTAAGTAGAGTAGCCGACTTGTGCTAGACTTCGCCTCATTGTGGTGCCATTTTTTTTTTGAATATTATTACACTGTCTATGTAAATATGTATTTCTGTAATATAAAGGCGATTATTTATTTATTTATTTATTTATTTATTTATTTATTCTTTGGGTATTAAAAGTAAAAATGTGTTCATAAACATGTCTAAACTGGTTAGAATTTAAGATTTAAGATATTGAAAATTAAAAAAATCTTTTATTTTTTAAATTTTAGCTATTAACATGGAAAAACAATATGACAATTGGCTATTCTATTCGTATCTAATGGCGCTCGCTTTTTTTTACTTTCCTCGCAAGAGGAAAGTATTCTAGTTACAAAAAAACATGTTTTCTCAGGTCCGTCGGTTAGTCTGTATATCTGTCCGCGACAAAGCTCAAGAACTACTTGTCCTATTTATTTCAAGTTTTGGTTAAAAATGAAAGGTAAATGGTAACATTTTGGTAAACATCCAATATGGCTGAACAAAATGGCGGTTTATTGAAATGTTAAAAAAATATTACTAAGAAACTGCTTATCCGTTTTATCCAAATTTTGCAGAAAAATTAGGTTTGACATGACCATCAACTGATAAGTTTTACTACAAATCCAAAATGGCGGCCTAATAAAATATTGTGTGTCAATGCAGAAAACTACTACATCGATTAGGTTCAAATTTTGCTCAAAAATCAAATATTATATAGGGATGAACTAGTAAAAATGTTGAGACAAATTCAAAACGGGGGAATCAAACGGTGGCCTAATTAAATGTTTAAAAATATTTGAAAAAAGTACTTACCGGATTGATTGATTGATTGATGACATCCCCATTTTAAATATGTATTACTAAAAATGTATGAATTGCTCACTTAATATCGATTTTTAATCAAATCTGTATAAATACTAAAATTAGCTCGCATTCTAGGCATTCCTGCTCTCATTTTTTAAATATTTACTAAAAATGTATGATATGTATTTTCAAATACTCCCAGATTCCTACTTTCTTTCAGCCAAATCTACACAAATGTTAAAATTCCGCCGCCATGTTGGAATTACAATCTTGAATTTTTAAAATGTTGACAAAATTTCATGATGTGCAGTCTCAGATACCCTTAAATGCCGAATTTTAATCAAATCTGCAAAAATTTTAAAATTAGTCTGCTTTGGTGGTGCTCTCATTTTTAATTCTCAAATATTGACTAAAATTTTATAACTTTTATTCTTAAATACTTCTAGATACTGATATTTCAGCCGAATCTGTACAAATGACAAAATTCGTTCGCTATACTGGCGCCACCATTTTGATTTTTGCTTTGCATTCTTAAAAATAAATTAAATGCACTGATTTTCAGTTTTAGCTACACAAGTAACAAAATTCGTCGGCCGTATTGGCGCCGCCAGTTTGGATTTCTAAACGTTGACTAAAAGAATTCGGATTTTTTAAATCCGAAAGCGTATGCAGGTCAAATTTGAAAATAATCGGTAATGGAAGTGCTGAAAAATCTATTACAAGATTTAAACCAGACATACAAACATACAATCAGACGAATAGGAAGCCAATAAAAGCGCGTTAAAAGCATTGATTTTAGTTTAAAACTCTAACACTCGTATTCCCTAAAGAGGTTTAACTTTAGACAAGGTCTAACTTGAGATGACATTTTCAACAACTGAACAAATAATTTTTCTAAATGTCACAATTACAAAATGATAGTGATATAAAGCAAACATAACTAAAAACTAAAGTTTAATAATATATAAATAACTAGTTTCCTTTTAAACTTAATGGTTTGCTTTTAGATAGTGAAGTAGAGAACGATTATTTCTTTGAAGTTTGTAAAAATACCTATTTGCCTCATTAAGGAATAGGTAAGAATCCTTCTTTTTGTCAACGATAATGAAGCATGGCCCATTTCTTCATGTTCGTACATCAAATATTTTAACAGGTCCTCATTTTGTTTCGCCATATTGAATTCATACCAATATCTTACCATTTTTTTTTATATCAGACGTAATTTTTGTGGAAAATTAAATAAAATTAAAGTCGAGTAAATGGATGGAAAAACCCGGAACGATAATATTTTCACGATTAATGATATTTGCTTATGCAGGAAGTGAAAACTCACGCCGTCACTGGCATTCGTCAACAAATGGCCACGGCTTGGGCATGGGCCATCCCCACTTCTTGTTTTATCGTAAACATTGGTCGATAGAATGGGAAAAATAGGGGAAGCATGTTGGCGCATACCCCTAACGTGATTTATGAATGAGTTGTGATCTCTACTTAAATTCTTACTCTAAGGTACGAATATATATAAACACATATATATATATATATATATATATATATATATATATATATATATATATATATATATATATATATATATATATATATATATATATATATATATATATATATATATATATATATATATATATATATATATATATATATATATATATATATATATATATATATATATATATATATATATATAAATATATATATATATATATATATATATATATATATATATATATATATATATATATATATATAAATATATATATATATATATATATATATATATACATACATATATGTATAGATAGATAGATAATTTATTGGTGCCAATACAAGAAGTTACACAGATCAATAAAATAATGCAAAATCAGTATAAAAATTCTTAAATCTAGCAATAAATTTAAAAATATAAAGACAATACTTAATTAAAAAAAATACATATATAGACTAACAGTACAGAAACTTGACTAAAAACATTGATTTCAAGATGGCCTTAAAATAATTTGGACAATTATAACAAACAATAATTTAATTTAATTGAAGTTAAAAATTATAAAATTCATCTATGGAATAAAAACATTTATCAAGCAATAACTTTTTTAATTTGGTTTTAAACCCACTTCCTGAAAGCTTATAATAAAGTTTAGGACCATAGTTATTTATAGAATACCTACTTGTATACCCTTGTATTATAATTATGTTTTTGAGTCTGAAGGTTATAAGTATTTAAGTTTTCCTTTACATGTAAAAGACATCTATAAATATATACTGAAGGTAGAGTAAGTATACCTAACTCTCGAAAACCCGATCTGGCATCTTCACGGTAGCCCAGTCCGGCAACCACCCTCACTGCTCTACGCTGGATGGAAAAAATTAGGTCAGCATGTGCCGCATGACCCCATGCTAAAACAGCATAAGACATTTTGCTATAAAAAGGCTATAATAGCAGTGAGGCTAGTTTGCAGATCAACAGCATTACACAAATTGCGAAGACAATGCACTGCACTTGAGAGCTTACTTGAGAGTACCTGAGTATGGGATTCCCATGTTAAGAGTGGATCCAAAGTGACACCAAGAAATTTGATGGTGGTCTTATCAGAAGAACTGTCCCTCTGAGAGAAAATAAGCTTATGGGTTTTGTCATTATTTAATGCTAAATTATTACTCTGGAACCAGTCAGAGACCATCGACTGCGCCTGCTCAATATTTGCCAAAGTTTCATTTAAGTTTTTGCTTGATGTTACAGCCGTGGTGTCGTCAGCGTATAGGATCAGATCTGTGCCCGGTATTCCCTCCGGAATGTCATTAACATAATTAAGAAAGAGCACCGGGCTCAGAACCGAGCCCTGCGGGACACCACTGCAACAGTCTTCATAGTCTGAAAATTTCTATTTCCGATTTAGACTCCATATGATTTCAACTTAGAGATTTGATTTTCAACAAAATCAAATGAGAGACGCAATCGAAGGCCTTCGACAAGTCACAGAAAAGTGAACCCACATACAGACAGTCTTCGTAGCCCCGAGCAATGAGGTTAACAAGTTTAGTAATAGCAGACTCGAATGAATAATTTAGTGAGAGGTGTTATTATCAAATTTAATACCCTCTTTAAAAACGTAGTATTAAAACCATATGTCACAGCTACCTGAATTTTTTAGATTAGTGACAACTTTCCTTATTCTCACCTCCGAGACAGGAGAAAATGAAAAATCTAAAAATTCGGAACATTTTTCATAAATTCAGAGAAATACTTCCTTTTAGTGGGCAAAGAAGAAACAATTTTACTTGCGATGTTAGCAAAAAATGTATTAAACTCAGATGGATTTAATGATGAAATAGTTTTTTGGGATTTTTTAGCCAAATTATGTATAACATCCCACATTGCCTTAGGTTTATTGGTTTTGGAATTGAAATAATTTATATTTTATATTTATATATATATATATATATATATATATATATATATATATATAATATGTGATTTTGATATAATATAGTAAAAGTTGTTATTTTTTGTAGGACCAAGACAAAACAAAAACGGCTCGTCACTATTGGTGAGCAAATAAAAACTTGGTAAAGATAAAGTGTTATAAAATTATTTTGGGTTTCAAAAATTTTGCTCTGGGTTGTTATTTCTGGGGGGGGGCACTGGACCTGCCCCTTAAATACTTTCACGGAATCCCCAGTATTCTTAGCTATTCTTGCTTTTAAAAAAAAAATCAATCAAAAACCGATTTTAATGAGTGAGGTACGAGAACATATGGAATAATTTTACGAGTATCAATAATTTTACATATGTAATATAAATTTAAAATTACAGAACGTCATTTGTGATGCATGAAAGAAAAATACAACCCCACCATGTGTATTCAGTAAAAGGGCAAATGGTAGCAAATATACATATATAACATATTATTAGTTAGTCGCAGTCCAGCGGAGTATTTGGGGAGCTTTCTTTTTGTCCATATTTTTTACGCTCAAAACGTCTACTTATCTAGTATTAGAAACTAAAGATTTTTTTTTGGTTGTGGAAAATTTTTATAGTCGAAATATACAGACGGTAGTCCATACGGACGATTTGCCTTATAGCAAAATATCTTGCACTTATAAAAACTTAAGGTAAATGATATAATTTCTTATGCTTGCTTAAATAATATTATTTATATTATGTATCGAAACATTCCGTAGACAGACTAGTCTACATGTTGAGGTATGTAATTATATTAAATATCTGCTTCAATTAATTTAAAGTTAAATATTTTTATTCCTTTGCGAAAAAGCAAAAAAAGATTTTTGTTTGTCAATCTAAACGCAACAAGTAATCTGAACGCATTTAAAAATAACGTTATAGATGGCTGCAAACTATCATTTTTTTCATATCTAGGTTACATGTCAAACAAACTGACACATTTTAAAATTTTGAAATCAATTCTTTTCTATTATTTAATGTTTTTCTCTTACGATCGGCGCACTGACGAGTCCCGATAGGATGAAAGTATTTGTACAACTACTATGTGTCTATAAAAACTTGAGGTAAATGATATAATTTCTTATGCTTGCTTAAATAATATTATTTATATTATGTATCGAAACATTCCGTAGACAGACTAGTCTACATGTTGAGGTATGTAATTATATTAAATATCTGCTTCAATTAATTTAAAGTTAAATATTTTTATTCAGTTGCGAAAAAGCCAAAAAAGATTTTTGTTTGGACCGAATATGTTGGACGGCATAAGAACTTCGAGTTTACGGGTCCTAGTGGTCTGCAACAAGATTTGTCCCCCGAAATGACTCCGCTACAGGCATTTTTTCACCTCGTCGATGATGAGGTCATAAACCTTATTGTCACTGAAACCAACAGATTCGCGGACCAAACCATAGCCTCGAAGGAAGCGAAAAGATATTCCCGCATAAAAAAGTGGAACCCCACTTAGCCAGAAGAAATTAAAAAATTCATGGGATTGACACTATGGATGGGATTGGTTCGACTAAGTGATTATTGGGCTACCAAGGGTATTGATCGTCTAGATATTCCGAGAGCAACTATGTCGCGGAACAGATATCAGTTGCTGCTAAGTCTTCTCCATTTCAACAATAACGAGACAATTCAAAAAGGCGAGCGTCTAGCAAAAATAAAACCTCTTATTGATGTTCTTCAAAATAAATTTCAGTCCCTATTTTATCCCGAGGAAGATATTGTAATAGACGAAACCTTGATACCATGGAGAGGGCGCCTAATTTTTAGGCAGTATATACCAAACAAAGCCCACAAGTACGGTATAAAATTATTCAAACTATGTTCAATCGATGGTTACACATGGGCACTTGAAGTATACGCTGGAAAGTCAACGACAGGACAACGTGAAGTCGGACTAGCTGCAAATGTATGTTTGAGGTTGTGTGAGAAGCTTCTCTATCAAGGACGAACTCTATACATAGATAATTTCTACACGAGCTATGAGTTAGCTAAAATAATGCTCGAAAAGCTAACACATGTTGTTGGAACCCTGCGAGCCAATAAGAAAAATATCCCAAAAGACGTTCTTCAAGCCAAGATAAAAAGGGGAGAAATGGTGTCCCGCGAAGACGAAAACGGAATAGTAGTTTTAAAGTGGAAAGACACCCGGGATGTTAGGCTCCTCTCAACAAAGCATGCTCCAATTATCGTGCCAGTTCACCCAAGAATGACTGTAAATGAACCGCCTGTTGAGATCCAGGAATCCAACGATGCTCAAGAACCACCAAACGCCATCGCTAGTACCGCCAGTGCATCGATAAGAAGCAGCGATTTGCCTTATTCACAGGAGAGCCAGATGGAATCTGAGAATTCCCAAGATCCTCCAGGCGCTTCCAATGACATAGAGGCCACATTTCCAGCCAAGAAAAAAAGAAAATCTCGAAAACCAGAAGAGAAGCCCGTTGGAATTTTGGCGTACAATAAAGGCAAATCTGGAATTGACTTGTCAGACCAGATGGCATCTTATGCCACTACTCTTCGAAAGGGTGTAAAGTGGTATAGGAAGTTAGGAATAGAATTACTTCTCGGAATGGCGGTAGTAAATGCTTGGGTCCTATACAGACGGGTCACCAAAAAGAAAATTCAAATCCGTGCTTTTCGTGACATCTTAGCAGCAGAGTTACTTAACATCAAAAATCAGGGAAAAGAGCAGGTACCAGAAAAGCCCAAGGTATATCATCATTTACTTGTGAGAGTTGGGGAAAATGAAAAAAAAATCCGTCGCAGGTGTTCGGTGTGTTATGCCAAAATTACGAAGGAATCAGGACGTATAGTTGCAAAATCCAAAGCCAAATTAACTTACAATTATTGCGACAAGTGCCCGGGACAGCCGCAAATGTGTGCGCCATGTTTTAACGAAAAACATTAATTTTTAGAATTTTTTTAGTTTTTTTTTGTTTTGAACTTAAGAAACATGTTAACTACTTTAATTTTTTACTTCGTTTTGATATGTTATAAAAAATAAGCTTTTTTAGGAGGACTTTAGCGTTAATATTTCGTAAAATAAATATTTTTCAAACTTATCTGTTGTGTTAGATTTATTTTTCCGATTTTTCTCAAACCAAGACACATATTACTTTCCCCAGAGGCCACGCTCGGTATTCCCCATTTGAAATACACGGTAGCGGGTTACATATTTGATATACGTGGCCAGGCAGCGAGAGATGTGCGTCTCTCAAAAATGAGCGACGTGGCCCCCGGCGAAATGTGGTTGTCTCTCATATATGAGAGACGTGGCACGCAATGTGTTAAGAAGGAAGTAAAACATAATTTTGATGGGACATCTCTATGAAGCATGAAATATTCTTCCACACAGGCGGCATCTTTTCCCTGCATTTCTGCCAGCAGCGCAAGAATTATAATAAAATGTAGAGATTAAATATATGTGGGTAAAGAGCTTTACTTAAAAAAAAATCAAATAGAAGCGTGCTGCTCGCGAATTCGGACGAAAAAATGGTTTTGTAACATAAAACGAAAGCTTTCACGGCTGGAGTAAATTAAGAAATCAGTTTTATAAATCAGTGCAGTGAGCATCCCTGGAAGTATCTCGTGCAATTGCAAACGAAACGACGGATAATAATTTTAATAATATATAAGGACTAAAGTCAATGCGAAGTGGATCAGTCTTTAGCTAGTCATCGGACAACTAATACCAAGGCGAAGACCTCCAGGTATCGAGACCTGTGGCCAATTCAAACGAAAACCTATATGATAGCGTATCGTCAGGCGCGGTATGATAAACAAGCGAAGTCTTCTAAGTAGTTGTCCTGGGGCACCTACGGCGAAGTCCTGAATGGTAGTAGACCTGGGGCAATTCTAAACGAAAACATCAGACAACTAACACCAAGGCGAAGACCTTCAGGTATCGAGACCTGAGGCAATGGAACTAGACCTGAGGCAATTCTAAACCAAAACCTACCTGATAGTGTATCGTCAGGCGCAGTAATTTACGAGAAAAGTATTCGGGGTGAACCTTTTGGAGTTCTCACTGCCTTTAGATCTTTTCTTAAGTTGTTGAACTAGGAATTTCATTGAATACCCTATCCTTGCGTCCGGGACAAGAAGTCACCACCAGGTCAGTGTCCCTATTAAGTAAAAAAGGATCTGCCAACCAATAGATGTTAAACAAGCTGTTGGATTTTCCTTAAGTGAAATAAGAGTGTAAATCCCAGACAGACATCAACGAGAAAGGTGTCCGCCCGTAGACAAATTAATAGCGAAGTAAGCTAAGAGGCATGGACACTAAGTGCACCAGGTGGTGTAGGAAGAGTTTGTGAAGAGTGCTAATGAGTTTTTCGGTGGCTACGAATAAAAGAACCCCGTAAGAGCTTAATCTCATCCATTCGTCCCGATGTTCCCGGCAGCACAATTAGGGAGACCTGGAAAAGTGTCAGATTCGCATCATTAACATATACCTCAGAAAGGTGTGTTTATAAGAAACAACACTGAGTGCTAACTGGTTTCTGGATATACACAGACGGGAAAGTCCCGTAGGAACGAGATATTGTCCATTGCTCCCGATTTTCCCGGTAGCACAAGTAGAAAAACTAGCATGAAAGGTCAACATTGACATATTAGCAACTACACCGAAAATTCCTGTGGAAATCCACAGAGGAAGTTCCCCAAGAACATCCTAGAGCTCGGTGACCTCGATAAGTGCATAGCACAAAAAGTTACAGTTACTTAAAGACTGATTTACATTTGGGCAAGAAGTACTTACTTCCAATACAGAGAAACCAGGGATACGACGTTTCGACACCTGGCTGATCATCAGGGTCAAATATGGATATTACCGACGCATAAAGCGAAAGAGAGCTATAGGAGCAAGCCTGCCGTTCTGTGGCCGCAAAACCACAGACGGCGCCTACGGGCAAACCAGAGAAAAGAGATAACAGTAAAGAACTAAAAAAGAACAAAAAAACTATGAGTGGGAGTCTAAACCTCGTTGGAAGGTAATGCTTGGGATGAGCTAACTATAGTCGGCACCACAGACGATCGAGGGGACACCTTATGTTCCCCAAATAAAGAGAGGAGTCGACTAGAAATTGACAATTTTTTAAAACACTTTGTGCTTAAAAATATAGATCATCACAAAAAAAACAAGAAAAAGTCAACTGCATAGAACTCAGCGTGGAAACTATTATCACTAGCAAACTAAAAAAACTTTACAAATTTTAAATTTTTAATATTTTCGTGAATGCTATCTCATTTTGTATAAACTATCATTTAATTTTGACTTTAACACAAACCAGTTTGTAGGTACTAGATTTATCATTTACTAACTAAGTGGTTGTTTCCTATTTCAGTTGATCATAAGAGGCATGGACTGAAAAATGAAATAGAAGGAAGGATCCCACTTGAAGTGATTAACACCAAATAAAGAAATAGCTATTTGGTTAAGTAAATAACAATCACAAAATCGTAAAGGACTCAATACATGAAAAAAAATGTGTGGCTAATGTAAAAATCGTGTTTTTTTTTTAAATGCCAACATCAAAGCAAAAGCCAAGTTATCGTTTTGCTTTCTGACGGAAACTCTTCCAAGATTTAAAACACAATTTGTTTGCATTATGTTACATTAAAGTATGTTATAAGAAAAGTTTTTCTGGCGGTAAAAGTTGCGTTTGCCCCAAAAAATCTTTTTTTTGTGTAGTTGACAAGTTACATTTTTTTTGTTGTTATTAATTTCTTTTCAAGCAAATTATTAAAAAAATATATTTTGAATGATTAGTCTAAAAAATATATAGCACTGAAACTTATAACTATTTTCTTATGTACCGTGAAATGGGATGAGATTGATCTGCCGGGGTCAGATTGATCATTCGTCATTACATCACATATATGCAGAAATAGCTAGCAACTGTGTAAAGCAGTCGCTGAACGTCGCCGCCATTGTTCTTTAGGCTTGTCTCAGGTTAGTACGTGAGTTTGCTACTGCGCAGTCAACATCGAAAGAAAGATTTCGTGTTTTGAAATTTACTATAATATTTGGCCTATTTTCATAGTTCGGGTACTTTTGATGGTAGAGAAAAAACAGAGGTTTCTTATTTTTAGCATAATGGATATTTTCTTTATGGTGTTGTGATAGTAATTTTAGATGTTTAGCAAATTATTTGAGAATAGTTTTTTTTAAAATGGCGTATAATAGTGAATGGGGTGACAATGATCAGGTGATCAATCTCACCCTGTATGGTCTATTAATCTAACACCGTCTTACATTTGTTGGTAAAATTAGTTTTTATTTTGTTACAGATTTACCAACATTTGTCAATATGGGAAGAACCTACAAAAGAAAATTAGGCAGTAGAACGTATGCCAATTTTTCTGAAGATCAAGTTAACCAGGCGTTGCACGATGTATTAGAAAATGTATTATCGCTAAGAAAAGTCGCAAGAAAATACAAATTGTCTTACGGAACGCTTAATAACAAGTACCATGGGCTTAGGATTAAGAAAACAGGTGGGCAGCCTGTTTTTACCTACGCAGAAGAAGAAGCCATTATTAATAGTGTTTTAGTCTGTGCAGACTGGGGATATCCACTAAGCATCTTGGATTTGAGAATGTTTGTTAAGAGTTTTTTGGATAAAAGTGGCAGAACCGTATCTCGGTTTAGGGAGAATATTCCTGGAATTGACTGGGTAAATAGCTGATTGAAGCGACATCGAGGCATTGCCGGTAAAAGATTAGCAAGTAGTATTAAGAAACAGCGAGCGGAAGTATCTCCTGATGTAATTAAAAATTACTTTAACAATTTAGAAAAAACGATTGAAAACATTCCCTCGCAAAATATTTTTAATTATGATGAGTCGAATGTTTCAGATGACCCCGGAAAAAATTGTGTATTTATCGAAGGGGTACCAAATACCCAGAAAAAGTATGCAATCATTCAAAGTCCTCTACATCGATCATGGTTTGTGGATCTGCTTCAGGTACGCTTTTGCCACCGTAGATCATATATAAATCGGAAAATTTATGGGATACTTGGACAGAGAACAGTCCGAAAGGAAGTCCGTGTTGCGACCAGCCATGTTGTTTATTAGGAACACGATATAATCGAACGTCACACGGCTGGATTGATATGCCGACCTTCAATGACTGGCTTGTCACTAGTTTCTTACCACACGCTAAACGACTCGAGAGAAAAAAAGTGTTAATAGGGGACAACTAGCATCGCATTTTAATCCTGATGTTCTGAGACAGTGTGAAGATAACAATATAATATTTGCAGGTTTGCCATGCAACTCTACCAATATTTGTAAGCCGTTAGACGTTGCATTCTTCCATGCCATTTAATGAAAGCTGGAGGAAAACTTTGACATCATGGAAAATGCAAAATTCCAAAGCCTCTGGCAAAAAAAGAATTTCCTATGCTGTTGAAGCAAACACTTGAAAACATGGATAAAATACCACCCAAAAAACCAGACGGAGAAAAGGGTGCTATAAAAAGAAATTTACTTTCTGGTTTCGAAGCATGTGGCATCGTACCTTTTAATCCCCACCGAGTTTTGGAAAAACTATCGAGAGACGAACTTATTAATGAAGACGAGCTTAGATGTTCGAAACCTCGACGTAAAAGAAAACTCTTAGTAGCTGAACCAGGTCAAAGCGTTTCAGCGTTAAAATCATCCGAGGAGTCCAGTAATGATGGAAATGAAAATCTTGAATTAGATGACGGCGATAGCGATGTTGATATCAACAAAAATAAAGAGGAAATTGAATACTTCTGAGCTTCATTAGAAAACATCTCGAAAGGAAAATTCGTTCTGGTGAGATTTTTGTCCGGTTCTCGAAAAAAGATGGAATTTCGCTATGTCTGCATGGTGAGAGAAGTTTTAGAAGGTGGAGAAATCGAAGTTCAGGGCTTGAAATCAGCAGAATCAAGAAATATTTTTAAAATAATTGAAAAGGACATATCCACGGTCCCCTTTAAAGAAGTTATTGCCTTACTACCAGATCCAAGGCTTGAGAAGGTTTCTGACAGAATTTAAAAGTATCATTTTCGCGGGGATATTAATATAAAAGAATGTTAGCAGACATTTTAATTTTATTATATACTTACTTATTTCGTGTTGTGTGAAATTAGTTTTTTTATATATAAATAAACCATAATACAATAGGAATAGTAAAATGTTAGTTAAAACGCATTATTTTAGTTTGTTACAACTTCTGAATTATGTTTCGTGCTGTGTAAAATTTGTTTTTTTATATAAATAAACGATAATACAATGAGAATACTAGTATGATCAATCTTACCCCGCATGATCAATCTCACCCCATTAAGAATATCCAAAAAACTACTTGGCTAAATTAGCTGAGGGTGAGATTGATCAATTTCCGTCAAAAGAACTATTGTTTTATGCTGTAAAATCCAAGTGATCAATCTCCCCCCATTCACGGTCTGAGTTTGATCACCCCTTTTTTAATTAATAAGGGGATTTTTTTAACATTTATACTAAAACTATTGTTTAACTATTACTCTTTAGACCCTAATATAACACTAGAAGTGCTTAAAGATAATAAAAATAGAAAGATGTTTATAGTATAAAAAAAATAAAATTTAAGTTGGTCAATCTCACCCCACTTCACGGTATCTTGTTTGTTACATGTTGGTAATTTTCGACCTTTTTAGGTGCTAAATGTGTCTGTGAACTTTAAATACCTAAATTATGTTATATTATTTTTCTTTTGATTTTGAGTACCTTAAATTGAGATTATTATGAATTTCAGCAGCCTTGGTCGTTAAACAATGATTTTTTATCTCTTTTTTAATGTAGTGACCTGTATAAAGTGCCGAAGAATCCATTCGAATATTTGGAGGCGTTATTCTACATATGGAAATAATAAAAACGCTCCCTGTGAACAGATGTCTAGAATTACTTTATTTTCAAGATACACTTAAAATTTTGAAATATTTTTTGGTTTTTTGATATGCCTCATAGAGATGTTAAATTATACAGAGTGTAACTTTTTTAGGAACAAATTTGCTGTAGCGACACTTAATTTGGGAGTACTATCGGATTTCCTGCTTTATTTTACATTTTTTTTTATCTCTTGAACTTTTTGAATATCTTGCATCGTTTTGAAGTGATTTAGAAACATGTGTTTAAAAACATGGACACTTTTAATGACCCTTTGCTTGTAAATAGCTGATGCTAAAACCATTAAAACTGTCCATGTTTTTGAACACATTTTTCTAATTTATTTCACAACGGTACAATATATCAAAAAACGTCCAAGTGTCACAAAATTTTAAAATAAAGCAGGAAGTCCGACAGAAGTGCCAAACTAGGTCAGTGTCGCTACAGCAATTGTTTTAGGGCGGTGAAAAAGGTCTTAACCCCAACTAATTGATGTTTAATTGTTTATTAAATATAAACTCGAATATTTCATAAAAGTGTTAAAATTGGCGATAAATGTCTTATAGTGTCGAAGTGAAACAATTAAATAGAATGTTTATAACGTTGGCCCCATCTGGAATTATTTTAAGTAGATAAGGCCAAAAATTAAAATCCACTCAAATCAATAACAAAATAAAATACAAAAGATGAGTTATTTATTTTGTGACTATTACAGCTATCTATCCATGACTGGTATGGGCATTACTAAATATGGAGTTGCAGACTAATACCAAAGTTTACTGAATAATATATATGTATAATATATATATATATATATATATATATATATATATATATATATATATATATATATATATATATTTATTCAGTAGACTTTGCTAATACTGAAATCCAGAAAAGTAATAATTTCTTTTGTTATTAACATAGATATTGATACACGAATGGTTTTTTTAAATATTACCTTATGTTTTAGCCATAATAAAAACCCAGGTAGGACGAGAGGTTTACTATTACGAAATTAATACAGTCCGGGCGCTTTTGGAGCGCATTCAGCTAGCGCCAATTTAAGTATATACAATATAGGCGATACGAGATAAAAGGCAATTGTGTAGCTTCTCAAAAAAATTCCAGTTTATTAAAATTTGATTGCCAGGAGCTGAGAAAACGGAGTAATAAATGCTCGACGGACTTGTCCGCGCCATTCCGGCAAATTTAATATGCTTGCTATGGGAGGGACCACTCTCCTGCATTACTTTGAAAACTTCCTGTAGAATTCTTCCAAATTGGTCAAACCATCCTGGAGTACTCGGTATACATACATAAATAAATAAATTGGGTCATATTGGTAACCTTCTCCGTTTTTGCAGTCAGTTAAATAGATGTTCAATTCCTATGAGACTAGAGGTTAGCCTCAACTTGACATTTAATTTTAGATTTATATTGTCCTACTTGGATTTTTATTATCGCTATAACATAAGCTATCATTAAAAAAAACATTCGTGTATCTAGTGTAACAAGTAACAAGAATTTTCTTTATAGCCATTTTGTTTTACTACCAAAAAATCAACTTTTTATATGTATGTATTTTGTCTTATGAGCCTTTTTTGCTGTCTTCGTCGCTCCGCTTTAAACCGGGCCACCAACCACACTATAGGTGTCTCGTCTTTTAATTAATTTACGATAAATGTATATATATATATATATATATATATATATATATATATAAATATATATAGTTACTTACGGGGATATTGAACTCGGACAGCAACTTGGTATTAGGTTACCATCTTCTAACTTAACCTGCGAATCAGCTGGCCCATGGACACCACAACACTCGTTGCAACTTTGTATTCGGTTTATCTAAAAAAACATTTTTGATCGATCAGTTTGTTGCAATTTTCTCAAATGTTTTTCACTTCTACTGACGACGTCCCTTAATTTTGTTTATAATTTTTCCGGAAGTGGAGCAGCTATTGTGGGGAAACCCTTAAAGTTGTGAATATTTAACTATAGTTAGTAAAATTTAACTCCATGCAAATGGTTTCAAAGCGATGAAGTAACTAGTGTTTCTTTTAAGGAGGTGGAGAAATGTTACAAATGGATCTAATCTCAGGATAACTCATTAATATAAAACAAAAATTAGGCTAGCGTATATCATTCACCTACATTAATAATACTGTTCGGTTCCTAATCGTATATTAAAAACATGACTGACTAAAATAGAGATAGGGGTCTTGTTTAAAACAGAAAAAAGGCAATATGTTAATTGATAAATAAGTAACAGAGAATCGTTCGGCGCCCTAATTATCTAAAAAACTTATTCTTATTGAACGCTTGATAAGCAAGGTGTAAAAGTTGTAACTTTGGGTTTTTCTCATTTTTTGCAAACTTTTTTATTTTTAAATACTTAATGCCCATTCACATCAAGCAATTGCTCAGAATATTTTTGGTTAAAAGCTAATAATAATAGTAATAGGGCATAAATAAGTGAAATGGGTCTAATAAATAGTTATTTTTTTTATCTAATTACTAAAAAATATTATAAAAATAAAGTGCTCAACAGTTGTTCCCCGCTGATTAAAAAAAAAGATCTATTTTAAAACATCATTACTCAGTTTAAAAAGATGATTCTGTTGGTCTAATTTCAGTCAGATTGGCCAACGTTTTAATGACTTGCCTATTATACAAGTTGTCGAAATGACTCCTGCAAGTTGATCAAATTTAACTTTAAAATTTTACCTTGTTCAAACGGCGATTTTTTATTTCCTGGTACCTTTTTTACGATTTCCCTCAAAATATAATCTAATTTTAATAAAGTTGTGAATTTAAACACCTTATCTATGCATCTGATGTTTCTAAGCTGTAATTTATTAAGACAATCCTTTAACAAATTAACTTTTAATTTAATTTTTTCCATTTACTGTACATGTGTCCCAAAACCGCGATGTCTGAAATGTTTGTCAATAGAAGATCCTGTATGTTACTAATTATTAGCGTTTATTCATCCTAGAATATTGTTGCTAAATATGTACCACTTTTTATTCACTAGGTTCATATCTCGAGAAGTTTTGACGATTTTACAATTTTATTATTTATCTAAAAAAATTAATCAAAGCGGTAAATACTAATACTTGATGTTCTGGAGCTTCTGATATGTATTTCGTAAGACAGTGCATTACAAAATAAAATTGTGTACTAACAGCGAAATATTTCTAAAATGTTTTTTAGTGGAGCATCCTATATGATAGTAGCTTTTTAAATCCTTATACAAATTCTTCATTTTCTGTTTACGCAAGCATTGGATTTAAACATAAATCTTTTAGGTTCCTATTATTAGAAGAGCATAAACATGCAGGTCAGATCATTCGTAGAAGACAAATATTACATTTTAAATTTGTTTGATTTTTTTTGTCTGAAATTTCAAAGTTAAAGATAAAATACACACACATTATACTGAAAATAACTTTTAAAGTAGAACAAAAAAAAACTTAACAGAATGTTAATAACAGGGTTGGTCTGCTTTATACCTGGAAAAGGTATGTGGAGCGATCTGGCAATTACCAAAACAAGGCTGTTAATAAATTTTTGCAGAATTTGCTCCCAAGCATCTAACATAGCATCAGGTACTTTTTCCAAAATTTCAAGATGACAAGAACGCTAACAGAGTATCAATTTCAGACGTCTGAACGCTCAATGACCCTTTTATGGTGATGACAAGATGAATTTTATTCCGAGCTTTAAACTGGGGTTAACATTTTTTGACACATTTGAAGTAGTGAGAAGCATAAATATTTAAGATAATAGAAAAATATTAAAGAATTCCCTGAGAAACAGAATTTGAATTGCAACGAATAAAAAAGCAAACTACCTCAACTTATCTACGCAAACCTTTCGAAAAAGGCTTCACTTTCAGCATCTGACAGCTCAACGTCGAGATTCTTATTTAATGCTAAAAGAAGTTCACCTTACTCTAATCAGAATTTGGATACAAGGGCTCACACAAGTATTGAGTGAACCTTTTTTATACGGGTAGTAGCCTATTTGCGTGGTGCAGACAAGATTACCATTATTTCGTAGTCGTAGCTATCATATTATTGAATGGCACACACTAAATCTACAATATTAACAAGTGTATCGGTGAAACCAGTTACTAAGTGTGATCGGTAAAACAAGTTACTATAATAATTCAGACTGAATTAAGGAAGTTAAGGAAAACAGAGCAAAAGTAATTTATCCAAATAACAATTTGCCCTAACCAGACTTTTAAAAAGTATTAAATTATTAGCACATATATCAAGATTATCGCCAAATTGAAAAATATAGTTAGACGTTCAAATACATCTGAACAGAAGAGAGTTTGAGTAATAGTTTAGAGTTTAATGTCGAAAAATTGGGAAGTCTGTAAGTAAGAAAAAAAAGATAATTTATACAATATTCAGAATCAACAAAATTATTAGTTACTTTAAAGAAAAACAGCACATTAACATATTTACGTCTAGATTCAAAGATTTGAAGCTTGTAAAACCAAAGGTATCTAGGTAAGATGAAAAAGTCTCGGTCCGTTGAAACGAAAGTTAAGACTATTAATACATTTTTTCTAAACGCATTCAATCCTATTTATATATTTGTGATATAATGGATTCCAAACAGTAGATGAATACTCTAAGATGGGCTTGATCGTAGTAATATACAGATTAACTAATAAAGTCTTCTTCAAAACAAATCCTAAGTTCCGCTGTACCCGCTGAGCAATAGTTTCAATATGAGACTAAAATAAAAATGTATACTAAATCTTTTACTGTAATGGCGTATTTTAATTTAACATTATTTAAATCCAACGTATTTATATTATTTAACAAAGTTATTATATATTTCTATCCAACGTTAAGAATATAACTCAAATGCTTTAAAGAAATGATTTAATAAAGCGACGAAAGAGGAGGTTTGTCAAAAGCAGACCGTTTCTATGGATATGTAGAGTTTTAGTTAATTACTAATGAGTAATGCACCGTTTCCATAGACACTTGCATTCTTTTCATAGCCTCAGATTCGTGCGCTATACTTTAGCAAATTGATTTTGTCCCCAGATTTATAAATTGGCAAAAGTTATGAATTTTTCATACCCTGCATATGAAATACATGTATAATATATAATACAAAGAGGTCAAATAAGCCTAAACTTTTAAACAAATTGCAGATAATCTATCAGGCCTTATCCCTTTTTCGAGTCAAAATTTTTTAGGCATCGTTAATCGTATTTTCAGAAAAAAAATTGAAATGAAGGTATGATGAGAATTCAAAGATTTTATGAGATGCTGCATGAGTGAACTCAAACATGGTACTGAAATATTTCGAAAAAAATCGCAAATATCTTTATGATAGTCGCGTTCAGGTCATTTAAATACATTTTAGTCGGTAGAGATTCGTTAATTTTTCTGTTATTTAGACAAGGCCAAAAACGCTTTGTACTTTTATTTATATTTTCATCAGTCGTTTTAAGGCCATTTTTATAGGAAAAAATTACCGTAATCATTACGGTTACCACAAACTCTCCATTTTTATGATCGTTATTTTTTAATTTAATAAAAGGCACTGCCCAAGTAACACATGGTGGCTAATGAGCTGATATTGCTGGCCAGAATAACTGTTCTATCAGAGTATAAAGATAAAAGTATGGCTAAAACGGGGAATAACAATTTGGCCAAATCTTTAGATTTTACGGTTGGGTTTATTTATTGGTTACTTTTTAACTTTAGAATAGAGCTTTTTTAGCTGAATTCTGACTTCTTCTTTAACCGAAATTTCAGTGAAATTTGTTCCGAAATTTAGCTAAATAATTCATTATTTTTGTTTTTTCTTCATTTTTATGATAAGTCATGAATTGTTTCAAGTTATGTAAGAATGTAAGAATTAATGAACCACATGCTTTCGTAGAACTACACTATAGCTTCTGTAAAATATTTTAAAAAGTTTGACGGTGGGTAGGGTCGAAAAACGCTTGCGCGGGCACTTTTCCAGTTAAAATAACTTAAGATAAGTATTTTCCATTTCTACAATTTTTTATTTTAATATTTTTTCTTTACTAAGAAAATAGATCAGGGATCCTATAACGTAAAAAATATACATGAAAATACGTTTCTATAGCCACAAAAATTCTGTTTTCTAAAGTAATCATGTGCCATTACGTGCTGCTAGAAAAATAGTTTAATTTTAATTTCAATTATACCGGAAAAAAGTTTCGGGTAATTTTTTAAGCAAATATCACTTTAAATTGGTCATTTTCTATGTGGAAATCTTTACTAAAATTTTACCAATAAAAAAGTCTACTTGGTTTGCCTTAAGTATAGGCAAAAAAATATGTAATTTAAGAGCCAAAAGTCAGTGTAACAAAACGACGATTATTCCAACTTAATCTCAAAAAATGTCAAATGTTTTATTTTAGGTTTTTTTAAATTTTAATATTTTTCTCGAGACGTATTTAAAACCTTACCGGAACTCAAGCTTTTCCTTGTTAAAATAGAATATATGTAATGTCATACAGTGTAATGTAAACTATCAAGGATGATAACATATTACAACCGTCCTTCAATTGCACGAGGCATCTTCAGGGATCTTTACTCCACCAGATTTAAACACTGAACATTCTGTTCTATGTTTTTAAACAACCCATATTCTATTCCTCCTGATAGGCGCAATCTTGTATCATTAAGAAGGAAAATTTGAAAACCCTTTTATTTGCTAAAGAAATCGAAAAAATTGTGTACGATAAAAATAATTGTATTTACAACCACATATGTAATGTTGACATTACTGACTTTTTAAAGTGTCATATTATCTACCTTTTCTTCCCTCTTTCATTTCCCTGGCCCCTTTTACTCACTTTTCTCTCATTTCTCCTCTCATTTAATTAAGCAAAATATGTATGTAATATCTTTATTAAACATTTTTTTAAATATGCGACATCAACAAAAAAATTAACAATAATAATTAAATATTTTGCTACCTTTTATTTGTTGAAATTAATGGTTCAATTTGACTTATTGTACGCTTTAATCGATATTCTTAAAGTGCCGCCCTGATGATATGTTTCAGACATTGAGGCTTCACTGTTAGAAAATGTTAATAATTGACCAGTGTCGGGTTCCCTAATGTGAACAAGAGAAGATAAAAGTTTGAATCTCGCAGAGGTGTATAGTGTTGATTCTTAGTCCTTCACGGATGGAAAAATACAATGTGTTTTCATTCCAGGTGTACATCCGTTTACTACTGTCGTTCTTGAAAGAACAGTTTTGCTGACGTTTCGCCACACACATATATATATATATATATATATATATATATATATATATATATATATATATATATATATATATATATATATATATATATATATATATATATATATATATATATATATATATATATATATATATATATATATATATATATATATATATATATATATATATATATATATATACAGTTTTCCAAATATATTTTCTGCAGAAAATTATATTTAAAGTTTTTAGTAAGTGAGTTGGTTGTTATCACATTATGACATTATGAGCATCCAGGATGGATGATCCCTCTAAAGGGCGCACTAGTGAATTTGTAAAATTCAGTAAGCGAATGGAAGAAATGGCGACCAAGTTTAAGAACGACCTTGATATTTTAAAAAGGATTTGACAAAAAGTTCAGGGAAATATAATGTCGATAAGGACAAACTGACTGAAAAACTTTTCCTCGTTTTGAGAAATCTGTCTTGTATTCCCCACAGGAAACCAAGAAGGACATGACGTAGCCAAAATTGGATACATCAAATCATATTAAGTCAAACAATCAGAACGTCATTGTCATACACGTCATAGAAGAGACGCAGTAAGCTGATCTATACGAGAACATTACTGTTTTAGTATCAACGAAAATTGGCATCAAAAGGTCAGATTTAAATTATTCTTACCGTTTGGGAATGAAAAGTCCACCGCAAAAATCCAAGGCCGGTTTTAGTTTCATTCTGCGGGCGATGGCTATCACATATTTTACAAAGACAAAAAAAAGTTAAAATTTTGTTTACGGAATTACTTAGCTGACAACTTAAAATTGTTCAAGGAAAGTAGAACCCAATTTCAAAATTTGTGTTGGCGGTAAAGTGTGCTAAGTGATGGTAAAAAAGTGTTTGTGTTCTCCCTAGAGAAACTGCAGCAAATTGTTGAAAAGGTCTATCCTAACAAAGTGATACCGAAAGCAATTAAAGGTACTATGTCACATTAAAATACATTTTTATACAAATTTTCAGGGGTTATGTTAAAAATAAAATTATCTTTTGTTTCGTAAGGGCTAATTTACTTAAGAAATCATGGTTCTTGGGATTAAACCGTGTCAAATTGGAATTACTATCCATTTTAATTAATAATTTAACTAATTTACTTTTGTAAAATTAAATGCAAATGTGTAATTTAAACGTATGCATTTATGTTATGCTCATCTATAAAATTATATTTATTTCTGGTATCGCCGAATTATTTTTTGATGCTTTCTTTTAGACTACCTATGATGTACAAGTTTTCTATTTAAATAACCGTTGCATAATAATTCTATAAATGTATTGCCACTGTATTCTTTAAAATGATACGAAGTAGTAATGTTGCCTAATAAGAGGATAGCTGAAATATGTTTTAATATTTTAGGATTCATTTCATAAAATAGGAATATTTTGTTGTTTTAATATTAAATTTAATTTTCAATATTATTTATGATGCGCAGTATGCCGCGCTGGTATTTTAAAAGTTAACATTTACGAATTAATAACGATTAAACAATATTTACCTTAATAGTAGCAAATAACTGTCCTGCATGATAATTGTCAAAATTCCTTATCAGAAAAGATTGCACGCTGGCTTGTCCTGTCTTATATGTGTAATAATATATTACCCCCATAAGAAGGTCAATAAAGTAGTGTACCATAGAAGTGCATAACAAGAACGAAAGAATAACGAAATAAACAGGACCCCTCTTGGTCCATATCCCAACAAGTCCTGCAATAGATAATGCTATAGTACATGAAGTCATGACCAATGCTTCCCAGTATGCATCAGCTAAGGTGCTAATTCTGAAGTCTCTTCCACAATGCGTAAGAAGTTTTATGGTTTGTGTAAGTGATAATAGAAGCGTCAAAAAACAGCTTACAATTAATGTTGTCTTAATTATTTTCAGTTTTCTAAGACGCCTTCTTTCTGCTAATTTGCTTCTTACTTGCATTTCCTTTTATTTCCAGCTCAGAATACACACTAAAAGATTTACATGAATATTGATCTGCACTCTTTGAATCTCTTATCATGTCACATTATCCAAAGAATCATGGCACGCATAGATAAGTAATACAGCAGACAAATGTCACTACTCAGAGCATTAAAAATCCAGGGTTTTATAAGATATTGCCTAGGTAACGTATAGTAAAAAAGTAGCGGTGGACTTTCAAGACCCATTAACTCTATAGGTTGCCTCAAGCGATCTTGACCTATCCCAACTCAGTGTGAGTGATCTACGTCACGGCGACCGGCTTGCTTTAGCACGGCATTGTCCACATCTTTTCTATGTGCATTTAATTACATATATTAGCCCTTTTGTTCAAAATTGAAACTTTCTTGTTACAATAAAATGCAGCCTTAGTTTATTGTAATTTTAAACTTATTTTTAGGGATGTTGGTTCAAATTTTAACCAATTTTTTTGCTGAGTGCATTTCAAAAAGTTCGCATCGTATTTGAAAAAATATGATGTATTTTTAAAGTCTCAAAAAAATATTCTTGTACAAAGTTTATAAAGTTTTAACATGACAAATATTTGAATAACTTTAGAAAATGTACATTTTTTATACAAGGTGCTCTAGTAGTGTGTTCTCGGTTTTGGTGATAATGGTTAGAAATAGAGAAAAAGTTTAAATATAAATATTAGTTAAATAGTTTTTCATATATGAAACACCCTATATTTTATTACATATTTGATTTTTATCTAAAATTCTACGTCTACTTCATATTGTCCAGAGGCCTAAGTTTAATTATTTTCGAAATATTGACATTTAAAAACTGGAATTTTCAATTTTTAACAGCTGTAGAGTCTAAACTAAACGGTTCACATTAGAACAAAACGGTTTATACCTTACAGTAAGAATTAAACTAGAGATCACAACTCATTCATAAATCACGTTAGGGGTATGCGCCAACATGGTTCCCCTATTTTTCACATTCTATCGACCAATGTTTACGATAAAACAAGAAGTGGGGATGGCATATGCCCAAGCCGTGGCCATTTGTCGACGAATGCCAGTGACGGCGTGAGTTTTCACTTCCCGCATAAGGAAATATCATTAATCGTGAAAAAATTATCGTTCCGGGTTTTTACAGATCCTCATGTTTTTCCATTACTGTCGATCGGTCTATTCCAGTATAGCTAAAAAATCCACATAATCGATTAACTTTAATTTTATTTAATTATCAACAAAAATTAATACTGTTACAATAAAAAACTTCTTATATATTTGTATGAATTAAATATGGCTAAACAAAATGACGACCTGTTAAAATATTTGATGTACGAAAGTGAAGAAAAGGGCCATGCTTCATTGTCGTTGACAAAAAGAAGGATTCTTACCTATTCCTTAATGAGGCAAATAGGTATTTTTACAAACTTCAAAGAAATAATCGTTCTCTACTTCACTATCTAAAATCAAACCATTAAGTTAGGTAAGTTTAAAAGGAAATTAGTTATTTATATATTATTAAACTTTAGTTTTTAGTTATGTTTGCCTTATGTCACTATCATTTTGTAATTTTGCCATTTAGAAAAATTATTTGTTCAGTTGTTGAAAATGTCATCTTAAACCTGTAACTGTCAAGTTAGACCTTGTCTAAAGTTAAACCTCTTTAGTGAATACTGGTGTTAGAATTTTAAACTAAAATCAATGCTCTTAACCCGCTTCCTATTCGTCTGATTGTATGTTTGTATGTCTGGTTCAAATCTTGTAATGGATTTTTCAGCACTTCCATTACCGATTGTTTTCAAATTTGACATGCATATACTTTCGGATATAAAAAAATCCGAATTTTTTTAGTCAACGTTTAGAAATCCAAAATGGCGGCGCCAATACAGCTGACCAATTTTGTTACTTGTGTAGCCAAAACTGAAAATCAGTATCTAGGAAAATTTGAAAGTGTCAGCATTTAAAAATTCAAAATAGCGGTGTCAAAATGACAATTTCAACAGATCGGACGGAGGATTTTAACATTTGTGGAGATTATTTAAGAATACACAACAAAAATCAAAATGGTGGCGCCAATATAGCGAACGAATTTTGTCATTTGTACAGATTCGGCTGAAATATCAGTATCTAGAAGTATTTAAGAATAAAAGTTGTGAAATTTTAGTCAATATTTGAGACTTAAAAATGGCGGCACCACCATAGCAGACTAATTTTAAAATGTTTGCAGATTTGATTAAAATTCGGCATTTAGGGGTATCTAAGACTGCACATCATGAATTTTTGTCAACAGTTTAAAAATTCAAGATTGTTATGCCAACTTGACGGCGGAATTTTAACATTTGTGTAGATTTGGCTGAAAGAAAGTAGAAATCTGGAGGTATTTGAAAATATATATCATACATTTTTAGTAAATATTTAAAAAATGAGAGTAGGAATCGATGTAGTAGTTTTCTGCATTGACACACAATATTTTATTAGGCCGCCATTTTGGATTTATAGTAAAACTTATCAGTTGATGGTCATGTCAAACCTAATTTTTCTGCAAAATTTGGATAAAATTGATAAGCAGTTTCTAAGTAATATTTTTTTAACATTTCAATAAACCGCCATTTTGTTCAGCCATATTGGATTTTTACCAAAATGTTACCACGTCATCATCATATGACCTTTAATTTTTAACCAAAACTTGAAGTAAATAGGACAAGCAGTTCTTGAGCTTTGTCGCGGACAGCCATACAGACTAACCGACGGAACTGAGAAAACGTGTTTTTTTTTGTAACTAGAATAATTTCCTCTTGCGAGGAAAGTGAAGAAAAACGAGCGCTGTTAGATACGAATAGAATAGTCAATTGTCATATTGTTTTTCCATGTTAATAGCTAAAAATTGAAAAAATAACAGATTTTTTTTAATTTTCAATATCCTAAATCTTAAATTCTAACCAGTTTAGAACATGTTTACGAACATATTTTTACTTTTAATACCCAAAGAATCAATCACCATTTAAATTCCTTTACCTGACAACACTTATATAAAAAATTGGCCCAACTCAAGAGATAATAATAAAAGGCGCAAAAGCATCCGAAACTTTATTATTTCCCCAGATTTCATCCAAAATGTAGTGATTTTCGAAATCGCAGTACGTTTTTTTGAGCGTGAGACGCTCTTCGACTATTTTAATATAGTATAGGTATATTCTATAATTATTTTAATTCTCTAATAGGAAAAACTATTGTAATCGGCAAAAATATCACCTCAGAGTCTTTTTTGTATCATTTTGCTTCGGAAATTCTCACATGACCCCCGACGAAATAAACGTTCCTTTGAACCGGATTGGTCAATATTTTACTATTTTGCAATAAAAGTAATTTCTTTATACAGCTTAGAAAGTAATACTGGAAATACATTACTATTCTTTGTATGAAAATTTTATTGCATCATGTTTAAACGTATTCACCGTAATATAAATTGGTATAGACATTGATGTTCATGGCTAGGCTTGGCATCGTCGTACGATCGACCTTATACTGTGAGGTAATCTTGGCAGAGGCTAAATATGTAAATAATGCACTGTATTTTTATTCTTCCTCTAAGGTTTACACTTTCCTCATTTAGTTTTGAATAGTCTACCGTACATTTCTTCTCTATTCCTAACCGGTACCAAGATATCAACCGAGAACACCCTATGGGGACAGCTTATGTATATTATAAGTATTTTTCATATTTTATTAACTGTATACATATTATTTGCAGTAAACACAATTATTTAACTGTTCAAACATCTCAAAAAATACTCTGAAAAACACAACTGACAACTATCGCAAGGAAAACGTCAAGCTAAATAAGCATTAAACTGGCCGCCTTGTCAAATCGATCAGTCGACGTCACGACCTCCGTCTCACCCGCGCGTCACCCTCGCCCGCTAGCTGCTCATCGAGGTAACCTTAGAGTTAAGGGGCCTTGGTAGACGTTGACGTTTCTAACCATTTAGAGTGTGTTCAAAGTCAAAGTTTACTGAATGGTACGTTGTTTATAAGGCATAATAAGAGGTCTACATTTTTCATTCTTTTTTCTTAAAAATACATATTTTAAATTACATAACAAATAAAATTATACACATTTTACGTTGTGCGAATAGTAAAATTTCCTTATCAGCATTAGAGTGAGAACAAGACCGTTCCTAGATATATACAAATTTGCGCCACTAGTAAAAAAATAAGTGACCAAAAAAATCCGTAGGCTTTGACATCATTACAAATAACAAAAATCTCATCAGGCCGTGAAATCCCTAGTAAAAACAAGCAGCTAAAAACGCGCCTGAGTGTACGATAAACTTAGGCGATCGACTTTAAACCTTAAGCCATCCCCTGTAGGAAAGAAATTATAAGCGATAACATGTATTTTTAGCCAGGTGATTATAATAAAATGCAACTTAATATGTTTATAGGTTTGGTAAAATGGTAGTAACCAGCAAAAGTACAAGGTTATCCAGATATTATATACCTGGCAATGTCCTATCCTCTCTTTTGTAACTTGCTTTTTGCTTTGACTTTGCGTAGTATAAAACTGTTAGTAATTTGTGTTACTGATTTTGACTGGAAACGTTTTTAGCGTTCGCCGTCAAAAATGCTAAAATATCTCTGGACTAGAAACCTGTTATGTCTTATGATTCTTAGAATTTCTTGTGTTAAGTCATAACATAGTAAGTTTTAATGTTGCTTTATTTTAAGGAATATAATATATTTAAAAGCCACGTTAAAACATAGTTACTATAAGTTTTAATCACGAAACAAAAACAAGCAATACAGCAGCAAACAAAGCAAGAATTGGGAATTCCTCATATCCGCCTCAAAAAAAATACATTTGACAAAAACTATCAGCAAATGACACTGCTAAGAAATTATGTTCATTTAGAGAGATTAGAAATAAATAATTTATCTTTTTTCGGTCTATAAATTTCTAAACTGAGGTTTTCTATTTGTCATATCTTATTTCAACTGATTGCTATTTTCTTAGTTTTATACATACCTTGTATTTTAAATTATTCCTAAATAAGCTGTAAAGCTAATGAATATTTAACTTTTTAGTGATATATACTGTATAATCAAACCAATAATTTACTTA
This sequence comes from Kuschelorhynchus macadamiae, assembly GCA_030620095.1. NCBI lineage: Eukaryota > Metazoa > Arthropoda > Insecta > Coleoptera > Curculionidae > Kuschelorhynchus > Kuschelorhynchus macadamiae. Next base: position 1,389,539 of record JAUTXW010000005.1, on the reverse strand, counting down.
AACATATGTATTTTTCGTTTATTTAAATTACAAGCCTATCTCAAATTACCATGGTAGAACTTTGCCATTTTACCTTCAGATAAACAAGTTACTAAGGCATCTTTATTTTTATTTTATTTGAATGAAAAAACTTAAAAAATTATATATCAAGTGAATGGTAAAACAAACACTTTGGTAGCATTGCTACAACCTGGTAACTAGTAAGTAACTCTTACTAGTATTGTACTTGCACGGGAGTTTGGCAGCCCGTTCTCAGGCCTTTTTTCGATCTTTAACTCTTGTTTTAAATAATGTGTACTGATTTTTCATCCTAATGCATTCAAAGCTTTTATATTTTTATCCTATGAAGTTTAAAGCATATGTAAATGGTCTGCTGGGAGTGTTGCGTATACTATACCCAGCTAAGTCAACATATCCTAAGAGCAAAATCGGTGTTGTTTTGAGATATGAGAGATTTTGTGTTTTTATTTGCATTTTTTATAAAAGGGCTTAATTAGTGCTTTTATATTTTTATCCTATGAAGTTTAAAGCATATGTAACTGGTCTGCTGGGAGTGTTGCGTATACTATATCCAGCTAAGTCAACATATCCTAAGAGCAAAATCGGTGTTGTTTTGAGATATGAGAGATTTTGTGTTTTTATTTGCATTTTTTATAAAAGGGCGTAATTAGTGCTAATACTTATATACTAAGAATGCATGTTTCAAGATAGCAAATATTTAAATGCGGTAAAAATATTTGTTGAAAGAAAATTTTGACGTGGCATGATATAATACTATGAGGATATCGGAGTAAAACGCGTCGCCGTTTCAAAGTCTTATTTTTCGACGAAGAAAAAATGTCTCAAATAAAGGCATGTTATTTTTTCGTTAAGAGTTAAGTCAGTACTTTTCATATTATATTTGTTTATTTTTGGGTTTAAAAAAAGGTTGTGTTCTTGTTTATTGAATAACTGTAAACTTTCCTATAATACTAACAAAAAAAAGCAATATCCATTTACTCAAAATATTTTTTTCTTGACCGTAATTAAAACGTTGAAATGTCGACATGTTTTTCGAGCTCAACGGGCATATCTTACGATTGATTCAATCCGATATCATCTTACAATTATCAGTGCTGACAATTAGACATCATTATTTGCAACAAGTTTACTCTTAAGAAATCATGGTTCTTGGAATTAGGCCATGTCAAATAGGAATTACAATCTGACGTTTCGCTTTCGATTGCACGAGGCATCTTCAGGGATTTTTACGCAGTCAAAAAACAGTGATAAAGACCTTAAATGAAGATGCAAACATTCTGGTCCTTCCAGCATATAAAAGCAACGCCAAAGTCGTCATAGACAGAACGGAATACGTGGAAAACGTGACTTAACTTTTGCAAAAGAACACCTATAAGGTTATGCAGGCAGACCCTACAAGTAGAATAGAAAGACGCATCATAAATCTGATTAACGCACCCAGTCTACCACACCACACCGATCGTCAGTGCAAGAGACTCGCCCACAAACAAACTATGTAAATAATTTTCAAATTTTCTTAATCTATTTACCTAAAAAACAGATTCTTTCATAAAAACTCTGAACATTTCGTGGAAAAACTTAAAGCAATCCAGTTGGATCCCGAAGATATATTTTGGTCACTTTCGATGTACAATCACTATACACAAATGTTCCTTTGAACGACTCAATCTCCATTATATCAGACATATTAGATCATAATAATCTTAACAAGAACTTAACAGACCTAGTGAAAACTTGTCTTACATCTACTTATTTCATTTTTCAAGGCAACAAACTTCAGGGTCAGCTATGGGATCTCCTCTATCACCTGTGGTAGCGAATATCTTTATAGAAGCCTCAGCGGATATTGCTGTAACATCCGCTCCGCTTAAGCCTAAACACTGGTTCAGATATGTAGATGATACTTTTGTTGTTTAGTTTCATGGACAGGATAATCTTCTTACATTTCTGGAGCACCTTTATCAACTTCATAATATCAAGTTCACAATAGAAATTGAATCTAATGGAACAATTCCCTTTCTAGATATGTGTGTTCAACGGGAGTAAAATGGTACGTATTTTATAAACGAAAAATTAGAGAATCTATGGGAAATATTTAAACATACAAAAAGTTTTAATAGAGCTACGGGTTACGGTCTGTGGTCACATGTGGGAACCGATCTTAACACAGAGTCACGGTTCAGCGAGCACAAGTCGGGTATTAAGCCCGCCTGAATTTTTCCGAGCTTCTTCAGAGTTCAGATCTCGTGGAGTAAAGATCTCTGAAGACGCCTCGTGCAATCGAAGGCAGAACGTCGGATAGTAATTCCAATTTGACACGGTCGAATCCTAATTTTTTTCGTTTTCTTAAGGTTTCTTAATTAACCAAAGCTTCCGTTCTACGTAAGTTAACCATTGTGTGTCTATTATCGAAAAAAATGTAATACTTAGTTCACTTGCTCAGCTCAAACAGGACAATTTACTTACCTTTTAAAAACCGGAGAAATTATCAGTTAAAACAAAAATAATATAATACAATCTAGTATTTGGATTTGAGGTAGAACTTTTATTTTTTGAAGGCGCATAGAGTAAATGGTCTGTTAATACAATCGCTGTATTTAAAAAGTGGATTTTAGCAGATAGGAGAATTTATAGCAGGGCAGACTAGACACTAAACGTTTTATCTTGGTATATAGAGCTTAATAGTATGTTGAGGAATTTTTCTGAAATGAATGAATAATAATAAATAATTTTAATATTAAAGATAAAAATCGAGTATTCCAGAAAAAATACACTGGGCAACACATATTTCATCAACTATTAATATCCTTATATTCAAAACCTCCGATTTCAAAAAACTTTTTTCGGCTGAGAGTTGGTGGTAATAAATCCCTTATTTTGTTTCATGGTACGGGATAAAATCAAAACTATCTAAGTGTGGACAATGATCCAAAATGTATATGACCGCGAAACGTAAACTTAAGTAGCAAGTTTGTCTTTTTTAGGTGTTTTGGGTACACTTGGATTCATTATGTACAGCCACTGTGTTGGACTCTCGAGTATTCAATACAGGGTGTATACACATTGTTACAAGATAGGATCAAATTTTATCCAGTTTTATAAAATTGAAATGTTGGACAGTTAGGTATTAAGTACGGGGTGGGTACATATTTTTTTTTGTGTAACGGCCCTTGAAGATTTTTTGTCGACGTGTTTCATATAAATTTGTTTTACTTACTAAATTGTATAAGTTGACGTTGCGATAAGGTAGATATTTTGAATCTGATACTTTAAGGTTCCCGAGCTCTGGATTTTCGGCAGTAACTTTCCGGGCTCAGGCCTAGCAACATGTAGTTAATATTAGATTTTTAGTGCAATAGTTCTTATAAAAAAAATTTCAATGAAATTATCGCCTGCAATCGGATAAACCTCCAATTCTCTATTTTCTATGGACAGACGAACACGACATGAAAGACATCTTTTAAAGTCCAGCTGTTTCAAGTTTGATTTAACTTCAATCTGCAAATACTGAAAAAAAAGAAGAATCCTTCCGTACTCCCGTTTTTATTTCATAGCCGTTTTAACTGTGACTGAGGGTACACAGCTATGCAGTTTTAATTTTTTTCTCGTACCTACGATTAAACACAACATTTGCATTAATAAAGAGCAGTTAATGTAATTTTTGAAAACCCATTTATGCAATATGTGATTGTACTAAATACATCGGTTTCTCATCCGCAGTAATTATCCTTCCGCCACTTCAATGTTTGAACAACCCTGTATTACTTTATATACTGTGCATATTATCGCATAGAGTATCCAGCCTAGTAAGATCAACAGACATATATGTATCTCTAACACTTCGATCCTCAAGGACTAGTTTTTCAAATTTAATTTAATCTCATAACATTTTCTACACACCTTGTATTCTATATCTAATTGCCCAGCTTAGTGTGTCAAGCAGTTGTATCTAGTAGGTATCTCAAACACTTTAAAGAGAAAAACTTTAAAGGTCAATTTTTTTAAATTTAGATTTATCTTAAAGCAATTTGTACACATTCTGTATTGCTTACTCGAGTGTCCCACACAATATTTGTATACATTAGACTCAATTGCATCCAAAACATTTAAAAAATAAAAACTGTAGCTCTTGTTTCGAGGTCGTATAGATTTTTGACGAATGTGAATTGTTAGATAGCCTTTACCTCTCAGCAGAACAGAAATGTTTTGAAATAAAATAAGTTTTTTGAAATGAAATAAGATCGGGAACAAAAATCGAAGGAAATTCACTGAAGCGACTCTTCACAAAAAAAAAGCGAAAAAACATATTTCTCATTATCTTACCTAAGTAAATATATTTAAGTTCTTTAAATGAATTAATGTTTAGTACTATCTTCTTGACAGAACACAGTCTCCTACTATTAAATTAATATCATTAATGAATTTGGAAAGGCTGAAAAAGCAATTCCTAATTTTGTCGAACAGCATTATCTGTGAAGGTCACTTAAAGGAAACAAAAGTATGTCCAAAGAATTTTTTTATTCCTGCATTTAGTCATGTTTGCCATATTTTTTAATATTACGGGGCACAACTAAGGAGATATCCTCAAAATACCTCCATAGACCAAATACCAGGCGGCTACTGACGTAGACGACCTTATTATTTTTTTAATTTACTTTTTGGTATTTTTAAAGTACTCCTACTTGATCCTAAATTAATACAGATCCTGTTCAAATAAACGTATAGATATTTTACTTTTCTGTTGAGCTTTAATCAACCCCTCAGACTTTTCATAATTCGTACCTACTTCAAAGCATTCCTGTACTGTACCAGCCAACTGATTGAAGAAAATGTTTTCGTTTTTTGTCACCAACTTAACTTGGATTGTCTTAACTTCACCTATGCCTGCCCCGTCAGAATTAAATGTATTATAAATCGTACAATCACTATAGCCAGCTGCTATAACTAGTTTTTTACTTCTCTCGAAAAAGGAAGTATGGCGGCCTAATAATATGTTTAAAAAATCAGCCTGAAAAGATACTTATTATATTAATTTCAAATTCTGTACAAGCATTAAGTGTGATATAAAGATAAATTGATAAAATTATGGTACGAATTCAAGATGCGGAACAAAATGAGGAACGAATAAAATGTTTAAAAATCAGCCTGTAAAATTTTATCCAATCGACTTCAGATTTTACACAAAAATTAAATGTGGTATAGTGATTACCTGACCCGAATTCAACATGACGGAACAAACTAATGGTTTTAAAAAATGAGTGTAAAAACCACTTATTCAAATTATTTTAAATTATGCCCAAAAATTAAGTATGGCTTAGACAAAAACTGTTTAGTAGGAATCTAATATGGCGAAACATAATAAATAAACAGTAAATAGAACCGACTTAAAAAAAAAACATTAAAAACTAAAAAAAAAAAATTTATTCCACATTATTAATCAAATTAATTTTATTACTACCCCTTCTACCATTGTTACTTCGATACCAGAAGCTATTGGCTATTTGTTCGTATTAGATTTGGTTTAGTTACTTGAATTGCAGTAACAAGCCGTAAAGTGCAGTTTGTTTTCTTTTTATCATATAAATAAGATAGGTATATTAAAGTGTATCTAAAGTAAACTAAGACAGCGAAAAATTTGGTATACGCTTAATTTACTACACCACGTATATCAAGTAAATTTATTTTTATTCAGTTAATCGGTTTACAAAAAAAAGTTGAAAATTTTATTACGCCGCCCATGCTTACCAAAGAAATAGCCGATATTTTTATTTATGAAACTTAGAAATATTAAGATGTAGGTGGCGTTTAGGTAATAAGTTGGTTAGGTAAGTAATAAAATTTTGACGGGAAACTAAATGGTATGTACAGTGTCAAGTCAAAAACACTGAGATGTATATGATTTAAAGATTAAATATGCCAACAAACCTTATTTCAAATATTATGTAGTGACCACGTGCATCATGTAAAAAATTGTCCGCGTAAATAGGTGCGTCAAAAAGTAGAACAGCAATATAAGTCATTAATGAATTTTATAATTCTACGTACAGTTTTAAAGAATAAATGTAAAAGGATAATGAATTTAAATTGAATCCACATTTAATTTCTTTTGCCTAATGAGGTAAAGAAAAATGATAAATATTAAGGTTGTGGAGTGTGTCACGAAGTTTTTTAATATTTTAGTAGTAAAAGTCCTTGTTATTAATTGCTCTGTTAAAACTTTTATTTGAATAAGTAACTTTTTGATTTATCTACCGATATGTTATTTCCAGTAGGTACTGTAATCACAGAAAATAAAAATAAACAGAGGGATTCAAAAACAACAAAAAATCCTATATTTGAAACTTCCATCGTTATGAATATTTTCTTTGATTAGAAATAGTGAAGTTCACCCAATTTAGTTCGGTACACAGTCATTTGGAAAAACAAATATACTATCTTCTCATTCGTTTTTATTGGGCGCCATTTTGTTTCACTATACTGGATTCCTACCAATATTTTTTCTACCTATGCCAAACTTGATTTTTGGTGCATAATTATAAGTAAATTGAATAAATAATGTTTACACTGACACACACTGCCATTTTGTTCCGTCATGTTGAATTTGTACCAATTTATATGTATATCACATTTAATTTTTCTGCGAAATTAAAAGAAAAATTGATTTTGTAAGCATTTTATTTTGGTCTTTTTTTCGCCATGTTGGATTCATACAACAATTTTAACAGTTGATTCCTATATAACACTTGATTTTTGTGCAAAATTTGAGGTGAATTGAACAAATAGTTTTTTTAGTATTTTTTTTAACATTTTGCTAGAGCGCCATTTGTTTCGCCGCATTTGATTTGGTCAGTCAATCGGGTAAGTAGGTTTTTAGCTAGGCCGTGAACAGACAGATGGATAGAGCTACAGACCGTCGGAACTCAGAAAACATGTTTTTCGCTTCCAAGGACCCTGAAACGTAAAGATCTGAAAAAATCTCGGGGATGATTTTTACAAAACTTTCATTTTACGAGGGAAGTGAAAATAAATATCTGAAAAATTACTAGAATTTTTCTGATAATTTATAAGGTAAAGCAAAAGTATGCACAATATTCCATTTGAAAAAAACTTAAATTTTGAAGTAACATTTTTTAAATTTGGACAATACTTCAAATGTTTTATAAGAAATACTTTCACCTTACTTTATTCCTTTTTGTGACCGTACTTACGTAAACTTTTTCCAGACGAAAATAAGCACGATAATAAACAAAAATGAGACACTAATTAGACAAAAACAAATTGTTTAAATGGCAATATAACTAAATGTTAATATTTCAGACGTTAATAATACTTTAATAATTAGATTTGGGGGTCACAAAAAACTTATTAAAAATTCTAAAACTTGTGATGAAAGCGGAGCCCCGTAAATACCCCAGTTGTTTTTTGTTCAGTAATTTGTTTTCTCTTCGTCATATGATAAATATACTGGCATACAAAATAAAAGCTCCTACAATTCTATACAAAAAATATTTTATTCATTTTTTACGTAGCACCAGCACTATCGATCGATATAGCAGTTACTCTAAGGTGACTGATACACGTTTTGTATTACAGTTCGTATTCACTGGCATATTGCTAGGTATGCTATTTATAGGTTAATTTACTCGACGCGCATCAGTCAGCTTAAGCGGCTGCTATGGCGGTAGTGCTGATGTTACGTAAAAAGTGTACAAAATCTTTTTTGTAGAAAATGTTGTTAATTTTTCTTTTGTCATATATATCTTGTGACAAAGAGAAAACGAGTTACTGCACAAATACCAACTTCTTGTACCTAATTTGCTTATATAGGGTGTCGTGCTTCCATCAGGGTGGGAGATGGAGAATGTTTATTTTGTGTTACGTGTGTTTTAGTATATTAAAGTAGCATCTTCAGCCGTATATTCTATTGAAAATTTATTTTTCCTAATAGGTTTTTGATGCATGTTTAAGTATTCTGTTATTAAATTATCATACCTAGTATAGATATCTAATAAAGTACCTATTGACATGTTTAATATAGATGTACTACCTATATTAAACTCAAAAAATCAAAGTATCTTTTTGGAGTAATTAGTAACTTTTAAAACTAACTTACAGTTACTAGGAACTTTGTTACTCTGCGATTAAATGTATCTTTTTGAAAGTATCTAGGATACTTTGAAAAAAAGTATCTTGTATCTAAATACATTTTTTCAGTAACTATTACAGCTCTGTTCATAATGTTATGTAACACTCGGTTTTTGTGCAAAATTTTAGGTAAATCGGATATTTAGTTCTTTATTAAAAATTAATTTTTTCGTAGTTTATTTTTTTATAATGATGTACTGACTTTTTATTTTTTCCTGTTAGGTATTGATCGGTCATATCAGTTTTGTAGATATAAGGAATTGGTTTTTGGGACAAATATATGAACTGTGCAACTCAATGAAACTGGATAGCTTTGTTTATAGAAGAAAAAAGACCCTTTTCGCACACTGAGTTATATATTCAGGAGCGTACTTATAGGCCCGCAAGGCCCGCTGTTTCGGGGGGGCCCAATGGTTAGGGGGCCCCGGGCCGACCCGGTAATAAAAAAATTCCAATTATTTCAAATATTTCCAGTTTTAGAATAAGAATATTTTCTCGGATTGATCTCAACAAACTGTATCATAATAATACAGGGTGCCTCGAACTCAGTGGCCTATTAGAAGTATCTGTAGAACCGTGTGGAAATCCAATAAATAGATTACTGGCGGTGTTGCCGCTTCTTCTGTTCTTAAACCGGTGGCAACACTGGCAACATCCGTTTTTTAAGTGAAATGCCCTATATATTATTGCATTTTTGTCTGTTCCTGAACATTCAAAATACTTTGTTACGTTAATATTAGTCATAAACATACTGGAATTGGAGATTATAAATTTAGAGTCTAAAAACTAGTGGTTAAGATTTATCTAAAGCATCTAATCTCTTAAAAACTTGCTAAACTAGTGCTCAAGACCTTAAAGAAAAATATCTGGAAATAATATCGGAGGCAAAATTGATTTGCCAAAGGTGGGAGCTCAATATTTTAGGATTAGAAAAACGTTTGAATATGAAGCGTCAAATTTAAAAACAATTAGAGACATTGCCGTGTTAATATTAGCGAAATACCCAGACCTTAGCCCCAGTATTACAGAAGTTGTATCTGTAGTCAAGTTATTTATGACATTACCTGTAACCAGCGCATTTTCTAAGCTAAAACTTATAAAAAATGTCATGTGTAGTACAATAACCCAAACGCGTCTGAAGGCAGTAGGCTTATTGGCCACTGAAGTTAAAGAAGCTTAGACAATGAATGTTAAAAGAGTTAATTATGGCTTTTGCAAATCACAAGGCCAGAAGAACATATTTTTAATTTTTCTTGTCATTTGTTTACTTGCTTCACTTGTTTGTTTATTATAATATTCTTTTACTTAGTGTTAATTCTTGTTACCGTTGAAATAGATGTATTTTGTTAAACATATTTTTTGTTTATTTTTTTACATGTATTGGTGGACCCGCGTTAAATCTTGCGCTGGGGCCCAAAATTTAAACTACGCTACTGTATATATTTATTTCTTTTTAGAGACAGTGTGTCCAAAATCTTAATTCTAAATGATGATTACACAAATTTATTAAGTATTGTTCAAAATCGTTTAAAAATAGATCTAAATTTGTTGAAGGAGACTTTTACTTTTTTATTTTAGGTTTTGATTGGGATTACAAATTAAGGAAACACTATGAAGGTACCAAAGACTACCTCCGTATACCTAACATTACTGCTGTTAGTACCGTAAATCATATAGTCTTAAAAAGCCATTCAAACATAATTTACTTTTATTTTAAAGATTTTGGGTGAAATTAAATCTCAGAAAACCAGGAAAAATCTATAACGATATAAAGATTCAGAAATTCAAAGAAACTTTATTTTTTTTATTCCAGATTCTAGAGGCGGTTACACCTTCATCTCTATAGTGATGGAGATATGAAATAATACTTCTGTGGAGATATAAAATAATACTTCTGTATAATAATTTCTGCTGTCAGTGCCGAATAAGAGGGTGAAAACCGGGAATATCCTATATTGTTAAAAAAGCCATTCAAAGTTACTTTATTTTTTTATTCCAGATTTTGTATAGGGTTACGCCTTCGTCTCTTTAGGAATAATTGAGAGGGTACTAAGGAGTGCTGCTGTTAGACTGATGTCAGTGGCGGACAAGAGGATGAAAACCAGTAATTATATATAATGTTATAAAGACATTCCAAGAAACTTAATTTTTTAATCTAGATTTTGAATAGGATTAAACATCCATTTCATCAGGAAAACTAAAGAGATTCTAAAAGCCATTTCTGTCAAATATTACTGCTGTCAGTGTAGGACAAAGGGACGAAAACCGGGAATAATATAAAATGATAAAAAGTCCTTCAAAGAAACTTTATTTTTGTATCCTAGATTTTCGATGGGGTTACCAACGTTAAAGAATAACTGAGGGGTCTTAAAGAATACTTCTATCTTATATTATTGCTGTCAGTGTCAGACAAGGGGGGTAAAAACCGGGAATAGCAGATATTGTTAAAATGCCATTCAAAGTTACTTTATTTTGTATTCCAAATTTTGCATGAAATTACAGCTTCATGTGTTTAGGAATAACTGAATGAGTACTACAGACTAATTTTTTAAGTATTACTGCTGTCAGTGCCGGGCAAGAGGCTGAAAACCAGAAATAATACCTATTGTTAAAAAGCCATTAAGCGAATCTTAATTTTTCACTTCATAAAAATGTAGAATACCCTTTTATTTAGGCAAAAACTCTTTTAAAAAATAAATTTACATCGTAGAATATAAATTGTATTGGTAAGGATGTCCTGCAAAGAGGGTTCGTTGCTCAAACCGTGGCTAATTTCATTGTTCTTTTTCCAGACCATTTTCAGTTTTAATAGTGTTTCAATCGAACCGGTTTGAGATTGAATTCCAACATCTACTCTTTTTTCTGCAAAAATACATAGTGCTGTTTATTTCATGCTGAGAACAATGCTACATAAAATCTATTTTATCAAAGATTTTTAAAATATGCGTAGTTAAACTGATTTTAAAATTAACTATAAGCAATAACAAAAAATAATATATTTAAAAAACTTAAAAACAGTAATTTTATAAAGTGAATTAAAAAACTGAAAAATTAATTTGCACACAGATTTATAAATTTCTTACAGAAAAAAGAGCATAAAGTGCCAAGCAAGGAGGTACATCATCTTATTTTTACTATGTGGCTGTCACCTTACGTTTATATATATATATATATATATATATATATATATATATATATATATATATATATATATATATATATATATTGGCAGTTAAAAAGTTTACTAATAAGTGTGCCTGGTGTCTTAATGGCAATGTGTATATAAAACAAAATTATATCGTGCACAGAGTATCTAAAGTAAGTGACTTTGACAATTTTCATTAATGAGCTATCTTTAAAAGTTTGTTTTTATTTATAGTTAGGGTGAATGGTTTTTATTTTATATTATTAATCGATCGCGCCATAGGCCATAGGTAAATACCTATAAATATGGATACTCCGTTATTCAAATTTATTACCTTTAGTATTGAATTGGCTTATGGTAACTTTACTTTTTATTTATGTTGATACTTGATTCAATTCCTTCGAATATTTATTATTTTAATTGAGTGCTCAAATTTGGTCAAAATTTTAGTTTTATTTATTAATTTCGTTTTAAATTAAGAAGTGCATAAATTAATAGGATTTTCTTGTCTTTTTTTATAGTAATATCAAATAATGATTAGTCAAATAGTTTATTATAGGAGGGTTTTATTTTAGATATTTTTTAAGCCCTTTTTTGTAATGCCAAATTTTGTTTTTTGGGCGCTTATTTTCTTTTATTATAATGTTTTTTTTTCCTGATTAAGTTTGGGCCTCTTTAGTTACTTTTTTACATTTTTTTATAACAGTAACCAATAACAATTATTCCATTTCCTTATAGAATGTTTTATTTTATCTTGAGTGTTATATAATTTTGTTTCTCTATATATTTTTTTATTTTTTTTTGTTCTTTTTGACCTACCTTATATTTATTAATGAGGTGCGTGTCGTGACTTTAATCATTTTGCATATTTTTTTTCACATAGTTACTGTTTTTGTAATAGCGGCGATCTGTGGCTTGCTTATTTGTTATTAAATTTAATAACTCTTTAAAACGAAGTTATGTAATTTAAATATTTATGTTCAATGTTCACGGGTTTTCATGACTTTAAAATTTTAATTGAAGATAATGACTTTGATTTGATCTTTCTCACTGAAACTTGGCTCTCCGATGATGTTGATTCGTTAGCATTTACTATGCCTGAATATCAACTAATTCGTCGTGACAGAGAGGGCAGGGGCGGCGGTGTTGCCGTATACGTAAAAAAGTCTTACAATCCAGATATTATTCTTTTCAATTTCCCGATAAGCGAATCCTTAAAATTTTTGTTTATTAAAATTAAAATAAAAAAAGAACTTTGCATTTGGAGTTTTTTATCGCCCTTCCAGAATAAATTTTAATAGTTTAGTTGATGATTTTGATAATATTTTTTCGTATTTATATTAATTGGTAGATGAAATTGTATGTCTTGGTGATTTGAATATAGATTTGTTAAAGTTAGACAATCCTTCCTCACCATTATTTGAAAATTATAATTTATCACAGGTTATCTCTGAACCTACAAGAGTATCTAGAACTTGTAGTTCTTTGCTTGACTCAATTTTTATAAGAGATAATACTTTAATAGAACAGTCTGGTACTTTATCTGCAGATACGATCTCTCATCACAGATTAGTTTTTTGTTCATTAAATATTGAAAAAGTGAAAACAATATCTAAATTTGTTTGTTATAGATCCTTTGATAACTTTAATCTGAATGTTTTTTAAATGATCTGTATCAGCTATCTTGGAATGATATTTTATATGAACATAATCTTGATAATGAAATATTAATGTTTAATAATCTTATTTTAAATATTTTTGAAATTCACGCTCCTCTAAGAGAAGCCAAGATTACTAAACCTAAAGCGCCATGGATGACTCCCAATATTAAATTGTTTATGACCCAAAGAAATAGAGCATTACAAACTTTTAGAAGAATGCGTCTTGATACCAACTGGGTAAACTATAAAAGGTTGAGAAATTTTACTTTGTCTATGATAAGACGAGAGAAAAAACAATATTTAAATAACATATGCGCTAAAGGAAAATTGAAAAATACTTGGAAAATTAAATCTTTTAATATATCTTCAATAAAGCAAACGCACTTGCCGGCTTTATCTAATCCAAATAATATAAATAATTTCTGTCATGTCTGTACATGTCTGACTGTAGTGAACGCATTGAATTTTACAATAATAATTTATTTAGCAGCAATGTTTCATTTTCCTTTAAATTAGCAAACTTTATAGATATTAATAATATTTTACATAGTAATAAAACAAATGCATGCGTTAATGACAATATAACTCCACAAATGCTTAAATATTGTAGTCCGTTCGTTGATAAATGTATTACACATATTATCAACTGCTGTATTGAATCTCATTATTATCCTAATCAATGGAAGACCTCTATTGGCAAACCTCTCTCTAAAGTGACTCGGCCTTTAACCTTCAATGATATAAAGATCATAAGTATTTTGCCGGACATGTCAAAGATTTTTGAAAAAGCTCTTTATACTCAATTGTGTTCACATTTTATTGTTAATAAAATATTATTTGATTGCCAGTGCGAGTTTAGAAAAGGCTTTAGTACGGCGCGGTCGCTCTCGCGAATGTAACTGATGACCTGTTTTCTGCATTTTATAAAAAACAATGCAGTGCACTTGTTCTGTTAGATTTTTCGAAGGCATTTCATACTCTTAATCATAAATTAATTATATCTAAACTTAAATATTATGGTTTTCACGACGAGTATCTTTGTTTAGTTAAATCCTATTTGTTAAATTGTTATCAAGTTATATCGTCCAATCATACTTTTTCTGAAAAGGAACCGGTTTTATCAGGTGTCCCCAAGGATCAATTTTAGGTCCTCTGCTTTTTATAATGTACACCGCTGACATATTAAAATCTCCTAACAACTGTAAGGTACAGGCATACGCTGATGATACACAAATTTATTTTCGTTTTAATCGTGACGACTATTTGCTTGCTTCTGACCTTATTAACCAAGATTTAAATACACTTATGCTTTTATCGAAGAATCATAACCTAAATCTTAATCCAATTAAATCAACGTTATCGTTTTTTTTCTTAAAGAAAATTAAAAAATTAAAGTGAACGGAGTTCAACTTTCTGTCTTAAATTCGGCAAAAAACCTAGGTGTTATAGTTGATTCTGAGTTAAGGTTTAAGGAATATGTTAAGAAACTTATACAGAAATCATATATAAATCTTAAAATACTTTATACTAATCGTCATATTTTAGATTTTAACTTAAGAAAAATGCTTTTTGAGTTACTTGTACTCTCTAATTTTAAATATTGTGATTTTATTTATGGGCTCTGTTTAGATACATTAGATATGCTTCGTATCCAAAAGGTACAAAATGCTTCCTGTAGATTTATTTTTGGGTTACGAAAGTATGACCATGTATCTTTTACGCTTATTGAACTGAAATGGTTGAAAATGGAAGACATATTTATATATGTATATATATATATATATATATATATATATATATATATATATATATATACAGATACATAAACTACTTAACACACATTCGTTTTTCTCAAAAAAAATCTGGCTGACACCGCAATACAACTCTCTGATTTTGAGTATCGCCAAGAGACTATAAAAAAGTTAGAGATACACTAGAAATCAACAACTCTGCGAAACATTTAATTAAATAATTACGAAATTGTAGTGGCGGATTCATAATTTAAAATCTATAATCAAAATAAAATCAAAATATGAAACAAAAACTCCTAATATTTACCTTAGAATTTTAATATGCAGTTTTAAGTTCTGGGTCCATTATGAAGGTACCCAAAAAGCGAGACTGAAAAATATCTGTTTTCTGGACGTTTCGGAGGAAAGTCTAACCCCCCCGTCGACAGCAAAACTGAAAATAAAAAACTAAAAGCAGAATATTATTACCTATATATATATATATATATATATATATATATATATATATATATATATATATATATATATATATATATATATATATATATATATATATATATATATATATATATATATATATATATATATATATATATATATATATAAATAAATAAGAGATTAAGGTGTAATCCCATCCAACATCTAGAATAAAAAATAAAATTTCTTTACATGACTTTTTAACATTTTATATTATTCCCGATTTTCATCCCCTTGCCTTGCACTGACAGAAGTAATATTTGAGTACTTTTAGTATCCCTTCAGTCTTTCCTAAAGAGATAAGTGTGTAATCCTTAATAATTATATCTGGTTTTGACCTCCTTGTCCGGCACTGACGACTGAAACTAATATTTAACAGAAGCACTCCTTAGTAGGAATGGCCGTTTTGTCGACTCGATAAGTGCCGATAGGTGAGCAATAATGTAAATAGGTGTCCGATGATATCAATAAGTAGCCGGAAACAGAGATAGTTGTATAGTTGATAGTAGCCACTCAAATATTCCTAATAAGACGTAACTCCATCCAAAATCTTGAATTCAAAAATAAATTTTCTTTGAATGTCTTTTTAACAATATAGGATATACCCGGTTTCCACCTTCTTGTCCGGCCCTGACAGCAGTAATAATATACAGAAGTATTATTTCGCCCCCCAAAGTTTTGCTCACATAATTCTAGTAGTGCCGAAGAAGGTTATGGACCAACAGTGCTGTGTCTCAACTGTATATATAGACAAAAAATATAACAATATGTAAAGAAACAGCCGATGAAGAGTTACAGATTCAAGCTACAAAACGATGCTGCAATATGAAAAAGTTTCCTGAGTTCCAGTTGGAGAATCAATCACATTGCAAGAGCAAAGCTGATGGTGAAAATAATTGAAAAACTAATGTGGTTATTATAAAGTGGGTCCTAGCCAAGGAAAAATTGGTTAAATATATTCAAGAAACCAAAAAAAAACTATTGAAAATATATACCTGAACAACGAAATACAAGCAAAAATAAATGGTGAGTTCACTGAACCAATACCGGTAGGCAAGGGTATAAGACAGGAAGTTTCTCTTAGCCCTTTATTGTTTAATATTATCATCGATAAAATAATCAAGGGAGTTCGAAAACTAAAGGGCTACAGAATGGGGGACAAGCAGATCCAAATATTGTGTTATGCTGACGACGCAGTACTGATGGCAGAGAACGAAGACGATTTGCAAAGACTTCTAAATTTCTTTAATCGAACAGCTAAATCCCTTAACATCATAATATCTGTCTCTAAAACAAAATGCAAGACAACTTCCAAAACACTCTTAGATGCAAACAAGTTCAAATACTTTGGAATAGAGTTATCCGCATATGGTGACGTTAACAGAATAGGCAAAGCGGGCGAAGCAAAAACAGGCAAAGCTGCCTACTAAATAAAAAGAAGAAGAAGAAACCTAATTCAAATTTGTAGATAGATTTTTTAAAAGATAATATAGCATTTAAAATGTATATATTGTATTAATAATAATGTAAATCATATATTATACAAGTTTTTTTTCTTTACATTTTGCCTAAAAATATGCTCCAGTATTATAACATTTTATTAAAATTTATTTAGAATGTTCGTGTATTTGACTTATGGAGTAAATCATATCATCTTTAGGATCAAAATCACTAGCAATTGCCATAACACTTACCATCTTTCGCATTCTCCCTAATTCACATTAGGTAAACATAAGATGGGTAAATTACGCAGTAAGTAAAGCCCGAAAAAGTCAATAATTTCGGACTTAAGATGAAGCAAACTTAAGTTTGATGGAGCAAGGGAATTTATCGATAACTAATACATAAAATGAAAGTTTAATTTTTATTGTTAGATAGCATATTGATCAAATAAACTAACTAGTGCCTATTTCATAAAGTATTTCATTTCTTAGCAAACTAATCTTGCTTACATTAAACTCCTTCTCCCTCTTCCTTTTTTTAATAACACGATTTTTTATGGGTCGTGGTATTTTATCAATGTTCAGGGAATGTGCATATAATAGATGAACTTTGTAACCGATTTAACTGTGTGAAATGAATAATGTTAAAAGAAGTTGTGCAAAATTTTTTAAGATGCAAAACGTCAGTATATAAATTATATTTATTACCTTTAACCACAACGCACGTCGTAAAAGGGAGAAAAGGAATTTATAACTTTATATTCGTAACACGTCTTGACTCTTTTGTGTATTGTATTTGGGCAACTTTACAAAGAGCTGTTTTCGTATTCAATATTATGTTAAAGATATATGATAGAAAATTGGAGTGTCATTCAAATGCCAAGTTTCAGTTTTGTGTTGTTTGTTCTGTCAACGTTTTCTAAAACATCTTTAGCAAAAAATAAAACTTCAGATTTATTGTTATTTAAAGAATTATCGAAAAATATATTTTTTCTTTAGTAAGCCCTCTAATATATATTCAATGTTTTTATGTCTTCTTCTGTTTAGATGTAACTAGTTTATTTACTCTTTATCTGCACTAGACCAACGTAGGGGCCCAGTAACAGAGGAGTGGTTTTTCGTTACATTCTTTTTTATATATGCTTTAGTTACATAAAGCCTTGTGTTGTGATCCCATTAATTTTATTACCTTAATACCTTATTAGCATTGCATATATATTTTTAATTAAACTAAATGTATTATAATTGCTCACACATTTCCATACAAAGCGCCAGTCGATGTTTTTAAGTACAATAAAACTAAGGAAGTTTGTTTAGACCTTGTCCACCCAAGATGTTAGACAGATTTTATTCTGAGTATCATAAAATTTAGTATACTTTTAGATCTTGTATAAACAGTGAAATAGAATTATTTAAAAATACCATAATTCACACATAATAAAACCTTGGTTTCAAGAAATGTTTTGGCAATCATAAATAAATAAACTAGGCTATTAGACCCTTTGGGAATTATGTTGTTTTGTCGAAATTACAGAGTAACGGAGCCGACAAAGGGCCCCTCTTAGATTTAACCATTATACCTAAGTTAGTTTATGAATTGCATAGAAGTGGACGAACAGAATTCTACGGGTTTCTGCCCAATACAGACACTTCTTTGCTCTTCCCCTATTTACTTAGTTTTTGTTATATTGTTGTATTTAAGTTTTCAATATAAGTGTTATTCTTTTTTTAAATTAAAGTCGTGTTTTAATAACAAAGAATCCCAGTGTCTTAACAGTACTATTACCCTCAGTCATTACAATTGGCGGCAATGGACGAGATTAGAAATATTAAACCATTACACTTGTAGTCACCTAATACGAACGACTGAACAACATCGCACGCATTGAGTTAATGTCCGTAGGATGGCGTCCAAAAAATCTAGTACAAACCCCTACGTTAAGTCTGGAACAGAAAGGTTACTATATACACACATCACAGAGGGAATCGCTGTAAGAGATATTGCCAGTAAGCTGAATATAGCAAAAATACTGTGTTATTAGTTAAAAAGAAATTCCATGATCATGAAAATATAATAAAAATTTAAGTTAAGGACATCTCAAAATTTCGAAAATAGATCAAAATGCGAAATTAGTTCATGATCTGGAAAATAATTCAGTTGAAGTAGCATGTACTTGATAGTAAAAGACAGGGCGTATTTACTGAATCAGTCTGCACCGCTCGCCGAACTTGCTGTTCAATGTTTTGGATTGGAATAACGCCAGAGAATCAGGTGTTTGTGCGATTATTACCCTGGTTTTCAAAAACTCTCAACTTAAACTTCATTCAAAATGTTTGAGGGAAATGACAATAGTATATTTACGTATTACTCAAGAATATAAAAGAATCTGAAGTGATGGTCTTTGAAACTATGATTTTGGCACAAACAGTTATAGACATTTGATGTCGTTTGGTGCTTATCCACAGGTAGCGCACCGCTCGGTTTCGAATCTCACAATTCATGTTTGAGACAGCACGAAGAATGGTAAGGAGAAACGGCCGAACGAACTGGCATTTGCCCAGTCCTGTGTCCCCAAAAAAAAATAACAATATGTAAAGAAACAGCGGATGAGGAGTTACAGATTCAAGCTACAAAACGGTCCAACAATATGAAAAAGTTTCTGGAGACTCCAGTTGGAGAATCAGTCAAAGTTAGTACGGATTCCAAATTTAGACAGAACAAAGCTGATGGTCTTATAAGCTCGTATCATAGAACGACTTGTGGGTATTATGCGATTAAAGACTGGTTAAATATATTAAACAAACCAAATTTAAAATTGTGACAATGGATTTTTTTTTAATTGATGGTGTTCCAGATTAAAAATTATCGCGTTGGGAGATTAGGGATCTGAAATTTATATATGAACGATAGAAATTATTATTATTATCATTATTAAACTTAATAGAACATTTAAAAAGTCAACATTTTATGAATGTAATACAAAAAAATATAATACTATTGTTTTCTCTGGCAATACCTAATATATTATCCAATTTTTTTCTTTGCATTTTTCTACCTCAAATTATACTCCAGTATTATAATGCTTCATTAAAATCCATTTCGCGTGTTCGTGTATTTCACTTACTGGATTAAATCATATCATTTTCAGGATCAACATCACTAGTAAATACCATGACACTTATCTGTCGGATTTTGCCCAATTCACATTAGGTAAGAATTTAAGGAAAAGAGTAAACTAGTCTCGGTCTCAGTCAGATATATAATTTTTTTTACTTTAAAATTTACTTCGTGACACGTGTCTCAACTTTACGGTCATCATCAGACCTAAAATATATCCGAAAAACCTTAATTTTATTTACAAAAAGGACAAAAATGTTATTATTACTTTATAACTAGATGGCCGCTACAAATTAAAACATAAATTGACTATACAACACACATTAGGCAAAGCCCGGAAAAGTCAATAAATTCGGATTTAGCTTAAGATGGACCAAATCTAAGTTTGATGGAGCAGAGGGAATTTACGGTAACTAATACATAAAACAAAAGTTTAATTTTTATTGTTAGACAACATATTGATTCAGTAAACTAACTAGTGCTTATTTCATAGAATATTACATTTTTTAGCAAATTAATGTTTCTTACATCAAAATCCCTTTCCCTCTTCCTATTTTTAATAACACGATTTTTAATCGGTCATGTTATTTTATCAATGTTCAGGAAATGTGCATTTAATAGAAAATCTTTGTAACCGGTTTGACTAACAGAAATGAATAGTTATAAGAAGTTGTGCAAAATTTTTAAAACATATGTTGTTTCTTTTTCTTATAAAAATAGACACTGGTGTACACTTATTTTTTTCAATAATACATGAACTGTATGAACAAATTAATTACTAGTTAAAACACAATTGGTAATTTAAAAAAAACTACAGAGATACACGAATTACCAGTACTTACTGAAGACTTTTTTTTTATAATACAAATATGCATATACATAATATTTTGCAGGCTACTAGAAATAATATATTTTAATTATAAAAAGCGATATAGACTTATTTTTATTTTATTATTTTACAAACCAGAAAGTTTTTTTTATTAATAATACATACCTATTTTTAAATATGGGATTTATGTCAACCCATAAAAGTATGTCCATACGAAACCTAAGGAAGACGATGACATTATTTTTACAACAATAACAAGACAAACCCGACATTCAGTATGGACGGACAACAGCAACTAAAAGGTGAAAACTTGGTCTGCCGCCGTTATCAGACATTCCTTTGTTTTGTATTATGTTTTTTCCCAAATTGTTGTTATTTTGATCTGGTAGCAGAACTATTATTATTTTATCATTGTTTGTTTAAATTCATTTAATAAGTGGTTGTATTGAATACTAAGAGCTTGTATGTCGGTCCTATTATTTACTGTATTATTTAGGTTTCAATAAAAAAAAAACTTTTCTGGTTTGTTAAAATAATAAAATAAAAAAAACTATATCGCTTTTTATAATTAAAATATATTATCTCTAGTAGCCTGCAAAAAATTATGTATATACATATTTGTATTATAAAAAAGGTCTTCAGTAAGTACTGGTAGTTCGTGTATCTCTGTAGTTTTTTTTAAATAGTAATTAGTTATTTAATTAATTTGTTCACTCAGTTCATGTATTATTGAAAAAAAGTGTACACCAGTCTATTAAAAAAAAAATGATTTTTATTTATAAACCCGCTACACATCTATTGTTAAATTTATTAGGACATGAAATTTCACATTATGAAACGTCAGTATATAAATAATATTTATTACCTTCAACAACAACGCATGTCGTAAAAGCGAGGAAAGGAATTTTGAACTTTATATGCGTCACACGTCTTGGCTTGGAATAGCGCCAGAGGATCAGGTGTTTGTGCGATTTTTACCCTGACCTTCGAAAAGTCTCTACTTAAACTTCATTGAAAATGTTTACGGTAAATGGCAATAGTATATTTACATAACACTCAAGAATATAAAAGAATCTGAAATGATGTCCTTTGAAACTATGATTTTCCGCAACCAGTTATACACCTTTGATGGAGTTCGGTACTTATCCACAGGCAGCGCACTTCTCACTCTCGAATTTCCCGATTCATGTTTGGCAGAAAGGGGAACGGGAAGGGCGAACGGCCGAACAAAACTGAAATTAACAGTGCGCCATTTTTCGCGTTTTTGCGGGTCTGAAAGCGTTCAAAGTTTTTTTTATTAAAATTATAGCTTAATTAGTTTTTGTTGAAGTTTTAAATTTCTTGTTGTATATTATAGTGAATTAGTTGTGGCGTAAAACTATCTGGCTGGTATTGCTGTGGAGTGCTACCGCGAAAGACACAAAATGTGGTACCTAATTGATACGGATAATTTTAGTTAAGTTTTTACCTAAAAAGTGTCTAAATTATTTTATTATTTAAATTAGGTATATTTTACTTTTTATTTATGAATTTATTGTATTTTAAAATATTATTTATATCTGTTACACAGTCAGATTTTTTTATATATACACATATATCCTATATGAATATATCTTTTAAACTAAACTTTTTTCCAGATTTTAAGAAGGTAGCATTTCCAGATAAAAAATAAAACTTTAAATACAAACGTTTTTCATATCATTAACCATTTATTAATATAAAATACGTTTGTGTTTAAAGTTATATTTTTTATAACTGGCACCACTTCACAACGTAGACGAAAACAGAAATATATAATTGTTTTGACAATGTTCGGTATTTATCATATACAAAGATATGCATTTATTATCTAATAATACAGCTTTCAATAGTAAACCTATTTATAAATGTAATTCTCACATTCAGGGGCGTGCGGTGAAATTTTAAGAAAGGGAAGCAATTTTTAGAAACTTACCTATTTGTAATTTAATTGGATTCTTCGATCATTTTTTGCAAATTCGTCAATGACGTTATCATAAAAACGTCGATGCTCCGACATATTTTGGAGAAGTTTATTTTCATAGGACAACAGCGATGTATGCGAAAGTCTATCCTGCCCCGTTGAATTTCTCACGAAATTTTTTATACGTTTAAGTGTTGAAAAATTGCGTTCTACTGATGAACTTGTGGCAGTTATTGTCAATACTAATTCACACAATTTCGACACTTCGGTGTAGACATCTTCCAGCTCCTTGTCTTTTAAAAATTGCATTAGTTCCTTAGCGCTAATGTCATCAGTTCGTAAATCACTTTTAGCACAGATCGCAGTAACACTCGGTCGAAGAACTGGCCATAACGAAGAAAAAGAGATTTAAACGCATCTTCTGGAAAAATTTTTCCTTTAAATGCATCAAAATTGCAGAGGAATTTAAAATCATTTAAACCGTTAAATTTATAGTTTATTTGTTGCTGAATTTGATCGATTGAGTTATAAAAGAGGCGTCTGTATGATAGTAGTGAGAATATGTGAGTTCTAATTCACCCCCCACCACTACTCCTGACCTTGATATTAAGCCCCGCAGACCTGTGGGACGTCATTCGATCTTGAGATTAATCTCCGCCTTATGACCAATGAGATTAAGCCCCGCCCCATGATAATGATTATTAAGTCCCGCCCCCATGGCCTTGGAGAGTTAAGCGCCGCCCGATGACCAATGAGATTAAGCCCCGCCCCATGACCATAAGATTAAGCCCCGCCCCACGACCTTGGAGAGTTTTGCATACCACGTTTTCATATTTGTCCTTGAAGTGACGTCATATGACCTTGAGCGCACGTGTTTACATCATCTCTATTGTTTGGCCTTGGGGGTGTGTGACGACAGATGGCCTCGAGTGTTAACTATTAAAACCAAATGATATTTAAATAAACAACATTTAGAAATATTTATTTAATTTGGTATTAATTACAATTTTTAAATTTGTGTGTTTAAAATTAAATGTACCAAGCAATAGCAGATCAATATTTAAATTTGAGTGTTTAGAATAAACAAAGGGGGTATGTGACGTCATTTGCAGTAGATAGGTATCTTTTTTAAAAGGCATGTTGATTAATATGGTGTATCGGATTTAAGCTTACGCCGGACGGTCAATATGACATGCAGGGATTTTGTGTTTGGGTTAATGTGGAAAAAAGGTTAAATTATGCCCAATAACCAGAAAACATCATTTTCGTATAAAATTCACGAATCCTATTGCAGTAGATAGACTAAAATATGATATGCAGGGCTTGGTTGTTTGGTTAATTGCCCCGCCCACGTAACCTTGGGTCTATTTGACCTTGAAACATTTTGAAGGTCAAATTGTATGACCTTGGGTTTGTTTGCTTTTGAAAATTTTTCCGGACCTTGAGGGCCCAGTTGGAATATGTTATTAAAAAATTCTTTTCCCTGATTTGGGTGTTTAGAATAAACAAACTTTAGAAATATTTATTTAATTTGGTATTATTGTCTTCTTTAATTTAGGTGTTTGGGTTAATTAACAAATTTTAAAATCATATCGGCGGTTGAATCAACAGTCAGTCAATATAGAAAGTACATGAAAGATGTAATTAATTTCATGTCAGGCGCTCATTTGTGTCAAAGATACTTGTATGGTTCCATCAACTTAGACGAGTTTTGCGTGGAAATGATCGACGAAGGTCTCCAAACCTATATTGTCGAAATACCAAATTTACCCAAGGAATTGTTATCAAAGTATGGTTTGGCCTCAGCGGAAAACATCAATGAAGTTGTGGAAAATGGTGCAGATAGTTTGGATTGTGTAGACAATACCGCAAATGCTACTGAAGAATGGGACAAAATGGATGTTGACGATATAGAGAGTGAAAAACAAATAGGAATGTAAACAATTATATGTACCATGCAAACATAATTTTGTAAATAAATAATCATTTTATTAATGTATTTGTGTTATTTGTCTATTTTTTAAATTTATCAATATAAGTTAAACAAAGTGACATATCAGTTAATATAAAAAAATGTAATAACTTACTACACCACGAAAAAAGCGGAAATCCAGAAGTACATTTAAAACACGTAATTGACAGGTGCAACCTTTTGCTGCATATAATACGGCCTTTAATATAAAAAAAGGGCAATAACTTACTACGCCACGGAAAAAGTCGAATACACCCTTTTCGATACATCCTTTTCGATTTAAGATAAAAGGCAATACCTATTTTTTTTTTAATTATTTAAAATATATGAAAATGTCATTTCCTCCAAAAACTATTAAACATTACTTTTGCTAAAACCCTTAAACTAGAATTTTTTTTGCTATGCAGGTAAACTCTATTAGAATACCCTCACAGTTTAAAAAATCCCCACTGTATTGTTCTTTTATGGGTTTTTGGTCATTTCCCCACTGATATTTCCAAATTTCAGAAATGTTCAGAATGTTGTCGCAGAAAGATATAAGTACACTGCTGACTGCATGTAATACGGCCTTTAATATAGAAAAATGGTAATAACTTACTACGCCACGGAAAAAGTCGAATACACCCTTTTTGATACATCCTTTTCGATTTAAGATAAAAGACAATACCTATTTTTTTCTTACATGTGAAAGGTATTTTAACATAGATAATGTAAAATATATGAAAAATGACATTTCCTCCAAAAACTATTAAGTATTAGTTTTGCTAAAACCCTCAAACCAGAATTTTTTTGCTATGCAGGTAAACTCTATTAGAATACCCTCGCAGTTTAAAAAGTCTCCACTGTATTGTTCTTTTATGGGTTTTTTAGTGGAACAGTTTAAAGAAAGCCCGCTAGCTTCTTGTTTAATTTAAATAAATTTATTAGTCATTTCCCCACTGATATTTCCAAATTTTAGAAATGTTCAGAATGTTGTCGCAGAAAGATACAAGTACACTGCTGACTGCATGTAATACGACCTTTAATATAAAAAAAGGGTACTAACTTACTACGCCACGGAAAAAGTTGAATACACCCTTTTTGATACATCCTTTTCGATTTAAGATAAAAGACAATACCTATTTTTTTCTTACATGTGAAAGGCATTTTAACATAGATAATGTAAAATATATGAAAAATGACATTTCCTCCAAAAACTATTAAGCATTAGTTTTGCTAAAACCCTCAAACCAGAATTTTTTTTTTGCTATGCAGGTAAACTCTATTAGAATACCCTCACAGTTTAAAAAATCCCCACTGTATTGTTCTTTTCTGGGTTTTTAGTCATTCCCCCAATGATATTTCCAAATTTCAGAAATGTTCAGAATGTTGTCGCAGAAAGATACAAGTACACTGCTGACTGCATGTAATACGGCCTTTAATATAAAAAAAGGGTAATAACTTACTACGCCACGGAAAAAGTCGAATACACCCTTTTTGATACATCCTTTTCGATTTAAGATAAAAGACAATACCTATTTTTTTCTTACATGTGAAAGGTATTTTAACATAGATAATGTAAAATATATGAAAAATTACATTTCCTCCAAAAACTATTAAGCATTAGTTTTGCTAAAACCCTCAAACCAGAATTTTTTTGCTATGCAGGTAAACTCTATTAGAATACCCTCACAGTTTAAAAAGTCTCCACTGTATTGTTCTTTTATGGGTTTTTTAGTGGAACAGTTGAAAGAAAGCCCGCTAGCCTCTTGTTTAATTTTAATAAATTTATTAGTCATTTCCCCACCTATATTTCCAAATTTCAGAAATGTTCAGAATGTTGTCGCAGAAAGATATAAGTACACTGCTGAAACATCGATAGATACCCCAAAAAAAAGAAAAATAAAATAGTCTAGTCTTCAAATAAAAAATATTCATTCTTGAATTTTTCTAGAAATTGCAGTTTTTTTTTTTAGCAATTGCATTTTTGTCCTTGTCAGCTGGGACTATTTTATAGATATTTTCGTAGCAAAATAAGCGTATTCGTTAAAAAATTTAACACTTCAGAAATAAATTTGAATGTGTTATTCGAAACTAAATTTAACACAGCACAAGATCGGTACAATAATTTCATCACACACCCATGGTAGCTTGGAACTAATCAGTGTTTTTATATCCTTCAATTGTCGACACAACAATCTAAGCCAAATTTTACATTTTTTTGGTTCTAGCCCTTTGAAGTTTAGGAACTTTTGTGAAAGTTACTTTCTCAAGGATTGTGTATCGCTTTGCTGTTGACCCGGGTGGGCATTTTATTATGGGACCTATACCTTTTCTCAGAAACTATGAAACTACGATTCAAATAGGAATGTAAACATTTATATGTACCATGCAAACATAATTTTGTAAATAAATAATCATTTTAATAATGTATTTGTGTTATTTGTCTATTTTTTTAAATTTATCAATATAAGTATAGAGTATTTTGAGAATCAATTAGTTCTAATTAAATATGGACCTTGAAATAAATGTAGTCTTATTTAAAAAAAAGTCTGTGAGAAAATACCACAATAACACTCAAATCCTATTCACATTCATTTTGTATGTCCTTGTAAACGCATCCTTGAAAAATCTGTATGTACACGTCCCCAAACTTTGATAATGTAAAACATATGAAAATGACGTAGATTTAATCTTAACGTGAGAATTTATATGTAATTATATTTGCCACACTAAAAAGTTTTAAAATTTAAAATTCGAAAACCTTATATATTGCCATAGGTATACAAGAGAAAATGACTAACTCTAAAATGTAAAATGTGTAGATATTTGACAATATTTCAAAATATCGGTAATTAATATTATTATTCATGTTAAAAAGACTACATCCAAATGATCTACGATGTCTAGAAGTTTTAAATTTATATAGGGTGTCTCAGATCATTGGTCATTTTTTTTAAATTTCAATTCGCAATATCCAAGTTTTTTTTTTTTAAATGGATCACCCTGTATTTGATACTTTTTCTTAAAGACTGTTAAAATACCTATCTATTGATGTATATATGTCCTATACCTAAATATAATGCGAATATCCCCAAATATCTCTAAGCTTTATACATAGAGTAAAAACTAAAACATTAAAGATGGACCTTGAAATATGGAAATGCGGAAACTTTACAGTGTATCAAAGTAATGATATTATGAATGCGGAGGTTTATTAGTGCCCGAGATTACTCGCAAGCTCTGCCCCAAATAAGTTAAAGTATACATCCCACTCGACTTATTTATAATTTCTATAACATCTTCAGAAATGGTTTCGACAACACGTTTTGGTAAAAAAGTTTGAAATGTTGTGTTATTATCAGGCACTAATACTAGCAGATCAATATTTAAATTTGTGTGTCTAGAATAAACAAAATTTAGGAATATTTACTTATTTGGTATTATTTTCATCTTTTAATTTAATTCAAACTTTTTTTTGCCAAAACGTGTTGTCGAAACCATTTCTGAAAATGTTATTGAAATTATAAATAAGTCGAGTGGGATGTATACTTTAACGTATTTGGGGCAGAGCTTGCGAGTAATCTTAGGCACTAATACTAGCAGATCAATATTTAAATTTCGGTGTTTAGAATAAACAAAAATTGGGAATATTTACTTATTTGGTATTATTTTCGTCTTTTAATTTGGGTGCTTAATAGAATAAAAAAAATTAGAAATATTTACTTAATTTGGTATCATTTTCCTGATGTGACGTCATATGACCTTGAGCGCGCATCACACTTTTTCGATATTTTTCCATGACCTTGAGAGCCCAGGTGTGTTTCACATTATTTTACAAATCAGAAATGTCTAACGAAAAACCTTGGGTCTATTTGACCTTGAAACATTTTACCACGTTTTCGATATTTGTCCTTGAAGTGATGTGACGTCATATGACCTTGAGCACACATGTTTACATGAGCTATATTGTTTGGTCTTGATGATATTAAGTCCCGCCCCATGATCATGAGATTAAGCCCCACCCACATAACCTTGGGTCTATTTGACCTTGAAACATTTTGAAGGTCAAATTGTATGACCTTGGGTTTATTTGCCCTTGAAGTTCTGCTTGCCCACATAACCTTGCATCTATTTGACCTTGAGTGCGTATACCACGTTTCCGATATTTGTCCTTGAAGTGATGTGACGTCATATGACCTTGAGTGTTAGCTATTAAAACCAAGGCTGACGCCATTCAAAGCTAAAAAGAGGTACACTGTTTGTGCGGTCACAAGTGATTTCATCATTAAAAGTTATTGTGTGGTGTATTCTGATTCAATTTTTTAAATTTACGGTAATACTGTGTTTTTGTATTAAATCTTTTACATTTTTTCAACAATGAGTGCAAAATTAAACTTGAGTGAAATTAATGAAATGCTTAATAAGGATATAGATTTTGTTGAACAAAGAAAATTTTCATCATTAACAATTGGGAAAGTTTTTATAGTTCAAAATATTGCTTTAAAGATGACACGGTTTGGCAAAGCTTTTCATGCAACATTGTACGACAAAACGCATGACAAAACATTCCAAACTTTTTTACCAAAGCGTGTTGTCGAAACCATTTCTGAAGACGTTATCGAAATTATAAATAAGTCGAGTGGGATGTATACTTTAACTTATTTGGGGCAGAGCTTGCGAGTAATCTCAGGCACTAATACTAGCAGATCAATATTTAAATTTGGGTGTTTAGAATAAGCAAAAATTTAGAGATATTTACTTATTTGGTATTATTTTCATCTTTTAGTTTTGGTGCTTAATAGAATAAACAAAATTTAGAAATATTTACTTAATTTGGTATTATTTTCGTCTTTTAATTTGGGTGCTTAATTGGGTGTTTGGGTTAATTAACAATTTGATAATTATTTTACAAATCAGAATACACAGACATTTTAATAATTAGTGTTTGAAAGATGTGTGACAGCAATAGTACCATCACACCAAGTGAAGACCTTGATTCTCACATTATGTGTTTGTCGCATAAGTTAAGAAATGCGGCACAAGAGATATTACATTTTGCAACGTATGATGGGTCAGCGGTTGAATCAACAGTCAGTCAATATAGAAAGTACATGAAAGATGTAATTAATTTCATGTCAGGCGCTCATTTGTGTGAAAGATACCTGTATGGTTCCATCAACTTAGACGAGTTTTGCGTGGAAATGATCGACGAAGGTCTCCAAAGCTATATTGTCGAAATACCAAATTTACCCAAGGAATTGTTATCAAAGTATGGTTTGGTCTCAGCGGAAAACATCAATGAAGTTGTGGGAAATGGTGCAGATAATTTGGATCGTGTAGACAATACCGCAGATGCTACTGAAGAATGGGACAAAATGGATGTTGACGATATAGAGAATGAAAACTGTGAAAAACAAATAGGAATGTAAACAATTATATGTATCATGCAAACATAATTTTGTAAATAAATAATCATTTTATTAATGTATTTGTGTTATTTGTTTATTCTTAAATTTATCAATATAAATATAGAGTATTTTGAGAATCAATTAGTTCTAATTAAAGATGGACCTTGAAATAAATTTAGTCTTGTTTGAAAAAAAAAGTCTCCGAGAAAATAACACTCAAATCCTATTCACATGCATTCTGTGTGTCCTTGTTAACGCAACCTTGAAAAAATCTATATGTACACGTCCACAAACGCAACCTTAGGCTATTCCTCAAATATATAGAAAAATGTTTATTTGAAGAAAGTTTTTTGTTTTTCCAAACACTATATTGTCTAATTTTTTCAACAAAATTTATTAAAGTATGAGGAAATGCATATATAAACAATTATAAAACTTTCAATAATTTTTTTAGGCTATTTCCCAAATATATAGAAAAATGTTTATTTGAAGAAAGTTTTTTGTTTTTCCAAACACTATATTGTGTAATTTTTTCAACGAAATTTATTAAAGTATGAGGAAATGCATATATAAACAATTATAAAACTTTCAATAATTTTTTAGGCTATTTCCCAAATATATAGAAAAATGTTTATTTGAAGAAAGTTTTTTTGTTTTTCCAAACATTATATTGTGTAATTTTTTCAACGAAATTTATTAAAGTATGACGAAATGCATATATAAACAATTATAAAACTTTCAATAATTTTTTTAGGCTATTTCCCAAATATATAGAAAAATGTTTATTTGAAGAAAGTTTTTTGTTTTTCCAAACACTATATTGTGTAATTTTTTCAACGAAATTTATTAAAGTATGAGGAAATGCATATATAAACAATTATAAAACTTTCAATATTTTTTTTAGACTATTTCCCGAATATATAGAAAAATGTTTATTTGAAGAAAGTTTCTTGTATTCTCAGACACTATATTGTGTAATTTTTTCAAGGAAATTAATGGAATTTTGAAAAAAGGGTTATAAATAGTTAGATGTTTGCCAACTTTGACTCGTAATAACTCGGAAACTATTAGAGAAAAATATTTTTCAAATGAAATCTGAATGATTTTCATCCAACATTGAATTGCAACAGAAATTTTTCAAAGTGGATGACAAAAAAATGTTAGGAAAAAAATGTGTACCCCTCTCCACATTAGATTTTATAGTGTGAAATTTAAAGTATCATCATCTAGTTATCGCTAATAAGTATGAAATGTATGATTTTGCTTGTAGAATATTGAAATAAATTTTTGGTTTGTAAATGACTGTTTTATTTAAGCCTAGAACAACATATAACCTTTTCATTACACAACAAACGTAGACTGAAACATTAATTTAATTAGCAAATAAAAGAGGTTTTATTTTAATGTACCGACGGGAGTCGAATAAGGATTTATTTGCATAGACAATAATGGATATGTTGGCTCACCAAATGGAACAGTTGGACTTATAACATATTAAGGATATCTATTCCAGTACCAGATCCTAAATAATGGGTTTTCGTTTACCTAGATATAATCAAACATAAACTATGATTTATCTTCCAAGACAGATCATATGGAGACATATCCAATCCGGGATGTTTCTAGTTTTAAATCAAAGGAAAATATCTGAAATTATCAGTAGACCCAATACTATGGCAATTTTTAAAAATAATTTTATAAGTTGTTACTGCTACTATTAATGCTATATGTTTTTCAATAGGAATAATATTTTTAAATAAAAAATACTACAAAAATAAAAATTTCACTGTATTTTAAGTTTATATTATTAATTTACATATTACTTTAACAACAACAACCCCTATACCCCAAAAAAAGCAAGAAACAATATTTAGATGATAAAATACCAAAAGAAAGTTCAACTTGTCTTTAATATTTACATAATTCTCTAAACAAGTATCACAAAATTTTAGTAATTTTATTCTATGTTTTAAAAGCCTATTAATATTTTTATTAAACTAAACAATTATGCATGTATATTTTTTGTTAAATCATACTAATAAATGCAAAAACTGATAATGCCTCTTTGACACTTGCGCAAATGACTGATATTGGTCTTTTTCGATGAACCGTATAAGAAAAATGTGTGTAAATAGCGCAAAAAGTGGCTTTGCCAATCCGACTGATAATGATCTTACGAAAAATACTCTCTTGTACTTTTTGACATGTTTTTTTCCTATATTTACATGTATAATTTTAGTATTTAAAGGCATTATCCTATATTTTGCATAATATGTATTAAATATTGAGTATTTACATATGTTTTCTTTGTCTATAGTAAACACCCATAATTTTTTTTTATCTACGCATTGACGAAATACCCTAAAACACTTAGAAAAGAAAAAAAATTTTTTTTTTCCTAACATTTTTTTGTCATCGACTTTGAAAAATTTCTGTTGCAATTCAATGTTGGATGAAAATCATTCAGATTTCATTTGAAAAATATTTTCTTTTCATAGTTTCCGAGTTATTACGAGTCAAAGTTGGCAAACATCTAACTATTTAAACCCCTTTTTTCATAATTCCATTAATTTCCTTGAAAGAATTACACAATATAGTGTCTGAGAATACAAGAAACTTTCTTCAAATAAACATTTTTCATATATAAATAGCCATTTGAAAGTTTTATATATATATGAAAAAATTACACAATATAATGTTTGGAAAAAAAAAAACTTTCTTCAAATAAACATTTTTCTATATATTTGGGAAATAGCCTAAAAAAATTATTGAAAGTTTTATAATTGTTTATATATGCATTTCCTCATACTTTAATAAATTTCGTTGAAAAAATTACACAATATAGTTTTTGGAAAAACAAAAAACTTTCTTCAAATAAACATTTTTCTATATATTTGGGGAATAGCCTAAGGTTGCGTTTGTGGGCGTGTAAATATAGATTATTTCAAGGTTGCGTTTACAAGGACACTCAGAATGCATGTGAATTTTCAAGGTTTCGTTTACAAGGACACACAGAATGCATGTGAATAGGATTTGAGTGTTATTTTCTCGGAGACTTTTTTTTTCAAACAAGACTAAATTTATTTCAAGGTCCATCTTTAATTAGAACTAATTGATTCTCAAAATACTCTATATTTATATTGATAAATTTAAGAATAAACAAATAACACAAATACATTAATAAAATGATTATTTATTTACAAAATTATGTTTGCATGATACATATAATTGTTTACATTCCTATTTGTTTTTCAAGTTTTCATTCTCTATAACATCCATTTTGTCCCATTCTTCAGTAGCATCTGCGGTATTGTCTACACGATCCAAATTATCTGCACCATTTTCCACAACTTCATTGATGTTTTCCGCTGAGACCAAACCATACTTTGATTACAATTCCTTGGGTAAATTTGGTATTTCGACAATATAGCTTTGGAGACCTTCGTCGATCATTTCCACGCAAAACTCGTCTAAGTTGATGGAACCATACAGGTATCTTTCACACAAATGAGCGCCTGACATGAAATTAATTACATCTTTCATGTACTTTCTATATTGACTGACTGTTGATTCAACCGCTGACCCATCATACTTTCTTCTTAACTTATGCGACAAACACATAATGTGAGAATCAAGGTCTTCACTTGGTGTGATGGTACTATTGCTGTCACACATCTTTCAAACACTAATTATTAAAATGTCTGTGTATTCTGATTTGTAAAATAATTATCAAATTGTTAATTAACCCAAACACCCAATTAAGCACCCAAATTAAAAAACGAAAATAATACCAAATTAAGTAAATATTTCTAAATTTTGTTTATTCTGTTAAGCACCAAAACTAAAAGATGAAAATAATACCAAATAAGTAAATATCTCTAAATTTTTGCTTATTCTAAACACCCAAATTTAAATATTGATCTGCTAGTATTAGTGCCTGAGATTACTCGCAAGCTCTGCCCCAAATAAGTTAAAGTATACATCCCACTCGACTTATTTATAATTTCGATAACGTCTTCAGAAATGGTTTCGACAACACGCTTTGGTAAAAAAGTTTGGAATGTTTTGTCATGCGTTTTGTCGTACAATGTTGCATGAAAAGCTTTGCCAAACCGTGTCATCTTTAAAGCAATATTTTGAACTATAAAAACTTTCCCAATTGTTAATGATGAAAATTTTCTTTGTCCAACAAAATCTATATCCTTATTAAGCATTTCATTAATTTCACTCAAGTTTAATTTTGTACTCATTGTTGAAAAAATGTAAAAGATTTAATACAAAAACATAGTATTACCGTAAATTTAAAAAATTGAATCAGAATACACCACACAATAACTTTTAATGATGAAATCACTTGTGACCGCACAAACAGTGTACCTCTTTTTAGCTTTGAATGGCGTCAGCCTTGGTTTTAATAGCTAACACTCAAGGTCATATGACGTCACATCACTTCAAGGACAAATATCGGAAACGTGGTATACGCACTCAAGGTCAAATAGATGCAAGGTTATGTGGGCAAGCACAAGTTCAAGGGCAAATAAACCCAAGGTTATACAATTTGACCTTCAAAATGTTTAAAGGTCAAATAGACCCAAGGTTATGTGGGTGGGGCTTAATCTCATGATCATGGGGCGGGACTTAATATCATCAAGACCAAACAATATAGCTCATGTAAACATGTGTGCTCAAGGTCATATGACGTCACATCACTTCAAGGACAAATATCGAAAACGTGGTAAAATGTTTCAAGGTCAAATAGACCCAAGGTTTTTCGTTAGACATTTCTGATTTGTAAAATAATGTGAAACACACCTGGGCTCTCAAGGTCGTGGACAAATATCGAAAAAGTGTGATGCGCGCTCAAGGTCATATGACGTCACATCGCTTAATAGAGGAAAATGATACCAAATTAAGCACCCAAATTAAAAGACGAAAATAATACCAAATAAGTAAATATTCCCAATTTGTGTTTATTCTAAACACCGAAATTTAAATATTGATCTGCTAGTATTAGTGTCTAAGATTACTCGCAAGCTCTGCCCCAAATACGTTAAATTATACATCCCACTCGACTTATTTATAATTTCAATAACATTTTCAGAAATGGTTTCGACAACACGTTTTGGCAAAAAAAAGTTTGAATTAAATTAAAAGATGAAAATAATACCAAATAAGTAAATATTCCTAAATTTTGTTTACTCTAGACACACAAATTTAAATATTGATCTGCTAGTATTAGTGCCTGATAATAACACAACATTTCAAACTTTTTTACCAAAATGTGTTGTCGAAACCATTTCTGAAGATGTTATAGAAATTATAAATAAGTCGAGTGGGATGTATACTTTAACTTATTTGGGGCAGAGCTTGCGAGTAATCTCGGGCACTAATAAACCTTTGCATTCATAATATCATTATTTTGATACACTGTAAAGTTTCCGCATTTCCATATTTCAAGGTCCATCTTTAATGTTTTAGTTTTTACTCTATGTATAAAGCTTAGAGATATTTGGGGATATTCGCATTATATTTAGGTATAGGACATATATACATCAATAGATAGGTATTTTAACAGTCTTTAAGAAAAAGTATCAAATACAGGGTCATCCATTTAAAAAAAAAAAACTTGGATATTGCGAATTGAAATTTTAAAAAAATGACCAATGATCTGAGACACCCTATATAAATTTAAAACTTCTAGACATCGTAGATCATTTGGATGTAGTCTTTTTAACATGAATAATAATATTAATTACCCAAATTTTGAAATATTGTCAAATGTCTACACATTTTACATTTTAGAGTTACTCATTTTCTCTTGTATACCTATGGCAATATATAAGGTTTTCGAATTTTAAATTTTAAAACTTTTTAGTGTGGCAAATATAATTACATATAAATTCTCACGTTAAGATTAAATCTATGTCATTTTCATATGTTTTACGTTATCAAAGTTTGGGGACGTGTACATACAGATTTTTCAAGGATGCGTTTACAAGGACATACATAATGAATGTGAATAGGATTTGAGTGTTATTGTGGTATTTTCTCACATACTTTTTTTTAAATAAGACTACTTTTATTTCAAGGGCCATATTTAATTAGAACTAATTGATTCTCAAAATACTCTATACTTATATTGATAAATTTTAAAAAATAGACAAATAACACAAATACATTATTAAAATGATTATTTATTTACAAAATTATGTTTGCATGGTACATATAAATGTTTACATTCCTATTTGAATCATAGTTTCATAGTTTCTGAGAAAAGGTATAGGTCCCATAATAAAATGCCCACCCGGGTCAACAGCAAAGCGATACACAATCCTTGAGAAAGTAACTTTCACAAAAGTTCCTAAACTTCAAAGGGCTAGAACCAAAAAAATGTAAAATTTGGCTTAGATTGTTGTGTCGACAATTGAAGGATATAAAAACACTGATTAATTCCAAGCTACCATGGGCGTGTGATGAAATTATTGTACCGATCTTGTGCTGTGTTAAATTTAGTTTCGAATAACACATTCAAATTTATTTCTGAAGTGTTAAATTTTTTAACGAATACGTTTATTTTGCTACGAAAATATCTATAAAATAGTCCCAGCTGACAAGGACAAAAATGCAATTGCTAAAAAAAAACTGCAATTTCTAGAAAAATTCAAGAATGAATATTTTTTATTTGAAGACTAGACTATTTTATTTTTCTTTTTTTTGGGGTATCTATCGATATTTCAGCAGTGTACTTGTATCTTTCTGCGACAACATTCTGAACATTTCTGAAATTTGGAAATATCGGTGGGGAAATGACTAATAAATTTATTAAAATTAAACAAGAGGCTAGCGGGCTTTCTTTCAACTGTTCCACTAAAAAACCCATAAAAGAACAATACAGTGGAGACTTTTTAAACTGTGAGGGTATTCTAATAGAATTTACCTGCATAGCAAAAAAATTCTGGTTTGAGGGTTTTAGCAAAACTAATGCTTAATAGTTTTTGGAGGAAATGTCATTTTTCATATATTTTACATTATCTATGTTAAAATACCTTTCACATGTAAGAAAAAAATAGGTATTGTCTTTTATCTTAAATCGAAAAGGATGTATCAAAAAGGGTGTATTCGACTTTTTCCGTGGCGTAGTAAGTTATTACCCTTTTTTTATATTAAAGGCCGTATTACATGCAGTCAGCAGTGTACTTGTATCTTTCTGCGACAACATTCTGAACATTTCTGAAATTTGGAAATATCATTGGGGGAATGACTAAAAACCCATAAAAGAACAATACAGTGGGGATTTTTTAAACTGTGAGGGTATTCTAATAGAGTTTACCTGCATAGCAAAAAAAAATCTGGTTTGAGGGTTTTAGCAAAACTAATGCTTAATAGTTTTTGGAGGAAATGTCATTTTCATATATTTTACATTATTTATGTTAAAATGGCTTTCATATGTAAGAAAAAAATAGGTATTGTCTTTTATCTTAAATCGAAAAGGATGTATCAAAAAGGGTGTATTCGACTTTTTCCGTGGCGTAGTAAGTTATTACCCTTTTTTTATATTAAAGGTCGTATTACATGCAGTCAGCAGTGTACTTGTATCTTTCTGCGACAACATTCTGAACATTTCTGAAATTTGGAAATATCAGTGGGGAAATGACTAATAAATTTATTAAAATTAAACAAGAGGCTAGCGGGCTTTCTTTCAACTGTTCCACTAAAAAACCCATAAAGGAACAATACAGTGGAAACTTTTTAAACTGCGAGGGTATTCTAATAGACTTTACCTGCATAGCAAAAAAATTCTGGTTTGAGGGTTTTAGCAAAACTAATGCTTAATAGTTTTTGCAGGAAATGTCATTTTTCATATATTTTACATTATCTATGTTAAAATACCTTTCACATGTAAGAAAAAAATAGGTATTGCTTTTTATCT
This sequence comes from Kuschelorhynchus macadamiae, assembly GCA_030620095.1. Taxonomy (NCBI): domain Eukaryota; kingdom Metazoa; phylum Arthropoda; class Insecta; order Coleoptera; family Curculionidae; genus Kuschelorhynchus; species Kuschelorhynchus macadamiae. The sequence goes on along the minus strand of JAUTXW010000005.1, from coordinate 1,351,716 downwards.
TAAATCGAAAAGGATGTATCAAAAAGGGTGTATTCGACTTTTTCCGTGGCGTAGTAAGTTATTACCCTTTTTTATATTAAAGGCCGTATTACATGCAGTCAGCAGTGTACTTGAATCTTTCTGCGACAACATTCTGAACATTTCTGAAATTTGGAAATATCAGTGGGGGAATGACTAAAAACCCATAAAAGAACAATACGGTGGGGATTTTTTAAACTGTGAGGGTATTCTAATAGAGTTTACCTGAATAGCAAAAAAAAATTCTGGTTTGAGGGTTTTAGCAAAACTAATGCTTAATAGTTTTTGGAGGAAATGTCATTTTCATATATTTTACATTATCTATGTTAAAATGCCTTTCACATGTAAGAAAAAAATAGGTATTGTCTTTTATCTTTAATCGAAAAGGATGTATCAAAAAGGGTGTATTCAACTTTTTCCGTGGCGTAGTAAGTTATTACCCTTTTTCTATATTAAAGGCCGTATTACATGCAGTCAGCAGTGTACTTATATCTTTCTGCGACAACATTCTGAACATTTCTGAAATTTGGAAATATCAGTGGGGAAATGACTAAAAACCCATAAAAGAACAATACAGTGGGGATTTTTTAAACTGTGAGGGTGAGGGTTAGGGTATATTAAAGGCCGTATTATATGCAGCAAAAGGTTGCACCTGTCAATTACGTGTTTTAAATGTACTTCTGGATTTCCGCTTTTTTCGTGGTGTAGTAAGTTATTACATTTTTTTATATTAACTGATATGTCACTTTGTTTAACTTATATTGATAAATTTAAAAAATAGACAAATAACACAAATACATTAATAAAATGATTATTTATTTACAAAATTATGTTTGCATGGTACATATAATTGTTTACATTCCTATTTGTTTTTCACTCTCTATATCGTCAACATCCATTTTGTCCCATTCTTCAGTAGCATTTGCGGTATTGTCTACACAATCCAAACTATCTGCACCATTTTCCACAACTTCATTGATGTTTTCCGCTGAGGCCAAACCATACTTTGATAACAATTCCTTGGGTAAATTTGGTATTTCGACAATATAGCTTTGGAGACCTTCGCCGATCATTTCCACGCAAAACTCGTCTAAGTTGATGGAACCATACAAGTATCTTTGACACAAATGAGCGCCTGACATGAAATTAATTACATCTTTCATGTACTTTCTATATTGACTGACTGTTGATTCAACCGCCGATATAATTTTAAAATTTGTTAATTAGCCCAAACACCTAAATTAAAAGAAGACAATAATACCAAATTAAATAAATATTTCTAAAGTTTGTTTATTCTAAACTCCCAAATCAGATAAAAGAATTTTTTAATAACATATTCCAACTGGGCTCTCAAGGTCCGGAAAAATTTTCAAAAGCAAACAAACCCAAGGCCATACAATTTTACCTTCAAAATGTTTCAAGGTCAAATAGACCCAAGGTTACGTGGGCGGGGCAATTAACCCAAACACCCAAGCCCTGCATATCATATTTTAGCCTATCTACTGCAATAGGATTCGTGAATTTTATACGAAAATGATGTTTTCTGGTTTTTGGGCATAATTTAACCTTTTTTCCACATTAACCCAAACACCCAATCCCTGCATGTCATACTGACCGTCCGGCGTAAGCTTAAATCCAATACACCATATTAATCAACACGCCTTTTAAAAAACATACCTATCTACTGCAAATGACGTCACATACCCCCTTTGTTTATTCTAAACACTCAAATTTAAATATTGATCTGCTATTGCTTGGTACATTTAATTTTAATTTTACAAATTTAAAAATTGTAATTAATACCAAATTAAATAAATATTTCTAAATGTTGTTTATTTAAATATCATTTGGTTTTAATAGTTAACACTCGAGGCCATCTGTTGTCACACACCCCCAAGGCCAAACAATAGAGATGATGTAAACACGTGCGCTCAAGGTCATATGACGTCACTTCAAGGACAAACATGAAAACTTCACACCCCCAAGGCCAAACAATATAGCTGGTGTAAACACGTGCGCTCAAGGTCATATGACGTCACTTCAAATTTAAATATTGATCTGGTCATGGGGCGGGGCTTAATCTTTGGTACATTTAATTTTAATTTTACAAATTTAAAAATTGTAATTAATACCAAATTAAATAAATATTTCTAAATGTTGTTTATCTTTTTTTTGGTTTAACATGGACTTAAAATCATCCACTTTTTTAGGCAAAAAGCAATATCGTTTATTTTAATTTGTAATATATTAAAAACATTGTCCGACAATAGAAATATTTCTGAAAATATGTTCAGCAAATAATTAAATTAAAATCTCTTTTCAAACGGTCCAAAAACCCCCTCGAACTATTTATTGCTTCTGAGTCCCACGTTTCATTATTTTCTATTATATTCTCAAATTGTTCAATCAGTGATTCACGATTTTCAGATACTGTTAACACAAGTCTTCCATTATAGTTCCACCTAGTAGGAGCTACTTTGGGCAGTAGTTTGTGGACAATGGAGTCCAAAGCTTGTGTACATTTTATTGACTTGGAAAAAAAAGCAGCCATGCCACTTAAAGTAACGAAAAATACTTTACACTCTTTAATGTGATTGATGGACTGGGATAAAACTAAATTTAATTTATGAACAAAACAATGGACAAACCCAGCACTTGGGAAAGTTTCTCGAACTTTAGCTTGCAGGCCCCCTAATTGTCCTGCCATCACTGCAGCTCCATCATAGCTTTGAGCAACTAATTTTTTCTCTCCATTAATTTCTTTAGTAACGTTACAAACTACGGTATATAATGCATCTGCTGTACGATTTTCGGACACATTCTTAAAACCTAAAAATCGCTCTTGAATACTTTCGTCTGTTTTAACGTAGCGTATTACTATAGATAACTGGCTAAAATTAGTGATATCAGTTGTTTCGTCCAGAACAATAGCAATAAACCGCGCCTCGCCAATCTCCTTGTTAATTCTTTTTAGAATAATGGTTGCAACAGCGGAAATTAAATCAGTCTGGATTCGACGTTCTGCGAAAAACGCTAGATTGCTCTAAACGATTTTTTAAGCGATCATCATATTTAGCCATTAAACTAAGTAAATCTTGAAAATTTCCTTTATTTGAAGAAACCCTTGTTTCGTCGTGACCTCTAAATCCCAGTTCGTGCTGTCCAAGAAAACAAACAACATCGATAATTTTTCTTAATATTTGCCTATTTTTATCGACTAGTTCATTGTGTTGGCGGTGACTAATTTCCAACAGTTTATTAAGGGTGTGTTCAATTCTGGTTTTGCCGAAGACTTTTTTTTTTATTACGGCCTGCAAATGCGCTTTGGACGTAATGTGTCTTTTTACAGCTTTATGGAAATTGTTTAAATCGGAAAAACCAGTTTTAATCCAGAGATCTTTTTCATTTTCAAAAAGTAAACATGGCCAACAAAATAATTTACTTATATTTTCGCACCCTGTTAGCCATTTAAATTGTTCGTATTGTTTTTCCGTATAAATATATCCAATACAGTTTTTCATTTTTGTGGTTAAATTTTTAATAGGCGGTTTTGCCCTTCCTTTGGAAATTATTTGAATCTTATCAGCGAAGTTTAACGTTGAAAATCCCTTTATTATTAAGACACACACCACACATTCACACACACACACTCTTCTGACTAAATTCTCCAACATTTTCAACGTTATTACCGACAGCCGATGTTGACGGTATTTGCATATCCACGTCCGTATTATTGTCTTCCATATCGCACCATGCACGACGCCACGTACGTATCACACAATACACGGATAGCCGTTCAAATAAAGAACCTACTCCAACGATAGCTTCCGCCCCCACCGCACCCGACTGAAATGCAAAAATGCAAACAGCCGGTGGAAAGTTCAATAACCTCTAGCTCGATTCACAGGAAATCAAGCATTGAGGACTAGGCTGCAGAGAAGCTAGCGGCCCGCATAGGTTCTATTCGATTTCTATTGTGGCTCGGTCGGAGTCAAGGGCGCATTTATCATGGGCTTGATAATTAAGATAATATTTTAGCATTTTTAATATAAACTAAATTAATGGTTTCCTATTTCAAAAATTACATTTTAGAAGATATTTTGTAATTTTTTTTTGGGGAAGCACTGCTTCCCTTGCTTCCATGGACTGCACGCCCCTGCTCACATTGTGGAGGGCTACGCGATACTATTGGCTTTATAAAGCCAATGGCGATACCTATCCTGCAAGTGGGATATATTGTATTGCACTCAAAAGCAAACTTATGGAAGCTGCGTTTTCTCGTATCGCGTCGTTTTGTAAGTATGACCTGTTTGAATAAATCCGAAAACACGACTATCGAAAATTGACAAATATCTCAAATAAGCCAAGTTCGGGAGCTACAAACCTGTTGTCCCAGTTTTTTTTACGCGATGGTAAATTTATTTCAATATTCGCTTTGTCTCCATTTAAGGAACGCAAGCGTGGGGTGTGTATAAATATGTACAGGGTGGCCTGTTTATCTTGGGACACTACCTTATCCCAGAAAGTATACGAGATGGAGCGAAAAGTTCAATACAAAGATTAATTAAGGTAATTCGAGTTTTCATGTACTTTATTTTCATATATACAGAGTATGGCGTTTTTCGTGGACAGGTATCAACTTTCTTTAAATGGGACACCCTGTATATTAATACAGATTCAAATAGCGCTGTTAATGATATATAACTTGATGGATCTTGATCCGACCTTGCGGATTTATTGACATTTATCTTCATTATTTAGTACATTTTTAGACCGGTATATAGAAGGTGCATTGTACTTTTTACACCATTCCATGTATTATGACAGCAGTCAAAAATATAATTTTCGGATAATATCGAGAGTTTATAATAAAATCATAAAGCTGTAAGTCTATGGTCTACAAAAAAATATTTAAAAATAAACATAACAGTGGACCCAGATGTCCACGTACAGATTCGCTACTTTATTATCCCAACGACTGATGCAGACCAGGCATACCGCGGCCACGCAAAATTTCAAACCTACTCCTTCCAATCGAAAAGCAACCGCTATTACCATTGCGCTACCATGCTTTATGTTAGGATATTATTTTAAACTTGAAAAATATTTTTTAAATTCTTTTAAATAGAACCAAAACTGTCAAGCAAAACAAACGTTTTTTTATACCTTTCTTTTTAATCAATAATATATTTTTCTTTAATTCATTTTTAATCAATATATATTTTGTATGCTTTTGTTACTATAAAAACCTCTAGCGCAATATTATCCAGTTTAAATGAAATTGTAATACACTTACAAATTTTTAAAAATATATAAATTATTTTAACAGCTCTCTTAAGATATCAAAGCAGAAGTCAATAAAATTTAATTTTTAACAAAATGTATCAGACAAATAATTCTTTTAATAAGTTATATCCACTTTTTAAGTATCCTCTCTTCCTTGCATTACTCAAAGGCTTGGTTGATTCAACATAACTATCAAATAAACAATAGGTAAATACCCTTCCAGCGATAGATTTAGAAACATACACTTTACACCATACTATAGCAAATCTTATCCTTAGTTGTTCTAAATTAGAAATATAGAGGTTCATTTTAAAATAAACATTAACTGACTGAAACCTTAAAATCAAACGGATATTGCTCTGAAGAACGTAATATTTTCAATTATTCTATTAATTCAATGAAATACGATTTTTGATTAATCGATATTTTGGTTATTCGATAAAATGATAACTCTATTAGACGTTAAATCTATCACTTAATCGGTAAATCAATGCTTTGATCAATCAATATAAAAACTCTTATAAATGTTTCGAATATATGGTGCAGTTGATTGCTCGGTCATAGATATGGAACGCAACCGAATTATCCACTTAAATTGCAGCAAAATCACCAAGACATTAATTATATTTGACTGATCTGATCAAAATCTCGATTTTACGACAAAATATAACATTAAACAAATTAATTAGTTGATATACGAAATAATCGACATCAATTTCTAAGAAAAATCGAATAGATTTTTTCAGTTCAAATATTCGTTAAAAACCTGCTAATTGTAAAAATTGATATAAAAGTTAGATAGTGAAAAAATAAATCGATTAATCTAGAAAAATCGATTATTTTCAGTTTAAATAATCTCGTTAAAAACCTAATACAATTTTAGATTTTATTTGCTTAATCTTTAATACACACAGATCTGACATGTTTAGAGGATCGCATTTAAAAACTAACCCAAGAGCAGCTCTAAACCACCAAAATTTAGCTTGTCAGCTGTAGAAAAAAAGCTATAAAGAGCCTCAACGAAAAAGAAAATGTTAGATGTTATAATTCTACCTGTAGATATAGATGGGTGAACATAGACAAAAACAATTATATAGAGAAAACAGAGACATTACTTCACAATGACAGCTATAGAACCATACGAACAATAAAAAAATGTTAAAAGAAAAATGCACAATCTTAGATTTGCCAACCCTAAAGAAGAAGAAATTGAAGCAAAACACTTGAGATATCCTTGACCTTACATAAAGCCAATATATACTGTGCTGTTCCCAGCGTCAGTGCAATAGGTTTGCCATCTTAAAAAAAAAGGTAAATATTTAGCCGATATTAAAATTCTTCACAGGACGATCTAATTCTTACAAAAACAGCTTATTCACCATCTCACCTACAGATGTATGGGTTATTTAGTGAATGATATATGGGTGATATGGTGACTATAAAAATAACATTTGTGACGTCACTATTTTAGTTTTGTTTGCGTTTGGATTTTTCACATATATCACAACTATTTCCATATTTTGTTCAATTTTCGTGTAGCCAGCGCTCGCACCGCACAAACTTAATCCAGTCAATACTCTTCTTGGTGGGTTTATATTCTTCGCCACATCCTGCGCAGTAAGCATTGCCATAATCATTTAGTTCTTCTTCATCATCCAGCTCAGGTTTACTTTCGTCTGATGTGTCAGGAAACTTCTTCTTTTTGAACGTTATTTTAGTTTCTTTCGCCTTCTTGTTGCTCTGTAACAGCATTCTGTCTCTTACAATCTTTAGATTATTTTCTTCATATAGGGCATTTTGAAAAATTATTTATTAAAACTTATTTTCTTAAAATCATCCAAACGACCACTTTTGCAGAGTTTTGAGCAATTCTGACTCTAACTAAAACTGGACCAGAGTTGTCAGAGTCGTGCATCAAAATAGAATTTGTTTTGTTTTTCGAAAACTACTTACTTATTGTATCACACAATACTAAGAGGCATTTTTTGTGTATTTTTACATGCCCTAAATGACAAAGCCATTAGTTTTTTTAAAAAACCAGTAGCGTACTATTTTGTATTAAAAAATGGTTATGCAAAAGCTGCTAAATACTGTCAAACTATAGCTTTTAAATACCTATAAGATTATACAAAATCTTAATCACTTAACTCTTACTGTTGTAACTTATTAAAAAAAAATCATCATTTTTCAAAACATTTACCAAACATCTGCGGACCCATGTCCATATGAACTTTTCGTATTATTTACTTAGAAATAATCTCCCGTTAAACGTTGACGCATGTTTTTTGAAAGACCATTGACCATTTATCCCACATCTAAATTCTCCATCTATCCCGTTTTCACGGGAGATGTTAAGTGCTTTTACAAATAAACTGGTGGAGATTCACTTTAATTTTGAGGTAAGAATACACATATGGACTAGGTACCACGAAATATTTTGCTTTGATTTTCTCACAAACCAAAGAACAATTTTCCATGTGTATTTCAGACAGCTAGCGAATCAACTCAATAGAACACTATTTCAGCTCTGTCAGCGACATCTATCGAATGGTAGGCGAAAAAATGCCGTTCACCGTCTTACCCAGTTCACCATCTATCCCAAAGTTACCCTATATTACTCTTTAATTCATTGTCATATTCCGTATGGAGTCACAGAAGAAGGTTGCTTGAATAATTACGAGGGACGACTATCGCGACCACTGTAAAACACATTTTATAAATTATGAAATTAAGACTTTACTATCATTCTATATATCAGCTTTTAGAAATGAATAAAAACAAAGATAGATAATTTTATTAGACCACCTAGATATAGACTAAATAAAACCTCTAAACAGTGTTTAAATATTTGTTTATACAATGTTTTATCACGTTCTGTTCAGAATTCTCTTTAAAGCAATTTTAAAGAAATTTCTGATAAACAAATAAATTTTACTCCGTGGTAAATAACATGCAAATTCTCTGCAATGATTGTGCTTTAACAGAACCTTTAGTTTCTTAGATTTTAAAAATTTGTCTTGGATAAGTTTGTCTTTTTACTTACATGAATTTTTCTATTCTTTTAACCATAACGGTCTACAATATTGTGATTTTTTTTCAAGATGCTGTCAAATATAATCTATTCCGTTGTATGTATATATATATATATATATATATATATATATATATATATATATATATATATATATATACGCGCATTAACGGTTCAGTTTCCATTATTTTTGACATATTTAAACAAAAACCTTGAGCCGATCTTAATTGAGTTGATAAAAGAATGCACAACGTCTACAATTTAAATAATTACTTTTTACGAGCAAATCGGCCGCTATGGTATCTCCGCTATCTCCTGTGTTACCGAACATTTTTATGGAAGCTGTCTAGGAAACTGCTTCAAGTTCTGCTCCTCCACAGCCTAAAGATATGTGTAGATATGTTGATGATACTTTTGTGATTTGGCCACATGGAGAAGAAAATGTATCTATATTTCAAGATCCTTTAAATCAACAATATTCTAATATAAAATTCATTACAGAAATTGAGTCGGATGGAGCCATTCCCTTCGTTGATGTATTAGCACACAAAAAAGAGAGAGGCACCCAGGTCATTCTGTTTACAGAAAACCGACACATAGGATGTTAGGCTGGTATCAATTCATCGACGCTTTAGAGCTTTGTAGATATACTATGTAATTCAATTCCAACGAAAACAGAAAAACTGACTGAAGGTTTAAAATCAATCGGATATTGTACTAAAGATATCGGGCGTTCGATTGGGTATTATAATAATCCCAGACCTTAACCAGTATTAAAGACTCAACTGTCAAATAGTGCAATTTTCTTTTTATGCAGAGTATCACAGATGACACTTCAAGAATACTACGGGGATCTAACATTCGCACAAGCACATGCTTCATGGGTGGAAACTGATATCATGGCAATTAATCACGCGTCGGTAAGCACAGGTCATCAAAGCTGATTCATTATTTTCATCTTGTGGAGTTGAGATCCCTGAAGATGCTTTTTTCAATCGTATGCGAAATGTCGAAAAGTACTTTTAGTTTGACACGGTCTAAACACAAAAACCATGATTTCTTAAGGTAATTCCCTTTCAATCACAACGAATTTATTAAATTTCTTGTTCTTCGGATAAACAGCAGCACATAAGACTAATTTAAAATATACCAACGTTCTTATATTAGCCTGGGGATAGTAAAATAATAAAATTAGAGAATCTGTTAAAATCATCAAGTATCTCCATGTTCAATACGGACGTAGGCTACGTGCTATTACATGCGTGGAAACCAAGCGAGTATAAATAAATACTCTTTTCTTCAAAGCTCATTCAGTGTTTAATTTCGTTCGGTAAAAATGCCTGAAGATCCCTTGTGCAATCGCAGAAGACAGGGTCTAAATCTTGCGTACTGTGCTTTATTTTTGTAGGTACTATTACACACTCTTCTGGGACTACTAGTACTTATTTCGTGCATTTTCTCGTGAGTACTTTTACTACAACTATTTCTCCCAAACTAAACGCTTCCTGTCAACCTAAAAATGGTCCTCCCCGCTAGAATGGATCTAAGGAAATTACTTCATCTGTCTGTGCCAGTACAATATAGTATTGGAAGCGTGGTGACCGTTTCCACACCATAGAATTTCGGTGTGGAAGCAAGAATTTGTAACAGAATTTGAAGAAAAAAGCGGCTATGCGCATCACCGGAAACAGGCCTAGTGGAAGTTTATGTACCCAGGAATGCAAACTCGCCTTGCTGGAAAACCCCTTAAATTAAGCTAACAGGTTATCTAAGAGAAGACCCAGAAAACTTAACAAAAAAAATTTTCTCATAAGATACCGCCAGTAAGCATCCTTATTTTGGATACCTGATATCAGATTTATTCTCTTTAAAAAATATTAATTAAACGTTTTGTTTTGTAACAGTGGACATTCATATAAGTAATTATTTTCGTTTCAGAGATGAATTATAAATGATTTTAAATGGTAAAAAAGTAGAGTTATAACCACAATTTGAATTTAAAATGGGGTATAATGCACTTCATTTAATCGAATATTTATTTGTCGTCCAGTGCAATAAAGGCCAAATGGAAAAGCGATTGAGTGTTTCTGAACGATTATGTCCCGATATCATAATGAAATATACATGCAAAATTTGGTTATCGGCAGAAGCTTTATTGCCATTTAATAAAAGTTGAATTGGAAATAAAAATTAAATATAACTTATCTCTGTCAAGTTCAGATGAAATGAGAGTAGTAGCAGCTAAATATATATATATATATATATATATATATATATATATATATATATATATATATATATATATATATATATATATATATATATAGAATGACTTGGGTGCTGTTCTCTTTCTTGTGTACAAAGAAGATACTGCCACCATCTAACTCAATTTCTATAGTGGATTTTATATTAGAATGTTGTTGGTTTATATGGTCTATAAATGTAAGTAAATTTTCTTCTCCATATGACCTTTTATGTTACAAAAGTATCATCATATCATATAACAAACATTTAGGTTGTAGAGGAGCAGAATTGAAAGCAGTTTCGGAGAAAGCTTCCATAAATATGTTAGGTACCAAAGAGGAGATAGCGGAGATTCCATGGCGGCACCAATGGTTTGCTCATACAAATTGAAAAGTACGTTGTAAAATTAAATATTTAAATTATGGAGCATCTTTTATCAATTTATTTATTCAGACCGAATCAAGGTTTTTATATTTATATATATATATATATATATATATTTTTTTTTTTTGCTTTGTGTTCTTTGACCTTTTTTTTCATATATATTTATCCTATTTTTCTTGGTTTGAGGTCATATATATATATATATATATATATTAAAAATTTAGGACTTACCATAGAACGTAAAATAGTTGACTAAAAAGTATACATAATCCACATATCTGACATATACTACACATATTTGTCCACAATATTTGTAAAATGTAAATTAAATATGTGTAGTATATGTCAGATATGTGGATTATGTATACTTTTTAGTCAACTATTTTACGTTCTATGGTAAGTCCTAAATTTTTAATACTTTATAAACTTAAAAAAATAGTGCTAAACAAATTTTAATAATTTTGTTGTTAATATATATATATATATATATATATATATATATATATATATATATATATATATATATATATATATATATATATATATATATATATATATATATATATATATATATATATATATATATATATATATATATATATATATATATATATCAAAATACAAGAGTTCTAAACACACTACACCACAGCTTGTTACGTTCTGGACGCGCGTTTCGCTGACCAAGTTAGCATCATCAGCAGATGATATAAACTATGGTAATATGTAACAATGGTTAGATTTCCAAAGAAAAATATTCGTAGTTATCGATGCCAAATTTTTGAAGAAAGGTTTGAATTTTCGTCGAGAACATTGTAGAAAATCTTTCTTCTCAGTCCTTTGATAATAGAGAAATCGCCCTTTTGAATAAAGGTTTGAATTTTGCAGAGCGTCCAGTAAAAAATAGTTTACCAACTATTATAGCAAATATCGAAAGTTCTATTTAATACGTACCAGAGTCAACTAAAGGATTCGTTAGAGAGGCTTGCAGAAATCAAATCTCAAAAAACGTTGTTAACAGCAAGTCAAAATATGTTTCTCATAAAAATACTGAAGTTATCCAGGGACTAAAGAAAAAAGAATGTTTTTATTTAAAAGCTGACGAAGGAAATAAGGTTGTTATACTAAAGAAAACAGATTATTTTGAAAGAGTAGACAATTTGATTCAAGCTGGTCCTTACGATTGGATTGAGAAAAACCCGTTATCAAAAATGATAACAGAAGTAAAAAGTACCTTAAAACAGTGTAAAAACCTTGTTTACGATAAACTTAAATTCAAACTAACACATAGTAACCCACAGTTATGTAAACTGTATTGCCTTCCTAACATCCATAAACCTGGGAAGTCCATGAGACCTATTGTTTCAGCTGTTGGATCACCAACGTACAATACTTTAAAATGGTTAGTAGAAGAAGAAGAAGAGCAAATTAAACATCTCGTACGATAACTTTAAGGTTACTAACTCGTTAGAATTCTTAGGTTAAATTAAGAATGTACACTTAAAAGAAGATGAAATTTTAATATCTTTTAATGTAAGCTCATTGTTTCCTAGTGTACCCATACCACTAGCTTTAGAGTACCTAAAGGACCTACTTGAAATCAATAATTTAAAGAAATAAATTTTTGATGAATATTTGCTTCTCACAAAATTATGTACGAATCAAAATTTTTTTCAGTTCAACAATAAATATTATAAACAACTTGAGGGAACTGCGATGGGCAATTGCTTATCTCCATTCCTTGCAAATTTGTTTATGGGTAAATTAGAAATCCAATTCAAAAAAGAACTCAAGTATTTCCCAAGGATGTGGTATAGATACGTAGACGATATATTTGCTATTTTTGATACTAAAACAGAAAATTTGGACACTTTCTTAGAAACATTAAACAATAAATATCCTTTCATTCATTTTACGTACGAAAAGGAGAACAATGGGCAATTACCCTTTCATGGCGCATTAGTTATTAGAAATAACGATAAATTAGAATTTAATATTTATAGAAAATTTACTAATACTGATAGGTATATAACATCCGACACATTTCATTGCCGTCAACACAAAATGGCAGCATTTCATTTCTTAACTCACAGGTTCGTCAATTTTCCATTAAGTAAACAACGTTGTAACAATGAAATGAATCGGATTAAAAATATAGCTAAAAGTAATGGATATAATGATAATTTTGTACATAAATTAGTAAATAGACATAAGCATAAGAAAATGTTAAAAGGTGCCACTACTCTTCGAGCACCTGAGGCTCCCAATAAGTTCATAGTAATCCCATTTGATCCCAGATATACGAGAGGTCTAGAAAAAGTATTTAAAAACGTAGGTTTTAGAGTAGCCTACAAAACGGAGAACAGTTTGAAAAATCTCCTTGGAAACCCTAAAGACAATGTCGACTTAAAGGAGAGGAGTGGCATCTATAAAATTAGCTGTAATGACTGCGATCTAAAATATATTGGGCAAACTAAACGCTCCATAAACATTCGTTTTAAAGAACACATGGCACATTTAAGATACGGAAGAATAGAAAAGTCAACCGTTGCCCAACATGCTTTGGAAAACAATCACCAAATAGAAATAAATAATCTTAAGTTGATTAAAAATGTATCTAATAATAGATTATTGGATGCATTTGAAAGTATAGAAATAGTTAAATGTGGTAAGAAAGCACTAAATAAAGACAGAGAGCCTATTCCCTATAGTCACCTCTATTGTTTACTTGACAACGGTGCAGTCGGGTGCAACCAAGTGTGACTACATTTAGCTATAAATAGTCTCGGTTAGGATAAGTAACTTTAGTTTATATCATCTACTGATGATGCTAACTTGGTTAGAGAAACGCGCGGCGTAACGTAACAAGCTGTGGTGTAGTGTGGTTAGAACTCTTGTATTTTGATCTATCTTCCACCACAGGTTCCAATGTTAGGATATATATATATATATATATATATATATATATATATATATATATATGTTATATCCTTTCTCACGAGCAATGTCACCTTCAAGTACGATGCCCTTGGTTCCCACCGTATCAGATGTCGGTTATCTCAAGGAGACGGCGAGTACCGAGAAGCCTCGTCAGCAGAATTTGCCCAGCAAGCAAGTTCCCACTGACGCAGCATTCGTCTTTCATATAAATAGTGTAAATTGTAAATAAAATTATGATTCGTTTTTAAGCTTCTATACTGTTAGTTTAATTTTTGATTTTATAAATAAAAATATTTTTTAAAAATTGAATTTTAAGTCGAGTGATATAACAAATTGGCGCAGTCGTGGTAGGATCTGGCAACGTTGGCAGAACAAGAGAACTCTAGCTGGCAACGGTGGATCCCAATCCTTTATCCAGAAGAACAAAGAAACCCCACTTTATGCATTGTGACGTCCTCAACTTGGCAGAACACGCATCTTCGGAAAGAACACATAGTGAAGCCCCTGGTAGGACTAACTGCTAAGAACACGACGAGCGATGTTTCTACTCTGTTTGTAAGTAACGACTCGTCACGTTTATTTCAATAATATTTAATTAAATACCTGTTCGACTTTTCAAAATCGATCTTACATTTTATTAATCAGCAAAATAATCAATTTTTCTGTTAATTGATTTTCCGATAAACTAATCAATTATTCTGCTAATTGATTTCTGTATTTATAGGTGTAACATCCGTATAATTTGTGTATAATCAGTTATTCTGTTAATTGATTAATTTTAAAATATTTTTTTGGAATTATTTTGATCAGTTATTCTGCTAACTGATCTCCCGATTACATTTGCATTTTTATTATAACAAGAAATATTACACAGTTTTAATTTAATTATACTAACTAGTTAATAAGAACTGTTTATTTTACGTTTTTTGGCATACTACTTTACGTATTGCCTATCAACATAAAATTTCGTAAAATATTTTGTGTTTCATATCTTTTTTATATTATATTGTGCTAGTGTTTATTGTGTTGATATATTGAGCAAATATGACGGATAATGAAAGAATAACTGCAGGAGCAGCGGTAGCAGTAATCGAACCTTATAAACTTTCCGAGATTTTTTCTATTATCCCCGAATTCGAAGGTGATCAAATATTTTCACAAACCTTCCTAAATGTCTGCGAATGTGCATATGATATGTCAACGGGTAACCAAAAACATCTTTTAGTGATTCACATAAAAAATAGGTTGCGAGGGAGAGCAGCGCAGCTGATAAGCTCCCGAAATCCACTTTCTTTTCTAGAGATAAAGCAATTACTTAATTCTCAGTTCGGAGATACACGAGATCCATTTTCACTTCTTCAGAACTTACAAAGAATGAGACAACTACCAAATGAATCTACTTTGACTTTCCTTAACAGACTTTAAGTCCTAAATGCCAAAATGCAAGCCAACATACAAAAATCCATACTCGCAGCCAGTCAAAAGGCAGCCCAAATAACACTAATCGAATCCATGTCTCTAAATAGCCTACTTACTGGCCTGGAACCCCGAATTGGCCATGTAATACGTGCAGGAAATCAACCTAATCTTTTGGAAGCACAAATTCGCATAAGACGCGAGCTTCAACTATCATATTTTAAGTCCCAAAAATCTTCTAGGCCCAATCCGCCTGTAGACCTATTATTCAAACTAATAAAAGACCTGATATACAATCCCTTAAATGTCATAGCTGTGGTCGCAATGATCACTTAGCAAATGAATGCAAATCGCAACAACGTCCCAATGGTTATACTTCCCAAAATTTTGGCAATTTTCAAAGGCGTAATACCAATCAACTATCAAATTATTTCCAATCAAGCACCTTCTTTCAGCCGAATAGACCCAATAACCAATCGAACCAAACAATTTCCAACGTCAAACACCATTTAACAATTTCCAACGTCCTTCAGTAATACAAAATAATCCCCAGCATCGTGCTCATGTTGTCAATTTCGACAATTACCAATATTCCAACGATAACTATTCCGAACCCCAATATGACGAATATTGTAACCAATACGCAGGAATGTATGATGATAACCCCGATTACGAATATCAAAATGTTGAAAATATTGACCAACAAGATAAAACGAATTACGATAAATACACAAACCCTGAATTTGGACGACATGAATCCGTCATTGAATTTCCCAGAACAATATTTTCTTTAAATCCCCTTCTTGCTGTTAACCCGAAAAATCTTTTTACATAAAAGACACATCTAGCACTTTTAAACTACTTATAGATTCCGGAGCAGGAATTACAATATTTAAAGAAAATACAGTAAAACAATTTCCCCAACGTTTTCCCGAAAACGTTACGATTCAAGGCATCACAGACCAAAAACTTCTTATCACCGAATCAGCCCTAGTTCCTTTTCAAGCCGGAAACCCACATAAAGTGTACATATACGATTTAGATATGAATTTCGATGGTATTCTAGTATTTTTAGGACTATAAATGCACCATCGACTAAAAAATAAACAACTTGTTACAAATTTTAAAACTTTTAGTGTTTGACACTAAAAAATAAAATAACTAACGTAAACAATTCTAATGAAATTAAAATATATCCTGTCTAAGCAAGAAATCGAAAAAGTTCACATTCCAAACGCAATTGTCCATGTCAATGAGAAAGGCGAATTTCTAACTCCTGTGGTTAATGCAAATGCCATCCTGAAAACCATTAATTTTTCAGATATCGAAATCGAACCTTTTTCTTCTCATTCGCTACTCAATTACAATTTATTTGATAAACAGCTATCTCCTAACCGCATTAACAACAGTAAGTCCCAACTTCGTTTAGAGTATCTTAACGAAGAAGAAATAATTACCAATCTTTGCATAGATTTTGAGGACATATTTTACCTCGAACGTGACAATCTTACCTTTACCAACGAAATTAAACACTAAATTGACACCAATGGTGCAAAGCCTGTTTTCATCAAATCATACAGGTATCCCCATATTCGCAAATAAGAGGTAAAAACTCAGGTTAATAAAATGTTAGAACAAGGAATCATAAAACCTTCTATTTCTCCTTGGTCATCTCCAGTTTGGGTCGTCACGGTAGACGATAAGTACCCGCTTCCCAATATTTCCGATTTTTTGGATCAGCTAGGCAAGTGCCAGTATTTTACAACCCTGGATTTAGCTTCAGGATTTCACCAGATCGAGATAGACCCTAAAGATATTCCAAAAACTTCAAGCTTTCGACGAACTAAAACAATTACTGACTTCTGACCCAATTCTCATCTATCCAAATTTTGATTGAGCCTTTTCTGCTAACAACGGATGCAAGCGCATTTGCGATAGGCGCTGTACTTTCCCAAGGTCCGATTGGCAAAGATTTACCTATTGGTTATGCCTCCAGAAAATTATCTAAAGCCGAAACCAATTACTCGACAATAGAGAGAGAACTACTCGCAATTGTATGGGCCGTGAAATATTTCCGTCCATTTTTATTTGGGATGAAGTTCATTCTAGTCACAGATCATCGTCCCCTTACTTGGTTACTTTCTATTAAAGATCCAGGTAGTAGGTTAGCAGGATGGCGGCTAAAACTAGGAGAATATCAGTACGACATTGTTTATAAACCGGGAAAAATTATTAAAAACGCTGATGATTTATCTCGAATAAAAGTAAAACATTTCCAAGAATGCGCAAAGCTTCAAACCAAAATATCTGTTTTTGCATCAAATGAGACAGATTCCGAAGACCATATCGAAGAACCTAAAATCTATGGCGACGATGTAATACCAGAAGAAAACAATAAATTCGTAAGTCTTTACGAAACCAGATCCCTGATCGATTATTCTAAAATCGAAACAACCAACGAACAGCTTTTTGATAAATCACCCAAAAATATTATAACATTCTTTCGACAAAATAAATTAGGAGAATTACATCATACGATTATTGACGATATTTTCGAGGAAAACATGGAATTTAATCCAAAACAAATAAATATTTTCTCCAGTAAATCAACAAAAAATCGTAAATATTTCATTATTCCTCTCCCGTTTAACCCAAAAACTGTCACACAACCATTCTTTATACCGGTCAAGACGAACTTGACATCTCTTGTACTTGTTTCGTTGAAAACACACTCGAACTTCCTATCCTTGAAATATTTTCGTATATTTTTGCAGACAAAAATATAAAATTAAGTATTTGCCAAAACATCACAAAAACCCCTAATAAAGACGAAATACCTCAGATCTTAGATCATTACCATCGCGGAATAACAAACTTACATCGCGGGATTAACGAGGTTAAGACGCATAAAAGAAAAATACAATTGGCCAGGCATAATAAAAGCCGTAGAAAACTTTATTAAAAGTTGCGAAACTTGCCAAAAAGTAAAAATCTGTCGTAAAAATCTAAGCAGTCCCCTAGTCATAACAGAAACGCCCAAAACACCTTTTGAAAGAATAAACATAGACATATTTGAATACCCAACTCCAAATTACGCCCTAACAGCACGTGACGAACTAACGAAATTTACCCAAGCATACCCTATAGAGGATAAGACAGCAAAATCTGTTGTTAATACACTTCTTGTATTTTCCAAAATTACGGAACCCCATTACGTATACATTGTGATTATGGCCGAGAATTCAAAAACACCTTAATGAATAGCCTCTGTGAGCTTTACGATATCAAACTAACTTTCTCTAGTGTAGGACACCCTCAATCAAACGGCTCTGTTGAGAGATTTCACGCGACACTTAGCGAAATGATACGAGCTAATCAAACTGAAAACCCTGACGAACACCCATTTAATGTTCTTCCCTATGCAACTATGTGTTATAACATTACCAAAAATAAAACGCACGGTTTCACACCTTACGAACTTATTTTTGGACACACCTCATATAGACCACCCGAAATCCTATATAATGAAAAACTTCTTATTTCCAAATATATGCAAGATCTAAACAATCGCATGCAATACCTTTATAAAACAGCCCGAGCCAGAACATGTCAACAAAAAGAAAAAGCCAAAGAGCGCTTCGACCAAAATGTTTCTGCTCACCCCTATAAATATAATGTAGGAGATAAGGTATACATTAAAGAATCATAAATCAAGGACAAAAGCCAAAATAAATGTAACGGTCCATTCGAAATAATCGAAATTTTACAAAATTCAGCAATTCTGATAAACCCCGAAACTAAACAAAAATCTAAAATAAATTTTGATAGACTGAAACCATACTATGAGTAATTTTTCTCTTCTAGGTTCTTGGCACTTTCAACAGCCACTCAGTCCCAATACACTCTAACACCAATAAACAACACCTTAGGAATTTTCTTTCATGAAGAAGCGACTGCAAAAATCTCGAATGATAAATGGACCCTCCTAGTTTACAAAGACCTCGGACCAATCAAAGAAATAATCAGTAATAATGACAAAATATTAGAAAGCTTATTAAACACTATAGACGAAGACGTACCGCGAATGAAAGCCTTTAAGCCGCAAGTTCAAACTCATGTTAGTCTCCTTAAACAAATATCAAACGCCGTTAACCAAAAGTACACTGAAATAATGGCCGACACTAAAAAGTACATTTTTAGAGAAAAACGTGGTATTCTTAATGGTATTGGAACCATTTGGAAATCAATAACTGGTAATCTTGACGCCTCCGATGGTGAATATTTCAATGAGTGCATCGAAAAGTTAACCCATGATGAATACCAAATAGAAAATCTTTTGTAAAATTAAATATCTGTAACTACTTCTGTTATTAAAAGCTTTAACGAAACCTTTCAAAAATTTCAAATTGACGAGGAAACCTTTAATAATGATATTAATATATATATATATATATATATATATATATATAATCAATTATGGATATTTCCGATCATCTCAATATATATATATATATATATATATATATATATATATATATATATATATATATATATATATATATATATATATATATATATATATATATATATATATATATATATATATATATATATATATATATATATATATATATATATATATATATATATATATATATATATATATATATATATATATATATATATATATATATATATATATATATATATATATATATATATATATATATATATATATATATATATATATATATATATATATATATATATATATATATATATATATATATATATATATATATATATATATATATATATATATATATATATATATATATATATATATATATATATATATATATATATATATATATATATATATATATATATATATATATATATATATATATATATATATATATATATATATATATATATATATATATATATATATATATATATATATATATATATATATATATATATATATATATATATTATGTTGATTTTTACTCCTTCACGGATGGAAAAATACAATGTGTTTTCATTCCGAGTGTACATCCGTGTAAAATGTTAAAAAATTAGCAAAGAAACTAACTTATTCGAGGGCTCTTAAATTTTGCACAAAAATTAAGTGTGATATTAAGGATTACCTATTAAAATTTTTGTGGGAAGCCATTGTGGCAGAATAAAATGGCGGCCTAATGAATTGTTAAAAAAAGTCAAGGAAGAAAGGTTACTTATATAATTGATTTGACATTTTACATAGTAATCAAGCGTAAATCAGGGATAAACTGATAAAATTTTAATGCAAAATGCCGACCTAATACAATGTTTAGAATTCGGCAAAATTGCTTTTTCTGGAATAAATCCTTTTAATACAGGAAAACAATAAATGACATAATCTCTTTTTTTATACACTGTAAATAAAATTACGAAACATAAATGTTCATAATAATAGTAATGATTTAAATAATAGAAAATTAATTTAAATATATAGCAAATAGGTAAATTATCTTTACCCGGAACTTCCCTTTTTATGAATTCTTTTTTTTTATAAAGGAAAAATATCATGACGGACTTTAGTTTAGCATGTAGTTATTCATCAATATGTACAGTATCTACATATACAATTTGTTATATTTCATTCCTTTAATAAATAGAAAGATTCATTACGGGGGATGTTACGGGTAAAGCTAATTTACCGAATTTGTTAACTTTTGGAAACAATAAATCTAATTGTCTGTTTATTATTAGATTACTATTATTTTATTAAAAGAGAAGTATTGTAATAGTAAAAAGTCAATATGATATAGGAATTAACTGGTACGAATTCAACATGACGGAACAAAATGGCGGTCTTTAAAAAATTAGCGTAAAAACTAATTATTTAATTTATTTATAAATTTTACCCAAAAATCAAGTATGGCAATACGAATCCAGTACAGCGGAACAAAATGGCGCCCAATAAAATTGTTTGAAGAGTTCGTATATAAGTGTTAATAAAATGATAAAAGACTATATCGGAACTAAAGGAAAGATTCATAACGAGGGAAGTTCCGGGTAAAAAAAAATTACCAATTTTTTCATTACATGAACAGATCAAAAATAGAAATACACACTACGTTTTTTCGGTCACATTTTTATTATTTATAACACTTCTGTATTAAAACACAGTTTTAAAGATACGTGCGACAATTTTACAGAAATATTTACACCCGTATTCACTAAAGAGGTTTAAATTTAGACCAGGTCTAACTTGACAGTTATAGGTTTAAGGTGACATTTTTAACAATGAACAAATAATTTTTCTAAATGTCACAATTACAAATACATAACTGGCGAACTAAGTACCATGACAACTAGACCTGGCCTAACTCTTAAACCTTTTTAGTGAATATGGGGGTTAAAGTTTAGGTTAATACCTTGGAACGTTTTTAATTTTTAAGAAAAAAGAATATACATTTTTTATTTAGAAACTTTTTAACCCAACCCAAACAAAATTAACTGATTTATGTTTTAATGTTAATGATATGTAAAATTATTATAATTTTTTTTTTATATTTGATGTTTCTGAAAAAAAAAAACGAAAATTTAGTTTCAATAGCAAGTTTTTTCTTTTAGCATTTTAAAGACTATTTATTTTTTACAAAGAGTGAAAATTCGATAATAGTTATTGAACAACGGTATTCTTTGTGTAACTTTATAATATTAATTACGAATACCTATTTACACACCCAGTTTGAAAATTTTTGAAGTACCTATAATTTTAGTAGTTCTTAACACATTAAACATGTTTTAATTAATAAATGTTGAGTTGAAAGTATTGATTAAAGGTATATTTTGTAACAGCCTACCCTGTAGGATTATCTATTATTCATCTAAAAACATTTAGTTCAGTTTTAGCTAGAAACTGTAGTTTAAAGATCATGTATAGCGAAAGTTTAGGTTGATATGTTTCGTAACTAAGGGATGAAAAAATAGCTCTTTCTCGTCCTGTGGTGGTAAAAAATAAACGAATTTATTTACTTTGGATAAGAGAAATAATTTAAATGCCGCTGTGATGTGTAGTAGATATTAATCCTATTTCAAATAATTACTAACTCGGTTGATATTTTTTGAATTTGTAAATTTCGATTTGCCGACAACCAAATTTAAGATGGTTCTAGAAATATACATTGCAATATTCTCTACTCATTCAGTTAAAGGTTACCTATATTTTATTTAACCAAGTTGACGAAATGTAATTCTGTTTAACTAATATTACATACTAATAAGTGGTTTCATACTTTTCAATACTAAATTGAGATCTCCTAATGTATATTCTACTACCTACCTGGCTGGGGCCATTCTCATTGATAAATTCTAATTGAGGCGGGGCCAGACGTTTAGGATTGTTGGCGATATATTTTTTACTATTCATGAATGGGTAGCGTCGTCTATGTTTTATTAGTCTAAGGATTCTCATGTGCGTAAATAAAGTTTTTAACTTAAAACCGATTTTTGATTTTTATTCATTTAAAAAAGATTTTAAATAGAACTACAGTTAATGCCTTTCAAAATTTTAACAGGACAAGTGACGGAGCCGTCTAAGGGGTTGAATTAAAGAAGCATTCACTGGAATTTTCCAAGTTTTATTTTCAACAATTTCAAAAACATTTTATAATTATTTTATTTTTTTGTTGTTTGGAAAACATAACCTTGTTTCAGTTTATTTAATTCCCAAGTTGTGCATGTCAGTATTTTGAATGTTTAGATTTTTAGTGGGTTTTAAGTACGATTTTCATTTTTGAATTATTAAATAGGGTTACTATTAGGCAAAGTTTTTTCCAATAGGTGTGTAAGATAAAAAGCCAACATTGGAAATAATGTGTTTTACTATTTCAATACCAAATTTATTAGGACGCAATTTCCTCTTTTGCACTGGGCGGCAAACCGAGATTGGACTCAGAAACTGCCGTTCCTGAGTTTTTGCAGCCTATTAGGGGGGCCCCCAATTAAGGGTATTAAAATAAAATATTTTTTCCATAGTTAAAAAATCACAGATTTCGCAATTTTTGCAACCATCGAATACATTGGAAATGATAATACGTTCATAACTAAAATTTAATTCTAAATGATGCCACGAACAATATCCCAGGAATTAGGAACTTTTTTTAAATAATCCAATCTAATAAGTTTTTTTTTAGCCTAAGCTTACCTCGGTCACAAGAATTAAATTCTCTAATCAAAGAAAGCAGAACTATCGCTTTAACTTTGAAAAACTGTCCAATTAGATGGTCTTCTAGAGCAAATTATTTATTAGTCTTCAAGTGTGTGAATTTAGCTCTAGTTTTGAAAAATAAATATGATAGAGAAGCGACAATTTCTAGTTTATATTTTTGTTGGAAATTCAAGGTCAGGTTTTTGAAAATCTTAATAAGGTTTCCAAATCTTTACAGCGATGTAACATTAATATAGACCAAGCGACTAACCTGATTGAAATGTCGTTAAAAAATATGACACAACTTGACAGAACTTTAAAAAAGTAATAAACTTATCAAAAGATACTGCAATCAAATAAGGCATTGACCCTCAATCTAGAGGTAACTCGGGTTGTGAAGAAGTTTTTTGAAGAGTTTGCAGCCGATGAGCCAATTATAAACCCTATGAAATATTTGGAAGTGACAATATTTAATGCGTATTTACATGTAATAGTAAGTCAGCTAGATAAAAGATTTACTGCTTTTAAAACAGTTTATTCAACATTTTGAATTCTAAATCCTTAAGTATGGGTTAAATTAGATGACGCAGAAATTTTGGAAAAAGCTTAGTTACTAGTGGAGAAATATTCAAATGATTTCCCTTCTCAACTTGCAATTATTCTTTAACAAACCTTAATACAACTCGTGAATTTGCAAACTATATTTTCAAAAAATTCAAAAATTAATTATTGTTAAGTAGTATATCAGAATTGTGTTCTGCATTCCAATTATTTCTTGTCCTTCCTGTAACCTCAGCTCAATCGGAAAGATCATTTTCAAAGTTGATACCTATTAATTAAAAATGTCCTTAGGTCGACCATGACTCAAAGACGTCTTAGTTCTCTAGCTCTTATCTCAATAGAGCACGAAAGAGCTAGAGAAGTAAATATTGACGAAGTAGTTGATGAATATTTATCTAGTCGATACAAAAACAAAATAGTCTAATCTAACGCCAAAGAAAACGATTTGTGTACTCTTTGTTTTTTATTATTTTTTAGTTTGACTTGCTTGAACTAGAGCATAGTTATTATTTGTTAATATTTAGTTAATTTTTGTTATGTGTGCATTAATTTACCTATACCTTAGTCTAAAAATGTATATCGTTCGTTCCTTTTCTTTTATTTTTTATTCTTTTTTTTTACTGGAGTTATTTTTTATTTTATGTTATGGTTTTTGTTAATAAATTCTTTTATTAAATTTTTTGTTCACTTATTTTTTTGGAGAAATTATGCATTATAAGTCTTGCGTGGAGGTCCCCAAGAAACTCAGCACGTTATTGGAGACGACCTAAACAAGAATACCTTTTCTATAAAAAATTAAACGTTCTTTTAGATTTCCATCATATTTTAGCCATAACTCAACAGAAAAAAATTTTATTTTCATTGATCTAAATAATACGGTGAAACTAGCGTTCTCTAGGAGCAACGTCGACATAAATTTCAAATTCGTAATGCTCATGCCAAAAAACCTAAAACTATCAATTTTGATATTTATACTATGAAAATTTTCTCAAATAATGGGAAATTTCAGAATAAAATTTAAACTTTGTGCGCCGTATATCTCCTAACCAGCGATATTGGTATAAGGCATATTGAGCTCAATCATAATATTTTGGAGACACTAGGCACTGGTTTACAGATTACTCATTCTTCATGAATTACCCTGTATGTACATTTCATTTCTGAGTGCAAAAAAAAATAGTGTCTGAAAGGTATACCTGCGATAACAATATAGATAGCCTCTGCACGCCTCCGCTAGCTTCTTTTATTATATCACAGGGTAACGAGAAGTCACAATTTTATTGTGTCAATATCAGCGCTTTAATAATAAGTTGATTATTAAATTAAATTATGTTCGATAGACAATATAACTCAGGCTCCCTTTTTGCAGTAATTTTCGTTGATTATTTCTGTATTTTCGAAAAGAAATATGGCTGAATCTTTTTATTTTAAATTAGGATTTTTAGAAATTATAGCAAAGGGAAACTCCAAGAGTGTCTGTCAAATGTACATGGCATTGAAGCATATAATGTGATGCCTTACTCCTAAATTAAGCGTGAGAGGGAGCGCGTCAATTCAAGCGCGACTGAAAAATTGATTTAACATATCCGAATATGCTCCAACGAAATACAGACAGAAGCAAAATAACCTTTTTACTTACTCCATAGTGCTTTTAGATCGTTGAAGGAGAAAAGTGCGCCAGGCAATTTTTGTTTATTTTTAAAAGAAAGAATGTGTACCAAGCAATCTGGAAACTAAGTTACTTGAATTATCATTTGAAGAATGCACAATTTGGTTGGACAAAGGCAGTATATTTGCTAAAAGCGTAAATTCGCAGATAGGTTCAACTATTGGTTTTCCAACTGTATCACTCATATTGTATAAATATTGGTTTAAGCAGTGGCGCAGCAAAGTCTTTTATTATAGGTATAGGCAGTATAAGGGGTATAATATTTTTTTTACTGAACAATATTATTTATTGAATACTATTTAGTTTTCCAACTACAGTTTTAACATTACACCTGAAAACCTTAAAATAAAAAGTAGCACTCCGTTGTTATTTAAGCATCATTTAAAATAGGATATATTTCAACTTTTAAATCTTAAAATGGATATAGGATCAACTCCTAATAATAATCCCGTAACATAGTATAATAAAACTAAACTCCAAAACACTGAAAAATAGAACCAATAAACCTTTAATAAGCCTCTATAAAACTACCGAGAAACCAAAAAGGACAACCTCACATTCAGAGTCACCTAAAAACAAAATCAATATAAGGGATTAAACCTAAATCCAAATATCGAATTTTGAGCCATTCGAATGAATATTTCTGATCTAACCTGGGTGTCGCATCGTTGGGTTATTTACTGTGTCATTTATGAAGTACATTAAGGACAAATAAATATTCAGATCTTTTTAAGGATATGTCATATTAAGAAGAGGTACACTAACACCTATGAGCTAACTTGGCCGGTCTATTTTCTTTTCACTGCATATTATAAATACTGAAAAATAATTAGTAAAACAATATTAAAGGTCGCCTATGTCTGCAGCCGCCCAGAACTTCGATCTACCTTACGTTGTATGGACAATGCAATATCGATTGTTTTGAAAAGATAAGAATAATTTCCAGTGCAAAATAATTATTATATTAAAAAATGCCAATATTTCCCTGGAAATATTTTTCCCTAGTGGATAACTCCACATAAGATGGTGTTCTGTAGTCTAGGGCATTCAGGTATTCCCATTTTCTTAATGTGGTACTTTAACAGGACAGGACTCTGTCCATTCCTAAGTACATTAAATTTAATAGCTAATTTTACATAGAAAAGGTCCTAAAGACATTTTACCTAAAGTGCTTCGTTTTCGTAAAACGGGGCGTTACTTAATTGAAATTTCGTATACACAAATGGACGTTCAAATACCACATTACACAGGTATAAATTTTTTTTTGAGCTCGATATGGATTTAACAAAAAAAATGATAGGCTACCCGATTTTTGTGAAAGTAGAAAGCACTGTCAATTAAAAGAAATAGAAATACATAAGAAATGTCTTCTGGTAATACTTGATACGATAAACCGTTTTCAAGAAAATTGCGAAAAGTGTTTGAGTGTTTTTTAAGTATTTGACATAACGGCGTACTCTTATTTTTCACAAAGAAAAGGTTCTATAGAAATGTGGCCCAAGGTTCTATATTTTCAATCTACAGGGTTTCATAAGTAGCTGTTTTTTCAAAATTTTGAAAATGCTTTAAGGTATGCTGTCTAAATTTTGTAGACCAACTAAAACATTTATAATGTTTTAGTAGGTTTCCTTAGTCCATATTAATTTTCATATACCTCATTTTATAATAGTATATTTTTTCCCAAATGTAGATATGTTTCCGAATTATTTGGCATCGTCGCAAAATATTGCAAAACTACATATGGAGTAATATAGAGAATTTTGCCAGGAATTTAAATATGCAGTATTATACAGGTTGTCCCATTTGAATTGATGATCGTTTTTTTACTCTCCGATTGTAATTTGTTTATATTTTTAGTGAATTATGATGGTTCATGTAAAACCCTGAAATTTTTTATTTAGCGTTTTTTGAAGACACCTATAATAGAAGCTCTTAGTACCAGTTAAAATAATAATACTTTACGAAAAGTGTGTCTTGTTTTATATTAGTGAGACCAAACGTCTAGAAAATTATTTAAATCAATGTATTATATTATTTTTTATTTACAACGCAACTAAAAAAATAGCCGCAAAAAATATTTATTACAAGTTACAAATCTAGATAAATTGCTTGAAATGAGCAACAGCCACCATGATACAAGCAGCAATTCTCCTACTCATATCGTCTCTTATATGTGCAAAAATACCTAAAAATAATTTCTAAGCTCTTCTTGGTTTTAAATGGATGTAGTATAAAACAAGGTTTTGAAATAACCTTATAAAAAGAAATTTATTGGAATTATATCTAGGGTCCTTAGAGGCCATACCTGATCATTATTTTCTGTACCACGCGCAGTCCATCAGCCTTCAAAGATAGTATTTAAATATTCACGAACTATGACCTAAGATGTTGTAAGTAAACATAATTGAAAATCTAGTAGTAATAGTGCCTATACTCACTGTATATGTTATGGTAATAACAGGCTTTCTCTTAGGATTTTCCACACTAGTTTATTACTTGTGTTTAATTTTAGTGCATTCTTTCTCGTGCTCGTTTCAGGATGTTGTTCAACTTCGTTTAAAACTGCCTCTTCCAATGTGAGGGTCCTATTGGTTATTGGCTTTCCAATATCCATATCTTGCCTTTGCAAAAGACTCTGACTCCATTATGCTGAGATGTGCACTGAGTTCTTCATCCATTAAGGAAGAAATACATATTTCCTGCTTTATTAAATTGTATTTTGTGTACATGTTAACATGGTGAATTAATTAGCAGATAACACACCAGAAGAACTGTGTAACTGCATGAATACTCCTAATATGTGATTAGAGCCAGCGCAACTTTGGAATGGGACAACATGCCAGGTAATATATGACCATTTCAAGACAAACGTTACAATTAAAAAAAAATCGAACGCCCTTATTGGTATCGGGGGAACTTTTAAAAGATTTTTAACCGGTTTTATTTAGTAGTATTTTTCACTAGATATGCAAAATTAAAATTTGATAAACACATACAGAAAAATGAAAAATAGGTAGTATGTATCATATCAGGAAAACTGTAAAAAACATGGTGAGAAAGAAGCTATAAAACACAGTATAATATAAAACATTCACCTAAATAAAGTTCTTAATAAAACGTTTTATTGCTATTAGTCATAATCACAGTTAGAGCAGGTATCATTGAGTAACACGACAGAAGAAGAAAATTCGTTAAAGTTAGTTCACTTTTAGATTTTTTGTTTTTAAATGTATTCATATATTGATCAAATTTTTTTATATAGTCTTCAGTTATCGTATAGGTAACACATTATTTTTAGTTTAGCTAAGAATGTGGCTGAAGGCTAAAAAGGCCACGTTCGAAAATCGGATTGCATGCTCTTTTCTGCATAAATTAATTAATATTTACCAGCATGGTCTCCTACCTCGAAAATCTAGAAATACTGCATTGTATGACTATATAAATGACATTATCGAATTTTTGAAAACAGAGAAGCTGGACTGGGATTATTTTTGGATTTTTCTAAAACCTTCGACAGTTTAAGCCATACAATTCTATTGGACAAACTCATGGGCTATGCTATCAGAGACAGCTCCTTAAGGTGGTTGCTATCTTATTTGCAGGGTCATGTGCAAAGGGTTGAAATTCAGAGAGATGGAAATAAATTCTATCCTGAGGACATGCTGCTGGTCTCGGAGGTGCCTCAGGGCAGTGTGATTGGACCTTTCTTGTTTGTCTGTTATATTAACGATCTAAATTTAAATGTCCTATCCGAAAATCACTGTACTGTAAATTATGCAGATGACAAAAATGTGTTGGTGAATGCTCCTACACTGGAACGAGCTATAGATATCAGTAACGATTCTTTGAATTTTGGCAGAGATTGGTTTAATGGAAACAGCTTAGTGTTAAATGCTGAAAAATCTTCATTTATTTTTTTAGAACAAGACACTCTTCCGCCGTCTGCCCTGGCAGGTTGCGGCTCTTCGACCATGATGTAACTCTTTCAAATTACACCAAATTCTTGGGTATCTACATTGATTGCCATCTGGGATGGGAATGAGAAGTAAACTATGTGACGGGGTGGTTGAATAAATGTTATTACTCACTTAGAATTCTAAAAAACTATATAGATCTACACTCCTTGCTTGTAGTGTATCAAGCTAATTTTTGCTCAATACTTTCATTCGGAATTACTTTCTGGGATCTAGTGTGACTGCACTAAGGGTCTTTCTTGTACAGAAGCGCGCGCTGCTTGTGATCCTGGGTATGAGGTATCGAGACTCTTGCAAAGGAATCTCTAGAAGGCATAATTTGCTAACACTCGCAGGATGTGAAATCCACGAGTGTATTATGTTTCTGTACGGAAATAGACAGCTTTTTGCTGAGCACCTTCCGGAACACAATCATGATACCAGATCTGTAAACTATAATATTCCATTGCACACACTCACCATATCTGAGAGAAGCCCTGCATATTCCTGCTTTAAGTACTTCAATAGGCTCCCTCTAAGAATCAAACAAATAAACAATAAAATACATTTTAAAAAAGCTCTAAGAGATTTTATTATACAGATCGAACCATATACCATTGCTGAGTTCATATCATCCTAATGGTACATTGCTTTTAATATGTCTGTATTTGTGAAGAAAGTGTTTCCACATGTTATATTTATAATTTTAATACATTTGTTATAATAGCTGTTTTAAGTTAATTATATATGTTATAAAACAAGTTTTAAACTACTTGTAATTTTATTTTATGGCACCTATTTTATTTGACGCTTGTTTGGCTAAATGCACTATAATTGTATTTTTCAAAATATACAGATTTTTGACTTTGACTTTGACTCTGCCCCGAAATTGACTTATTGAAAATGAGGTATTTTTGCATTATCTCCCATACATGAGTCGCAAGGGTGGATGGAGGCAGTCATCAAGTTATCAAAATCCACATCATAGTATATTATTTATCAAATTTTAAATCGGCATTTCATTTTAAATAAGGAAAGAACTTTGGCGGCGACTGGTATTAGCAAAAATACTTTGCTAAGAATAAGAAAGGAAGGAAGAGTGAATGATACTAACAATGCCCAATAAAAAGCGTCTTCAGAAACAAATGGAATTTAGACCTAGAGATGAAGAAGTTGCGGTGCATTATTAACAATCTTTATATTCTTGAAAAAAGAACACCTACAATGAAAAGTAACCTGTTTAAATTAAATTAATAATATGTAAAGTAACCTGTTTAAATTAAATTAATAATATGTGGATACTGGGGCACTTATTGTTTAAATATTCACGCAAAAGTGGTGGTTGTCTAACTCTACAATATCAGCTTGCTTTGATTGAGACATAAACTTGAACTAAATATTTCTAAATGTAAAGTATGTTCCTTCACTCGCAATCTTAAATCGCAAATCTGTTTTTTTTTTATATAAGATCGGCGGTGTTACACTTATTCTCGTGAATGCCATGAAGGAGCTGGGTATCCTATATGACTCAAAATTAAGCTTTAATGGGCAAATAACAAAAATTTGTAAATATTCTTTAAGAATGTTGGGACTTTTAAATACAAAACTGTTCATCTTTTACAAACATTCTTGCTTAAAAAGTGATATATTTCGCTCTTTTTCGATTTCGGCTTGAATATAGATGGTTCATTTGATATCCTACTTATGCTGTCCATAATATACCCTTAAAGGTTCTTCATAAAAATTTTGGCTATGCGTGAGGATGGTATGTATCCGCAAAGAAGAATTCGACAAACACATTTGTCATTGAGATTTGATGTTTCATTTACATGAGTTTAGATATTATTAACTGTGGTTTAGTATTTAATATTGTAGGATTTTCTGTTATCTGTGTATCTGTTAGGTAATAAAATTTTTGTTTTATTATTATTATTATATTTTACTGCTTATTATCTACTATTGAAAAAGAAATATACCGAATCGAGTAAACATTTCTCCCCCATTCTAAAACAGGCTATGGGTAAACAGTGTTTCGGTTAAAAGCTGAATAAAGCCAAAAATAGTTCCCAAACGTTCCTGTCGGTGTTACAAGAAAAGGTATTAAAATGAATATGCGTCAGATGGTGCACTATTGATGTTATTTTAAGTCTACCTCTGATATTTACAGATATTATAATATTTAAATCTTAATGAATAGAAGAAACAATTTTTTTGTAAAAAATATAATTCGTTACCTATGTGCAATTATTATTTGATTCTGCTGTTGGTTCCTTGTGAAACATTTTTTAAATACTTGTGCTTTGCTACACATCAGTGACGGTTCCTCAGGGGTGGCAGGGTCGGCCTTTTTAAGAAAGTAGGTAAATATTTTTAAAAAATAATTTTGCAAACATCCTAAAAACGCAGAAAACCAAAATGTAGTTCATTATTTCCTGGGCACATAGCAAAATAGGTAGGTATCCCTATTCTCGTTCCTTGACTAACAAATAACGCCATTAACAGCAGCCCGTGGGCCGCCGTTCACAGATATTCTAATATATTTATTATAGCCGGTTCCATCATCACAAAGCTACTAATTCTCGCGGTAGGTAGTACGTTCGCATACATCTAGATTCTATAACGTTCGTCTTAGCTTATATCACCCAACACCGGCCCGTTTCGATGTGGACGTATCCCGGAACTTTTCCCAATTGAATACTGCCATTTTTCAGGTATTAATTGATATTAAATATACTACTTATTTTTAAATGAATTTGTTAGTTCTTTACATTAGTCATGACTAACGATAGTTAAAATATTATATTAGTAATTTTCACTCCATGTTACATGTTTAAATGTAGTGGCGAAATGTAAAGTGAATATTTTAAAATATAATTGCAATTTGTTTTATAAGTCGGCCAACCGCATCCTGGTTCTTGCTTGACAATATACTCTTTGGATGTGTATGTAGCTTTTACTTCGGCATCTATTTTATTTTCCTTTTGAGGCAAAATACATTAGAATATCAAAAAATTAAATTGACTAACTAGAGCGTTTTTCTAATTTTTTTTTTATTTATTGAATTTATACTCTAGCCTAGATCTGCTATATATAGGTTGGTACCTACTTAATTATCATTGAAGAAATAAACGGAAAATAATAAGACTAGTATTTGAACATATTTGGACGCGGCACCAATTAAGACCACATTGGCCTCAAGGGCAATTTCACTAAAACCTTTCTGGGGGGGGTGTTAATTTAAAAAAAATGTGTTAATATATTTCATTGTAAATGGTATCAGAACAGCGTAAATACCCATATATTGTGTCATACTTGTTGTGGCATAAGTGAAAAAAAACAGCCTCTAATAAATAGTTATAGAATAACGTCCAATTTTTTTCCAGCAGCAAATTTATTAATTACATTGTTTATATTTACATCAATAGTCTATCTATGGATATGCAAAAGACCTAATCCAATAGGTCGTTCTTATGCTATAGTGCTTCCTAGCCAAGTTTCTAATCGTAATTTTCACGCAAAAATATGTAAATCGCACATGATGTTTGCCGGTCTAGGAGGAGGGCCCCGGGGTAATTACCTTATTACCCCCCTCACCGTAAAACCGGCCTTGATTGGCCTTGAGCCTCGGCCGACCCTAAATTTTAGAGTACGAGCCTTCACTGCTACACAGGTTAATAACTTTTCCATTAAATAAATTAAAGTTTGATAAAACCTCTCGAGGGCAGTTTGGGAATGTGCAGAGTGCTCACACGTAGGTCGTCTGGTTCACAAAATGTCAAAAAATAAAAACAAAAGCCAATATCTTCGAAATTATCGCAGATAGAACAAAATTGTTTAATTAAAAAATCTAGGCAGATTATTACCTACAAAAAGGTATTCATGATTTTTTTGCAGGTCTCATAGTTTTTGTGAAAATTGAGTCTGGAAAAAATGATGTTTTGTTATTTTATGTAGCCCGGATGTCTTTTTTCCAAATGCATTTTGAATTATAAGTGAAAAAGAAAATCACTCGAGTTGTTGCATAATTTGTCAACGTGCGCTTGCTAACAAATTGAAGAATTTTTCTTTTATTTACAAAAAAAGGGAAGGGGAAAATCAGTGATTACTTTAAATTAATTTATCTCGAAAAACTACTACATTTTCGAAAAAAATCATCGCAACCTTTTTTGTAGGAATTATCTGCACCACATTTTTGAGTAAAATCATTTTGTATCTGCAGTATTTTGAAAAACAAAAACTGCTTATATTTTTCTTCTTGGTCATTTTTGTTGTTGTGAACCAGACGGTTTAAGTGTCAGCACTCCGCATATTCTTAAACGAGGGGTACTATTGGCAAAAAACAATTAGTGCACTTTAATATTTTGCTCATCCCCAATCCCCCAAGTAGTTTTTTTAAGTATGCCGCAAACAGGCAGACCGACAAAGAAATTCGAAGGGTGATTTTTTACAATTACAATACTTTCCTATTGCAAGGGAAGTAAGGAACCAAACATATGTACCTTAGTATTAGATCGAAATACTCTTGAAAACCAAAGGCCAGAGATTAATAATTGTAGACGGTGACAGAGAAGAGGGCTTCGTTCCGAATGCTTTGCTAATTTTTAAATCGGGTAAGAACTTTTCTTTGAATGAAAGCCGATATGTTTATTAAATCCTCTTTGATAAATAAATCTACCTATATCAGTTTATTATTTTAAAAAATAATTAAGCACGAAAAGATGTGTGATTTATATTATGATTTTACAGGCAAAGTCGGGAGACTCCCATGATGACATGAATCGTGCCAATTTCATGTAATGGGTTGAAAACTACCAAATGTATAGCCAAATTGCAACTGTGGAACTATAGATAACATCAGGAAGCCTGAAAAAAGATATGGTAAACTGGGTAACGAACACCTAACGAAGGCGGAATTATACAATATCATCCAAAATAACAAATTTCGTTTTCCACCAGTATTCAATCTAGACCGACTAATAGAAGCACATGGACATAGAGTTTTGAGGTTACCTCCATACCACCCGGAATTAAACCCATTTGTAAAAATATGGGCACTAGTTAAAAACTGAGTAGCTGGTTATAATACCACCTTTAGGTTGGCCAGTGTAGAGCAGTTAACTTGTCAAAGGTTCGAAGAGTAGCAATTTGATGACGGGAAAAAAATATGTACACATTTTCAAAAGTACAAAGATGCTCAGATTGAAAGGGAACATTTATTGGACAGCACATTAGATAATTTACGATTTACCGTCAACACAGGATTAGCGGAAGAAATGTAGACATACAACGAAAGCAGTGATAGTAGTTTAGGTGTGGAAGCTATTGTGCCGTCGGGGTCCGATTCAAGTGACTACAATACAATCCTACCTTAATAAATATTGTCTGTAGGAATATATCTTTTTTTTTAACCCACAATATCCACATCCTATCAAATTCGAGTTCGATGTACCTCTTGCTACCCTTGCTCTGGTTTATAACAAATGCAAGATTGCTATACTTGTCTTTTTTAAATAATAAAATAAGAAATATTTTATTTTATTAATTTACTGAAACTCACAAAGTTAATTAAAAAATATCGATGCCCTAAGCTCTTTTATCGCGTATAGTGGACGTGGGGAAAAAGTTTTGTTAAAAAAACAATAAAAAGGTGAGCGCCACCAATTTATTACAGCCTAAATTGGAAAGCCCCTGGATGTTTTCGGCACTCATTTGTACTTGATACCCTTATTAGAACAAAAAAATTGTAATTTATAATAAAGTTATTTAATAAAAGTATTAACCTGAAAAAGAAAAGAAAATTTGAGCTAAATATAACACACAAGTCTAAAACAATAAAATCTATTTAATAAAAGGTTAGTTTTTGGAAATGCCTTTACACAACAAAAAAACACTAGTATGGAATACGTGTGAAATAAAAAAGGTTCACCAATTGGACAAGCGTCCCAGCGTGATACGTCAACTGCACCAGTGTACCAGTAGACAAGACCTGAGATGTTGTAGGACGGAACGTTACTCGTTCACGTCAAAGGAAGCCTTAAAGCCTAGGACCCTAAGAAAGCAAAAGGTTTTCTAGTATTTTTTATAATTACATAAAAATAAAGAAGAAAATATTATCCAAGTAAAAAACAATTACTTAATAAAAATTTTTTACTTTCAAACAATTAATTTATTTGATAGGTAAAGAAAACAATCGAAATAAAAAATATTAGCCTTATCCCACTTGAGTCAAGTTCAAAACCTAACCCACAGTTAATGAATGTATATTTTCAATTACAATTGCTTAATTCAGTATCAAAATACAGCATTACGTTAGCGTTTACATTAAAATAAATACCAAAGTTTCAACTAAGTCTATTTAATTCAAAATAAAAAAATCATACTAGGAATTATCAAAATCTTTTCAAGACGGGAACCCCAGAGGCCCTGATGAATTCCATAATATAAGCAAAAAAACGTTGTATCAAAAATCAGCATAATATTAAATGCGAATTGCAATAAAATGTATAATAAAAATTAAATTTAATTAAAAAACATCAACCATTAGAGGAATAATAAAATATTAAACAACAATTTACGTATCAATAAATACAAAATGTACTGATCTCGGTCAATCTAAATCCAAAAAGCAAAATAAAATATAAAATAGCAAAATCTTTCCAAAATAAAGGCAAAACTTTAAAAATTAATTCAGAATAATAACGATATGAAATATAAAAACTGCAAAAATATATTTAAACCCCAATATAACAAACTTGCAATTTTCTTTCAACAAATTATTTTCAGACGATCCCAAAGTTAAAAATACAAAATACTATAGATTATAAAAACTTCGTCATAAAAATCATAAATTACTGAAAAGCTAGGCAAGATATTTTAATTAATAACCCAATTTATAAAAAAACAATTGCAACAATTAATTTAATTCAGCTCTGTGGGCTGCTACAAATGTTGCCTGATTTATACTAAAAGTGAAGGCATGAGCCTCAAATATAATACAAAAGTTAACTGATATAGCAACTATAATAACCATCAAAAATGTAATTCCAATCTATCAGTAATCTTTTTTTTTGCAACCCCATGTTCGGGGATTCAAAAGGAAATTTATTATAAAAATTAGCCCCAGTCCCCACACAAAAAAAATTATATGAGTAAAAGTTTTTTCGATTTTTGACTAAAAATTTACCAATTTACGTAATATAAGACCAACATTATTCAAAAAGAATATACACTTTTCAAAGTAAATTAAATTAAATTACCTATTCAATAGGGTTTAGTGCGCCTCGGACGGGAAGACTCTTTCACAACGTGGCAGGAAAATGGCGGCCTGGTCCTACTTCAGCACCAAAACTCTTTTAAAGAGATTACTTGGATGTTTCAACAAAATATTACCAGATACGCAATTACAAAACCCCATGTAAATTAGTTCGAAACTGAGGAGAAATCCCACTAACAGATTCCCAAGAAAAACTTGGATTTTATTTTCCCCAGTTCGTTGTTACAGGAGACCAGAAAAGTGAATTGAAAAAGTAGTTCCTTCGTGGAACCAGCTCCGTTCTACCTTCTAGAATTTACTTAACTCGAATGCCGAATTATTGGTTAGATTGCCCCAGGTGACATCAGTGTTGTCAAGAGGAACTCGGAATGATTTAAAATAGAGATTGCAGGGCAAGAAAAACAATCAGTGATTGGTTTAAAATTCAAACGGCAACCACCTTCCAAAACTTTGATTATTATAATAATAGTTGATAACGCTATCCCGAAAAATCTACTTACAACTAAAACAGAGAACAAAACAATGGGAAATTAATTTCATTTCCCAACAATACAATATAAATAAATTTGTTATTTTACCATTAGAAATTTGACTTAAGTGAAATAATTTGTACTAATATTGTCTTTATGTGTTTGATACCCAGGGCAAAAAGGAATACAATTAACTTAGGGTAAATTTAAAATAAAGTAACAAGCATGTATTAGCCTAAAAACTATCTTATATATGTCTAAAATAGAAATATTTATCAAAGTAACCGTGCTTCATAAGTATAAATTCCTACACGAGTATTAATACAAATATCGACCTTACATGCAAAAAAAAATCGGTGCATTAATTTGCCAGTATTGTATTATTTACAGCAACAGAAAAGATATGTTTGGACCCAAAATAGAGGTTTCAAGACGAAAATGCAGCATCCTGACAAGATTATCGAAAGCCCAAAACTCGCATAAAGGAGGCAAAACATGTTTTCAAGATTGCTAAAATTAAATTCTTATTTACTCTGTAATATTTAGAAATAAATAACTTTAGATGTTATTTGGCTTTTCGTTTTTTAAATAATTATAATTTTAATTGACGAATGATATTCTATGAATCTAGGCATCGCCATCCATGTAACAACGTTCGAACTTGCAGTAAGACGTTTCTTTAGAACGGGGTGGCGCTATACATACCGATTAATCATTATAATATAATCCGGTTTAACAAATGAAATCTTCGCTTGAGATATGGGTATTTAACTAAACTATAAAACCAATATATAATTTAAATAAAGCGCACATATCAATTATTAAAAAATAGCACTAAAATAGCACATTATAAATGTTAAACTTAAAGATTAAACTATATTACAAAATTAGAGTGTTACACGCTACGGACTGCTAAGCCACGCCGCTTGGGCGCTCGACGAATTTAGCCGATCACGTGTGTGTCCCTTTTCTATCTTGCCCTATGGTTTTAACCATAGGGATCGAATCGCACGGTTTAAACTGACAGTGTATAGGAGGGGTATTAATTCCAGTAATTTTTGAGCGTTTAAAACACTGCCGTTTTGCAACCTTTCTTTTATAGTACATAGGACATAATTAAAGAAACGCAGTTTTTCTGTTGGTATTGCTTTCGTGTGCCATGAAATGTTGAAATTATATTTTCTAAAATAATTCTATTTGTAGAAAATATAGTCTCCAGATTACCACGATAGAGACAAAAAAGTTAAATGAAGTATTGATTTCGAAATATAAACAAATCAATCCAAATGCAAACAAAACCTGGCATTAGTATTCAGAAAGAGCATATGAAAGTACGGTTACAGGGCATGCCATTAAAAATATTAAACCTCTTGACCACCAGTATATCTACAAAACTAGAAAGGTTCTTTACATGTGTAAAAAAACGACAAACCGTATTTGAAATTTAAAATTGTACGTTGTCCTGCAAAATGAAAAAGTCAACCATATGCATGATTATCCTGCACATTATCTATATTTTTGTGTACAATTTTGAGAGTTTATAATGATATCAGTCAGACTAAAAACCAAGATAGTGTGTCTAAGTTTGTATCTCACAGTTATTAAATAGTGCCCAAGTTATTAGGGTAGATTCTTTTCTTTTATGAGTTTCTCAATTTCATGACAAAACCGTAGTAGTGAAAAAATAAATTTTAACTGTACTTTAGGACCTTACATCATAATTTTTCCTTTATGAAAACAAAAAATCGTTATAAAAAATACTCTTTAGTATGAAGTATATATAATTTTATAAGGTACTCCCAAAATATTTGAATCAAGTTAGTAAAGAAGTTCTAGAAAAACTTCTGACGATGGTTAAAATTATGCATTTTTTGCAAACATATTTAAGTTGCTGTATGCATATTTATGCAAAATTCAAATATTGATAATTCAGTAAAATCAGCCTTATTATATTGCCTCTTAATACAGAATTGGCTAATAAAATCGTAATCCGTGTTTAAGCTAGAATGTTACTACCATACATAGTTACATAGCGTTAAATATGAGTCATATTAAAAACACTAAACAAAATACAAAGTAGATTTTTTTACTTTACTTTTTAAAATAAATGTTTAATTTTCTTACATGGTCTATGTTTTTTATAGGTACGATAATTTCTTTACAAAAAATTGCAGCATTTATATATCCTCGAAAAGTGGAATGCGTTAAGAACTGGGAGGGCCATGATTATTTTTACCTTTTATAGCACATTTTAATAAAAGTATGCCTTTTAAATATTATTTTATTTGTGAAATTACATTTTCAAGAACTTTTTGTACGTCAAAAATGTTCTAACTTTTGGCCAGTTAATTTACATCGTATAGAAAAATAAATAAGAGTAAATAAAGTAAATCAGTAAGGTCAAAAGCACACGTTGTATTTAATCGAAAAAACATCATTAATACTTCAAATTAACATTAAAGTGGGCAAGATAACTTATTACGAGCTTAGGCACACCCCTGATCACTAAAATAGAATTGTTCTTTACTTTGAGAAAAAAAATTAAACAAAATAATATTCGATCGATACATTTTCTTTTTTTCGCGCGAGAGAATAAGATGTAACTCATATAAAAAGGGGAAACTCTATTTTTCGGATGCTTAATTGCTTTTTATTGCTGAACTATACACATAATTTCTACTCTTAGTGTTTAGATATAATAAAGGAAACAATTAAAGTGTGGAGCGGCAAACAACGTCAGATTGGAAGATAAATGTCGCACTAAAGCCGAAATAAAAACCGAATGAAATACAAAAGAAAATAAAAGGGAAGAGCGTTTTTGTTGTTGTTTAATACAACGCTATAAGTTAGAAGCTGGAATAGACAATATAGCGGCGTTTGGAGGTTTTTGATAGGATCTCTGGAATTATTATTAATGGTCTTAAAGGGCATTTCGTAATAAAATATCAATTTGTCATATTGGGCAGTCTATTCGAAAGTAAATATTTTTTCTTGCATATGATAAACTTTGACCTGTCCTCTAGGTCATTTATGATTTTTTTGAAAGCTTTTCTATTTAAGTATAATTAGGGATAAGTTTTATTTCAAGTTGATACGTTTCCGTTCTTTTTATTGGCAGCTTAGAAGACTACACTATATTAAACACAGAAATTTTGCATAGCAGTTTTCCTGGCACTGGCAGTGAATGCACGCATCTAGAAGAATTTACCAAGAGTTTTTACATCTACAAAGTACGCTTTAGTTCGCAATTTTATCACGCCACCGAGAATCAGATTTAATATTTGAATTAAATTAAATCAAATCCGGGTAGGTTACAATAAATACCCAGTTAGTTCGATACAAAAATATTAATTAATTAAATAAATAGTTACATGTTGATGTTAACAACATGAGACGAATCAAGGGAGGTATATTTGTAGGGAAGGATTTATATCAATATAAATCTTTAAATTTAAAACAATAAAAAACATGTATTAAATATGCTTCCCATTACGTTTCAGTTTAGTATGCTGTATTTGTAAACGATGTTAATATTACACTTATCAGCAGTTTACTTAATCTCTATACTCTTGAAGTTCGCAAAAAATATATACCTATCTAGAGAACTACTATAGTAATCAGAGATGTAAATAAAATGACATATCTATACAGCAAGGTACCAGTTGTTAAGGACATAGAGAAGAAAGTTAACTTGGTTGTGCCAGCCGTATGACTACATTCTCCTATCAGGTTGCTCGCAGGATAGCAGCATCAAACAGACAAAAAATCAAACAGACGAGGACTGTTCTCTAATGTTTATCCAAAACATCCGTTGGGGAAAAGAAACCCAAAAGAAACCCAAAACTACACTAAATCCAAAAATCCAGAAATATATATTGTCACTTAATGAACATGGTATATCGGATTTACGGTCACGTTCTTAATGTTATTCTGGATAGTGATCCGTAATTTACTCAATATATATATATATATATATATATATATATATATATATATATATATATATATATATACCCTTGAGCCTTGCAGAAGAAATTTGAACCTATATAAAGCCAAACTGTAATAATCATAGACGTAAATAAAATAACTTATCTGTAGTACAAGACACCAGTTGTTAAGG
The DNA here is from genome assembly GCA_030620095.1 of Kuschelorhynchus macadamiae. NCBI lineage: Eukaryota > Metazoa > Arthropoda > Insecta > Coleoptera > Curculionidae > Kuschelorhynchus > Kuschelorhynchus macadamiae. Next base: position 1,310,151 of record JAUTXW010000005.1, on the reverse strand, counting down.
GTGTAGAGGAGCAGGTGGCTTGGTGGCGCCAGTCATATGACTACAGTCTCCGTCCTGATTACTGACAAGATGCATCATCAAATAGACAAACACAACAGCTATTTTTTCGAGACAATGTAAAAACCCTACAACACTGAGAATATAGCCCTATAATCTTTTTTATTTTATTTTCTGTGTACCAATATTTGTCAAGAAGAATTTAAAAGCAAAAAATCAACTCCCATATATGGTAAACTTAGACTTCTGAATATTTAAATATTTTGCGAAAATAAGATTATAAATAAATATTCAGTACCACAATAAAAACAATATAATGAGCAAAAATATGTGTACACTTTGTACTAGTAATAACTAGAGAAGATAGTAATCTTTCCACTAACTCATTCTAGCGAAGAAGACAACGCATATCAATCCAGCACATGAAAACGGTTGATTTCCAAGTAGATATTTTCGGACAGACATGAGAGTTCTCCTGATTATGTCTCCTAGCCTTCCCAAAAGTCACATTGGACATTGTAATACTTTGTTTGTCAAATATAGTGAGTGAAAAATAAAGATTTTAACTTACCAATACACGTGTTAAATTTTGACAGACGTTTCAGCAAATTTTAAACAGAGGTTAGGAAATTAAAGAATTTATATTTAGCCGTACTTAACCCTAATTTTAAAATTCAGAAACTAAAGTAGTGATAGAATATTTAGAAATAAAATAGTAACAATTAATACCAAATTACGATAATATATCTAATACATAATACATAGCTTGTAAAAATTAAATGGAAACTTTGCAATTACTTGTCTTTTTACTGCAATAGACAAAACAAAAGTATTTATCGTTCCCGATTTATATATTATTCATACATCGAAAAGTTATCACAATAATATCTATCAAATTTTCCGTTTCCTAAGTTGTTGTTAAAAATATTAGAGGCAAAATAATTTTCAATATTAGGTATTGAGTTTCTGGGGGGGGGTAATTACCCCCTATATCCCCCCCCTGGAAGCGCCCTTGATGTGTCTATGTCTCCTAAAGATAATGTTTTCTTGATCCAACGGTCTGAGAAAAGGCAGCATAAATTGGCTTTTTAAAAGTAACTAAGATTTTTTTTTTCATGCTGACGAAAAAAGTAAGGAAAAATGAAAATAGGTTGTATTCTACTGCATCCAGATATTTTTAATCTGTCAGGAAAATTAATTTTAATTTTATCTTCTAATATTCTCAATTTTTATGAAAAAATGAGGCAGATGTTAACGCCGTAAGAGTAACAAGCTTAAATGATAAATTCTCTATACTTAACGTCTCTATGGAATACCATTTTTCTACGTGTCTTAAAATTGGATTGGGATTCCATGTGATCTTTTCTGAAGACATGTCTAAGTCTCGGTCAGCTTTTATATATATTACATAATAAGTGCATTTTTGTTAGTACCTACCCAAAGCTTTGGAAAGTGGCACAAATAGTACCTGTATTTAAATCTGTTGCAAAAACTGGTGTGATTAATTACAGACCGATTTCATTGCTTAGTCATTTTGGAAAATTATTAGAGACATTTATGAGCAGCTATTCTTCAATATTAAACGTGTAATAGACAACACGGTTTTTACAGACGTCACTCCGTTCTTACAAATTTAATTCTATTTACTCAACATATATATATAAAGCTATGGGAAGTGACGTAGAGACGTGGGCTGTGTATACCGATTTTTCAAAGACTTTCGATAAAGTCCATCACCCTACTCTGTTAATTAAACTTGGAAATTTCGGGATACACGGTAGCTTGCTCCTGCTCATGGAGTTCTGAACGATAGTCGATCGAATTACACAGATGTTACCTCTGGAGTGCCACAGGGATTGCATCTAGGCCCTTTAATGTTTAGTATTTTCTTGAACGATATTGAAGAGCATTACTCACTCAAATTACTGTCTGTACGCTGATGCCATTAAAATATTTAAAACTATTAATGACGAAGTTGATCTTGGAAATCTGTAAACCGATATAACTTGCTTTTCAAACTACTGCACAAAAAATAAGCTTTTTATTAATTTAGGTAAGTCTCAGTACATCATGTTTATTAGGAAAATGCCATTCAGTGATTACAGCCTATATCTAAATAATACGAAATTCAATTATAACGATACTGTAAAAGATTTGGGTGTAAGTTTAGATTTTAGACTCACGTTTGACAAACACAGAGCTAATTACACAAAAAGCTCCAAAGAATTTAGGTTTTTTGCTACGTGTTACTAATTGATGTTTTAAAGCCTCCTCATTAATTATCCTGTTTATTACACTAGTTAGGCCTCTACTTGAATAAGCGACTACAGTCTGGAATCTAATGTACCAAATGTATATCACTCGAATAAAGTCTAGACAGAAAAAAATCATTAACCCTCTAAATTACCGTTTTAATAGAAGGAGACATTTTTTTACGTATAACGAAAATTTAAAAATTCATAATATGCAGTCATTATAGTCGAAAAAAAATGTTTTGATATATTTTTTGTTTATAAAATAATATATAATTTAATCAACTCAGAATACTGTTTAAACAAAAATGTTATTTAATGCAAGTTCGTATATTCCTTGCAAAAGGCAGATATTTAACATTCCTAGGTCAAGGTTTAACTACTTTTTAAACCCACCACTTATGAGATACACGCAAGGATTTAATAATTTTGTTCAGACTGATTTCGATTTGTTTAATTTACGTTTTCTAGCTTTTAAGATGCATGTTAAATATAATCTAAAACAGCTTTAACATATTGTATTATTACTGTCAGTATTCTCGCAGGGGTTTATTTTATAGTTAGTTTTAGCTAGTTAAAAGTCAGCTTGCTCAACCGCTATTTAAAAATTTAAATGTAAATCTGTGCTCTTCTATTAGAGAGCAGATCAAAATACCTGTTAGATTACTTAAACTTATAAATAAACAAATAAATGAATAAAACCAGAAGCAGCTTTTAATTATTTTTTTCATAGAAAATTTGCCTTTTATGAAGTTACAGAAATATCTCAAAATTCAAATTGATATTTTTAAAACTAAGTGTCACCCAGTATTACCAAATTTGACTCAAAAAACAACATCTGCATTTTTAAAAATAATAAAGAAAATAAAAATCGCGTATGGAGAAAACTTTCAGTACTCCTTAAAACTTAAATAAAAACTTTAAACTTAAATTTGTTTTAATGCCACAGGGTGCTGAAATATACGTAAATATCGCTAGGTTTTGAACTAATCTTAAGATATTTTTGGTACACCCTGTATATTTTATGCGTAGTGCAGATCTTATAGATTATAAAAAAATAAGAATTAAGATCTCTCTGGCAAGAAAACTTGACATCATACGGCTAATAAAAAGTTAACATAAGGCTAATAATCTAATTTTCTGAAAAAAAATGAATCATATCACAAAATACTTAAAATTTTAAAAAACTTTTCAAATTGTTTTCTAAAATGTAATTAAAAATTAAGCTGATCTCGCAATTAGAACTCAAAAATCGTTTTTATAAATTTTTGGAACAAATAAATTATACCCTGTATAACTTCTTAGCTTAGGTAGGTGTTATGCTTAAAATCATAATATGCAATAAAATTTGCAAGACATAGCTGAAAAATGCATTTCAATATCTTCTCTTGTTTTAAAAATATCGAGTTTAATTTTTACCTATTTTTGTAAATTTAACTTCTTTTGTTATTTTGTTTTTTATTTTAGTTTTAAGTAACATACTCTGTATCAAATGCCATTGTGTCGTAAATCAACAAGTATGTCAAATTTGGTAAAAAATGCCGTATGATCCCAATAATGGCTTATTTGATTTTAGAAATATATATAAAATAAAAAATTTAGATACTTCTAATCTGTTCTCTTAATTCATATTTTGATATAAAATTCAAAGCAGCTAAAAATTGTTATTATTAAAAAAAATCAGACCGTCAAGAAAAATCATTATTCTGCTAAAAAGTAAATTTGGTACAACTAACAAAAATGTCTTAGAAATTAGAGTAATTTTCAAATTTAAATTGACTTTTTCACCCGAATTCAATAAAAAGGTTTAAGGGTTATATCAGGTCTAGTTGCCATGGTACTTAAAACTCTGAGTTCACCAGTTATGTTTCGCTTATGTTATTTTGTGGCATTTAGAAAAATTATTTGTTCAATTGTTAAAAATTTCATCTTAAACCTACAACTGTCAAGTTAGAGCTAGTCTAAGTTTAAATCTCTTTAGTGAATATGGGTGTAAATGTTTCTGAAAATATTGTTTTCTTTTTATTGGCGTTGGCGACTCCCGACTCCTGTGTATGAATTAATTTTTTTTAGTCATCGCTAATTTCTGTCGATAAATGCATCTAGAAGCCCTTTTATTGAACATTGCGAGGGGGGGCAAGATTTCTAGTTACGCCACTTCTATACTGATGGATTTTCTTTTACTCTAAATAATTAATTAAATAACTACTCTTTACCAACCAAATCTTGACATCCCTTTTAATTCCCGAGAAGTCGCGACCAGTATAGTGGTCAAGGGCAAATAACAAAAATTTCTTACATAGACTTGTTTGACGTTTTAGATTCTTACAGTTATTGCAATTGTTTCGTTTGTTTCTGCTTGGCGTGGCGACGCTTATAATGGCAACAGCGCCAATTTATTTTACCACAAACACGTATGTTTTACTTCTTCAAATAAACATTGGCCAAATTAGGAATATCTGATAATTCCCGTCAAAATGGATTTCGAAATTTTAAATAAAACATCCTGTATATTTTATACTATACTTAAACATTTTCAGCAAATTTAATAATATAAGTCAAATTAAATAATTTTAATAAAATAAAATAAGAATACAAATTATTAATATGTAATAAATTTAAATCAAAAAGTTTAAGCGTAACGACAATCCTCCACTGGTATACATGGTCCATTCAGCTGCTTTCTGATGTAGCCATCTTTACAGAAGCACCCTTGTTCACATTGTGCCACACAATTTGCGTATTGTCGGTTGTTACAGGTTGGAATACAAGGTGACGCACAGGTTTGATATTCTTCGTGTGCACCACAAACTAGAAAAAATGATTTCAACTTTAATTCAAAAATTAAAAAGTACAAATATAAGGTGCCAAATAATATATTCCGCCAAAACAATACACACTGTATATATGTTTGTATCTCTCGATATAAACGCTGAACCAATATACCTATAAAAGCACAATAAAACAGGTACATAATATAATGTATTATAATCCATATTGTCAGATTTACATAATTTTAGAGAAGCATGCAGGTAATAATCTAGCTCACAAACCTAAAATGGTATTAATTCTTGCTACTGCTACTAGGACTCATTGGATTCGGAATGACCTCTAGAAACAGGGCCCCCGTAATCGCGCGTGGAACGTGTGCGACGCACGCGGGCGCCACTCCCTTTAAAGCTGCATTGGGAAAAACATTTACTTTTATACAACATGAATTTTTAATTTTAAAACAATTTGCAACCAACTAGGCACTCAAAGTTTCCTGCTGTAGAAAATGAGATTCTATTATTATTCTTAATATCAATGAAGATTGGTGGAGATATTTATAATATTAAAAAACAGTAACTTTCATCATTATGAATCTTTTCTTTTATTAGGATTAGTGAAGTGTGACTTAATTTTGTTCGGTACATAGTCCTTTAGTAATACATATATACTGTCTTCAAAATGTTTATAGGGCGCCATTTTGTACCACCATATTGGCTATGTGCCAATATTTTACCAGTTTCTACCTATTCCACACTTGATTTTTGAATATAGTATAAAACAAATTAAATAATCAATTTTTTAAAAATTTGTTTAGACAGCCATTTTGTTCCGGTATGTTGAATTTATATTAAAATTTTATCAGTGTACCAATATATCATATCTATTTCTTATGCAAACATTAAATTCCACTGGATAACAAGTTTTTTTACTTTATCTTTTAAAGACTTTATTGCTCCGCTATTTTATTCCTCCACCTTGAATTTTTAGTACAATATTTACCAGTTTATTTCTATATCACACTTAATTCTTGGGCGAAATTTGAAATAAAACTAATAAGTAGTTTTTTCAGGCTGGTTTTTTAAATTTTATTAGACGTCATTTTATTTTGTCGAATTGGATTCGTACCAAAATTTTACCAGTTAATTCCTCCATCTTGAATTTTTAGTACAATATTAACTAGTTTATTTCTATATCACACTTAATTCTTGGGCGTAATTTGAAATAATACTAATAAGTAGTTTTTTCAGGCTGATTTTTTTAAATTTTATTAGATGTAATTTTAGTTTGGCGTAATAAACCAAAATGTTACCAGTTCATTCTAATACATGATTTTTGAGATAAATTGAATATTTAAGCCACCATTTTGTTAAGCCATATTGGATTTGGAAAATATATCCATATAATAAGTCTATTGGGTAAGTTTTCCAGTTGTCGCAAACTGACAGACAGGCAATCAGACCGATTGAATTGGGAAACACGTTTTTTGCCATCTAGGGACACTAAAACGTGAATATCCCGGGAGTATCAGCATTTCTATATCACACTTAATTCTTGCAAAAAAATTGAAATCAGTCTAATAAGCAGTTTTTTCAGGCTAATTTTTGAAATATGTTATTATGCCGCCATTTTGATTCAACATCTTGGATTCACACTAAAATTTTATCACTTTATTCCTACATAAAACTTCATTTTTGTACGAAATTTCAGGTAAATTGGATAAGTAACTTCTAAATCACATTTTTAGCAATTCACTAGTCCACCATTTTGTTTCGCTCAGTCTTGAATTGATACCAAAAGTTTTCCGTTTCATTGCTACGTAATACTTGATTTTCTGAATTATTAAAAAATTCCAGATAAATTGCTTTAATTAGTTTTTTTAGTAGGTAAATTTTTTTTTAACAATTCAATTCTGATCCTTTGACAACATATTAAATTTTAGTTTTTGAAATATCTGTAGTGTTATTACAAAATTAGAATCAAATTTACATGGGTGTTTCAAAAAAAAACTTTTTAAGGGACATTCTTTGTAAGGAAATAAGGTGTAAAGATCATATGAACATAGGTCCCCAGATGTCTACAATTTAAAAACAAATATGACTTTATTTAGTTATACCGAAACAATAAGAGCTATTTGATTAAGATTTGGAACAACCTCATAAAGGCTATATTTTTAAACTGTTTCGGAGTTTGATCCTTGACTTTCTTTAAACAAATGGTACACCATTTATTTTTTAAAAGACTTCTGGCTTTATCGTTTAGGGCAAGTAAAAATACACAAAAAATGTTTGTTTGCGTGTGGTGATCGATAAGCCGTTTTCCAGAAAAAAAAACAAATTTTATTTTGATCCATGTCTCTGGCATCTCTGATCCAGTTTTAGTTGCAGTCAAAACTGCTCAAAACTCTACAAAAGTGATTCCTTGGATCATTTCAAGAAAGAAGTTTTATTAGATATATATACGCAAATGCCCTGTTTTTGAGATACATGATGCTAAATTTTAAAAAAAATTAATTTTAACGCCCTGTATCTCAAAAATAGAGCATTTGCGCACATATATTTATTAAAGTTTTTATTCTTGGAATGACCCGAGTATTAAACAATTCTAACTCCAACTAAAACTGAATTAAAGGTGTCACCGGCGTGTATTAAAATATAATTTTTTTCTCGAAAACGGCTTGTCATATCATAAAATACTAAGAGTCATTGTTTGTGTATTTTTACTTGCCCTAAACGATAAATCTAGTAGTTTAAAAAAATGAATGGAGTAATATTTTTTTATTAAGAAAGTCAGAGATGGTTCCCGATACCTATGCCCAAGACTGAAGTAAAACTGCTGAAATATACCCTTTAAATACCTATGAGGTTGTACCAAATCTTAATCAAACAACTCTTACTATTTCGGAATTACTAAAGACATGACATTTTTTTTGTAGAACCTTAACACCCTATATCCCGAAAAACAAACATCTGCATACCCATATTTATATGATCTCGCTTTAACGTTAGCACATGTTTTTCGAAACACGCTGTATATTACATCAACATTTTTAAACTGTCAACAATTTGTTATTAAAAAATTAATATTTAGAAAAAAAGGAGTTTAGTTTTTGCATTTAACTCGGAAACTATTAATATTTAAGAAATTAAAAAAGAGAAAGAAATTTCCAATATAAAAAATGCCGCCTCCCGGAACGCTACGTCTATTATTAATATTATTAATTTAATGTTGAAAATAAAGCTCCGCGCGTCGAGCGCTAAGCTATTACGATGCAGATTATCTAGACATTTCAAGGAACAATATTCCGCTAAAACATTTTTTTAAGTGATTTTTCATAAAATGCGCCCATTGGCAATTAACATTTTCTTTTTTCGTTTAAGTAGGATAATTGTTAAACGAAAGACACAACTTTATTTACACAAAAACACTAAAACAAAATTTTATGTCTATTCTAATTTAATCAATGAGAATTTATCCTAAAGACAAGAAATATAATTTAAAAAATTAAAAATTATCTAATATTCAAATTTAAAAATACATATATTTTTAAATTTCTATTTTTTATTTTTATTTTTTTTTCAGAAAATCATTAGCACAATTACCTCTCTTTTTTTATAATGAAGGAAGTTCCGAGTAAAGCGAACTGACCAACTTTTTCTATTGTTTTGCCTTTTAGAGTTTCTCTACAATTAATAAATAAGCACGCTCCTTTAAAAACCAAAATAATTTCGGAACGGCCGTTTACCCCATGGATTACTAGTAACATAAAATCACTAATTAAATTAAGAGATAAAGCTCACCGTAAATATCTAAAGTCTAAAACAGCAGGATACCTACAATACTACAGACAACTTAGGAATTATACTAAACATGCTATAACAAGAGAAAATATAACTTATTTGAATCAATTAGCTTTAAAAAAAGGAAAAGAGTTTTGGTCCACTGCAGACAAACTCAATTTAACGCGACCAAAAAACTACAGTAAACTACCAGAACACTGAATGAATGCTTCAGATATTCACGATTTCCTTCAGTCTACTAATGATTTTCCAGACTCTACCTCACCGAACTATTAAACTTTTATAAAAGCAATAGAGTCATTGATAGATCATTGGGATTTTATCTCATTGACGAAAATATGTTGCACTAAATTATGTTAACCATAACATCAAATGCGATTGGTGAAGATGGATTTTCCATTAAAGATTTAAAACTTTGTTTGCCATTTTGTATAAGCCCACTAATTAACATGATTAATACGTGTATTTTAGAAAAAACTTACCCGGCAATATGGAAAAAATCAATTATTAAGCCCATCGCAAAAGTTTTGGAACCCACCCAATTTACGGACCTTAGACCTATAAGTATACTTCCGGCAATGTCTAAGATATTTGAACAGCATATTTTTTAATCAACTATCCATTTTCGCAGAAAGACAGAATATAATTCCTAAATGTCAGTCAGGTTTTCGAAAGGATTTTAGCACTTGCACGTGCCTTGTAAATATATTAAACGACGTCCGTCACAATGAAGAGGAGAAGAACTGTACTTATTTGGCTCTATTGGATTTTAGCAAGGCTTTCGCAACTTTAAATCACAAAATGTTGTTGGCAAAATTGCAGCACTTTGGCTTATCTGAAAATGCTTTATCTCTGTTCAGTAGCTATCTAAGCCACCGTCGCGTCAGGGTCGGGTTGTGGTCTCTGGGAAGTCAAACACATTTTCGTCAAATTTCCTTCCAATCCCTCAGGGTGTTCCTCAAGGCTCTGTTCTGTCACCTTTGTTATTCGCAGTTCACGTTTCTGACATGAGCAAAGATATAAAATATGCTAAATTGCAACAGTATGCCGATGATTCGCAGCTATATATCCCTATTAATATTCAAAACATAAATATTGTGCAGACACAGCTTATTTCCGATTTAAAGAATGTTGAATCATTCGCAAAAAATCATAATTTAAAACTAAATGCAGCGAAGTCCAAAATTCTGGTTCTGGGTAGAAACGTTAGAAATAATTTAGAGAATTCATATAAATAATAATATAATTCCCATTGTTCATGAAGCAAAAAATCTGGGTGTTACTTTTGACAGTCTTTTGAATCTCATATAAAAACTAAATTAAAAGCCGTTTACCTTCGTCTAACAAATCTTTATAAGTTGAAAACATTTTTACCTTCCAAACAAAAATACTTTTTATGCGAGACATTAATACTTTCATTATTCGACTATGGTGATAGCGTATATAGAGAATCTTTGTCATGGCTTACGAAAAGAATGATACAAAAAGTTCAAAATAGTTGCATGAGATTTTCTTTTAATATCCTCTATAGGGACCACATTACTCCGCATTTGAACGATGCAAACATTTTGAATATGCAAAATCGGAGAAGATATCACATGTACACTCTAATCTACAGGATAATTAAAAAAGACAGGCCACGTTATTTAAGTACTAGATTTTCCAGTTTCGGGCACGTTCACAAAACCAGAAACAATCAAAATTTTGTCATACCTCTTCACAGGACGGCGACATTTCAACGCTCGTTTACATTTGTAGCCGTTCAGATGTGGAACGGTCTTTCGGCGAGGGTTAGGGACCTACCCCTTGACAGTTTTGCCAAATATGTCAAGGCGAAATTGTTCAAAGAACAGTGTTTGTTGTAATATTTTTTTTAACTTGTATATATTGATGCATTTCCATGATGGGTTGGTTTGGTCCGCGGTCCGGTTGCGCTACTGCCTCGTCCGCGTACGCTTTCGCTTTTCGCCCAGCCGCCCCTCGCTCTTCTCGTCGCTTTTTCTTATTTCTGGCTTCTATGCAGCCCCCTGTAACTATTTGGTTGCATATATATATTTTTTATGAAAAACATATTTAGGAAAACTTTCATTTTAATAAGCATATCGCTAAAATAGTACATACATTATTTTCTTAATTCTTGTTAACTAGCTGTCTTCGATTAATATATTATTAATTCTAAAGGTCGCCTTTACGATAAAGTGTACAATGTGAACGGTTTTTATAGTCGAAAGGTGGTCTAGATATAATCATAATTAGTTTAATATTTAATATTTATAATTTGTAATTTTGTAATAATTGATATTTCTTCAGCCAATAAATAGTATTTGAATTTGAATTTGAAATATCTAGTTTAACACTTATTCATTTCATTTGATTGATATATGCAAATCGACTCGTACATACAGGTTGATTGGACTGATACCGACTAATTGCAAAAACAACCACCTAATTGTACAAACTACAATATCAAATGACTATTACAAATGACCATGACCAACATATCTTAGTTTTCCATGTACAGGGTAATTTATCATACTGTACGAATTTGTATAGGCTCTGATTCCCAAACGAATTGGGCGATTCCAATCAAATTCAGGTGATGAGAGTCTTATGCCTCCAAAAGATACAAACATTTCAGAAGCGAATTAAATTAGAAATTTTCTTTTGACCCACTACACAAAGAAACCCAGTATACGTTTTTGGCTACATTGCTATATAGATTTTAACGATCATAAATAAACAAATGGTGTTAGCAACAAATTTGTCGCATTTTTTTAAATCAATTTCGCCAAAATCCGTATTGCCATAAAGCTTAACTTACTAAATTCCCAAATTAAACCATACCGAAGCAATATTATGTTTCTATATATTATTTTTAGATTTGTATTTGAACGGTTCAACTTAGGGCAAAACAAATTACTATATAGTTTTTTTTTCTTTCCTATAGCTCTTACTACTAGTTTAAGCAAGTAAAAATTTTCCTGATTTTCAAAACAAATCCAAGTTTTAAACATCACAAAAAACTCTAAAAGTTTCGTATTTAAAAAGTTCTCTTTATTTCTACGATCATGTAGAAGGCATGTACAAATATATCTGAATCACCCTGTATTATTTAAATCTAATGATGCGGTTTTGGCATCAAAACGTCGATATTCTATAATCTATTGTTATTGGTTTAGGATTTTGGGGTACAATGAGGATTAAAAATCTATATATAAAGATTCCTTGGCGTAAGATAAAAAAAAATATACACGTAGATCTAAAGCGCCTTCGTTTTCCAGACACAGGCGGTTAAAGAAAAACATTTTTATTTGTTTTTTTCCTTCTATTTTCAAACTAGATTATCAGACTAAAACGAAAGTCGGCGGCGTGAAAACATGTACAAAAATACATTTCTTTATAAAACATTTTTGTCAGTATCTCCGGCCAGTGGCGTACAAACTAGTATGATAATGCATTTTTTTACCATTATTCGGTCATAACTTTTAGTTAGATTTGAGATTTTAATTTTAAATAATGTTGAACATGATTAAAATCAATTCAAAATTCAAGTAACAAATTTTATTATTAGTAGAAGACTATAAGCAGTGCATTAGAATATTAAAAACTATGTTAATTGCCGTGGGTACTCGTGTCAAGTAATTATTATTTTTGACAGTTAGGTTAGATTAGTCGACTTAAACAGGGCCTTTTTTCAAGAAAAATTCAAACTACAATCTCGCTACAGTGCTACCTAGAGACCAGAAGTAAGCAAAATTGTAAACTATTTGGGCAGTTTTTGTTTTAAATGCAATTTTCCTTCGTTAGGCTACTAACCAAGTCTGAATTATAAACCTAAAATTGCATTAAAGCTTGTGGCATGGCCAACTAAGCAAAATAAATAATGCGATAGCTCCGCCATTATATGTCCGATTTCAAAAATTTAAAAACCCACAATTAGAGAATTTGAAGCTCTATCGCAATGTAAATAAAAAATTGAGGATTTCCATTTAAAAATTCATAGATGGTGCCACTTCTGGTTAAGCCGGAAGTAAACAAAAATGGTCAAACATGGGTTAAAAAGTTGAAGTACTGTCTCATAGATGCTCACAAAATTTCAAACTGATATTTTAAAAAACAAAGAAAAAAGTGAGGCGTACATTAGTCCGTGGTCACCCGGTATAAAATAATTCCGAAAATCCTGGTTTAGTATAACCGGTGTCTTTACCTGGAAAGACAAAATATTTTTAAAATACCTGATGAGTAGGTATATACTTTGTAAAATACATAAATAGGTACTTACTTTCATTATCGTCTTGACTAATACTAGCTCCAAACATTACGAACACCACAAAAGAAAGAATTATAAACCTCACCATCTTAACTTTTACTTTACTTTTAGAGTATAGCAAATCGAACTTATATATAGTTGAAGACTATATTTAATATATATGTATCAACGTATCAGTGTCAGTTATTTGCATTTAAACGAACATAAAGATACCAAAAAGCTAATTTTTTTACTGATAAAAAACGGGTTGAATTTAATTTTCAAAAATAAATTAGAAATATGTATATGACTAATATGTGTTTATATAAACAGTCCCGTGGATTTTAATTTATATTAATAAGTGAACTGATACAGTATGTGGGTCAAAGATAAATAAATTTTAATTAAAACTATATTCGTCCCGATATCATTTAATTGTTAATATTATATACAAAATAATTTTGGCCACTACCTTTCAGGGACCGATGAACTGATGATGTATGTGGGTCAAATAATAATAATAATAATAACGTTTATTATTTACCACATGTATACATATATAAAAACAAAATTAAAAATCACAAAGGTAAGGCAAATAAAAGCACGCATTTCAGACTTCTGAAGTCCAGATTCTGTTCTACCAATGCGGCTATAAACTAATATTAAGACATTTTGGCAAGTAGCTAGTTAATAAAAATACAAGAATAAATGCTAGAATATTAAAAAATGACGACACGAAAGGAAAGAAGGGAGAAAGAAAAGGAAAGAAGGAAGAGTAAGGCTGAGAGTAATTTAAATGCTATTGAGAATTAAGTAACTGAGTAGTAATGTTTCTTTTAAAACTTTGTAATGACGTAGAAATTTGTAATAAATCTGGAGGCAACGAATTTATATTTAAAGCAATGTTATAGGAGAAGCATCTCTTAAATATTTCAGTTTTATGGCGCGGAATCGTTAAGGTTTTCCTGCGTAAATTCAAATGGTGTACATGATATACAGATAAGGAGGTGATTTAAATTTAAGTAATTTATAATAAAAGCAAAGGGCATGGAGCTTACGTCGGTTATACATATTTCGCCATGAAATTTCTTTAAGTTTGTGGGTTACCCTGTCTCTCCTCTTAATACTAAAGATAAATCGAATACAGCTGTTCTGCACTTTTTGAACTCTTCGTAAGTCATAACTATCCAAACATGGACCATATATATGATCGCAATGATTAAAATGTGATAATATTAATGAATCACAGAGCTCCTTTTTAGTGGATTGATCAATGTAGTGTCTGTGCGGAAACAATGATTTCAGAGAGCAGCATGTTTTTTAAGATTCTAAAACAAGCCCTAAACTTTTTTCACTTTCTACTACATTTAAACGTTGATTTTCTATGCTTATAGCCATATCTGGCTTTATTTCATTAAGAATATTTTTATTACCAAATAAGAGAACAACCGACTTAGATGGATTCAAATTTAGCATGTGTTTAGAGGATATTTTAAGCAATTGGTCTAAATCGAAGTTAATTTTAATAATGGCTTGATTATAGTCAGAAGGTTTAAAAGATAAATACAGCTAGGTATTGTCGGTGTACAGATGGTACTGACAGTATTTAAAATGTGTATGGAAAGTGCATGTATAGATACTAAATAAAAGAGGTCCTAAAATGCTGCCTTGAGGAACCCCAGAATCAACTTTAAGAAAATCTGAATAATTTTGATCAATTTTTACACGTTGAAATCTATTGGAGAGAAATGATTGAATCAAACATTATTAGTTTGACGCATTTACCGAAAACCCTATATAGTGTAATATAGAAATTAATATTTTATGATTTAAAAAATCGAATGCTTTACTAAAATCCAGTAAAATTAATGCTGTGATTTCGTTATTGTCTCGAGCGGAAAAGATATCGTCATTAACATCCGCCATTGCCGTCGCGCAACTATGTTTAGGGCGAAATCCGGATTGTTTCGTTGGTAAAATATTATTTAGATTAATATGTATGCGTATTTGAGTTTCCAGCACTCTTTCTAAAATTTTTGAAAACGTTGGAAGTATGCTTATTGAACGAAATTGTGTTAAATCCTTCGGAGAACTAACTTTAGGAAGGGGTGTGACAATAGCTTTTTTCCAAATGTCAGGAAAATATTCATGAAGAATACATTCATTAACAATGTCTGTTATAAAACCAATAATATGAGGGCAGCACAGGGAGATTAAAGTTATATTAATATCATCTGTGCCCGCAGCTTTACTTTTAATTTTCATTATAATTTGAAGAATATCATTGTCCGTTACAGTATTAAAAGTTAACAAGGAATTCAGATTATTTTTAGTGTTATTTAAGAAAAAATTTAGTAGATCGTTATTTACCGAATTATTTGTTTTGGTTGAATTTATAAAAAATGAATTAAATTTATTTGTATCTTTAAAAACCTGCGGAATTTCCATTGTGTTTACTGGCCTCAGTTTATTAAGCTCTTTCCACTTATCTTTTATGAAACTATTTTGAAAGGTATGCCTATAATAAGCTTTTTTCTCTAATGTAATTAAATTCCTTTACCGTTTATAATAATCCCATTTGCTAGGCTAGATTTAAAATCACGAAAGGCTTCATCTCTTAATTTCTGCATGCGTTTAATATTTTCTGTGATCCATGGCTGGAGAGGTATATTGCGTTCAGTAAGGTGCTTAACAGGTGCATGCTTATTAAATAAGGCCAATATACTATTATTTAAAAAGTTTATCTTTTCGTCAATATTTTCAATATTATATATTTCATTAAATGTTATTGCTTCCAGGTCCCTTTGAAACAAATTTATATCAATATTTTTTAGTGATCTATATAGTATTTTATTAGGTGGTTTAGGGTCGCAAGAATAGTTAATTTGACAGAAATCTGAGCAATGGTCAGAAAACTGGCAATCAACAACACCTTTATTCACAACTTTATCGCAATTCGTGAAAATAAGATCAATTAAAGACTGAGTTCTATAGGTAATTCTAGTCGGCTCTAAAATAATTTGTTCTAAATTAAAGGGTTCCACAGTTTGCCAAAGCTGCCTTGTCAAAGGGCTTTCATAATTTAAGTTATCCGTGTTAAAATCGCCTACGCAAGAAATGTTTTCATATAAGGAGGAAATATTAATTAACGTGTCTTCGAATGTATTTAAAAAAGAGGCAATTTTAGAATTTGGAAGTCTATAAATAGTGCCAATAATAATTTCGTACTTTTTTAAAAAAATTTTTATCCAGATATTTTCTAAAAATCAAAGTTAACATCATATTTGAGATCGTCTTTGATATAAACAGCCACACCTCCCCCTCGACGGTCCTGTCTGTCATTTCTTTCTAAATTATAGGTTTGTAAATTAATTGCCTCATTAGAGATATCTGAACGTAACCAACTCTCTGTGACACCTATGAACTCAAAGTTTTTGTTTTCGTAATACTCCTTAAAATTGTCGAAATGTGAAATTATCGAACGAACATTGATGTGGGTTATACTAAAAGACATTTAAAAACTCTCAGCACAGAAGAAGAAAAGGTAAGGAATTTAGAGAAGAACGATATAAATGAAGGAATGTAGAATTTATATAATATATATAAAATTTGAAAAAATATATCCACCAAAATAAGATTTTAAAAATAAACCTACAATATCTTTGTTGTACGAGAACCAAAAAAAAATCCTAGTATATTCTAACCAAAAAAAAAATCATCACATAGGCATCAATTATTAGTAAAATGAGTCTAATAAAATGATATTAAGTAAAATACGTAATTTTATCCAGCAAAGCACAATATAAGTGTCTTGAGGAAAACACGCAATTATGAATTAGATGTCCACAACATGTACTCAAATGAAAAAAAAAATTATAAATCATAACATCCTAACACTAACTTCTCAAAAAAAAAACAGTGAACGAACGTTTTGTAAATAAAATAACATAAGTTATAATATTCTGCATGTTCCCAAATCATTTATGGTTTTACCGCAAAAAATAATAAAGTACTTTGTATATATACCTAAATATGAAGGGTATTGAGACATAAACATCATACCTTGTTGTGAAATCCCCTTTGTAAAAATAATCCTATAATGTATTTAAAACATCTAGATCGCTTATACGATGAACTATATCACTTTTATCTTTCACATAAATATTTTCTTGTGAGCACCACACTGATCTAGCACTGAATTTTTGAACAGATTTCTTCATTAAAGAAAGACGAAACTCAGTTGGGTCCTCTTGCACAGAAATGCCCGTCGTTCTTAATAATTTCCGATTTTTAAGTACCGAGACACGACTAACATCATTTGCAAACTGCACTAGGATAGCCGGTGGCTTATCGCCCGGATTTTTTGCGGAGATGCGGTAGGTTTTTCTAATATCGGAATCTTTAATATTACACAAGGCATTTTTTTAATATTTTCGTTCTCTTCCTGAGCGACGCCAAATATGCGCACGTTTAAACTGCGCGATGATTGCTCGCATGAATCCAACATGGCTTCCAGAGTTCTATTTTTCTCTTGGAGGACTTCCACTTGATTGTTTAGAGTTTTTACCATATATCTAAAGCTGGACATTTCTTCCTTTACTCTATCCGCAACCTGCTGGGTTAGTTTTTCCTCGAAGTGTTCCTTCAAGGTAGATACAATAAGACCCTTAATTTTGTCAAGGTCGGCCGCAGACAGCACCATGATAACAAAATTTTCTTTTAACTTACGTTAGTGTAGATATTAACCCAATTCCTCTATTGCGTTCGCACTAAGTCACAGAAGACACTAGAAAAACCTCTTTATTTTAGTCTAAATACAGTTTTTCGTACAAAATAATTGAAAAAAGCAGGAGCGGGAGTATAGTGAATGTTAGTTACTCGAACGTCATCTCCTTAACTAACTTAATATAGATACATTTTAATTAGAACCAAAGAAGATTATATGACTCGGCGTAGCTTATGATATTCTTTGCTTGAACTATATTCTTCTGTTCTTATGCTGTTAATATTACATATTATTGTGAACAAACAATACAATTTTGACTACTAACTTTCAGGGGCGTAAATAGCGAGTTTTCAAATTTCTTAGAGATAAACCATTTTAAGTGTAAAAGAGGAAATAAAAAAAAGATGATTTTCAGTTTGTACACAAAAAATGGAGCAAATCGAATAAACGGTTTATAATTTTGGGGCAGGTACCTAGCTTGCAAATGTATTTTTCTGCTTCTTCCAAAACAGATGGCCTCTGTACGCTGCTGGACACATTTATTATTTATCCATTAAAACCAAACCCATAAAAATCGGTTAAAAATTCGTTTAAACTTTATCAGCCGGATTCACTAAAAAGGTTTAAGAGTTTTACTAGATCTAGTTAACAATGTTATCATGTACATTAAAACTTTTAATTCTCCAGTTTTGTTTTGTTAGTATTTAGAAAAATTATTTGATTCATTGTTGCATATGTCAGCTTAAATCTGTAAAGGCGGACTCAAACGACTGAGCCAACTTGACAAATACACTAATAGTGTAGTTCACGAACTCAAAATGGTGTTAATTCTTGCCACTGCTAGTAAAAATATGAGAAGACTCATTAGATGCCGAATGATCTTTCCTTTTATTAGGAATAGTGAAGTGTGACCCAATTTAGTTCAGTACATGGTCATTTAGTAACGTATATTCTATTTTCAAACATTTTTATTGGGCTCCATTTTGTTCCATAATATTGGATGCCTACTAATATTTTACCAGTTTCTACTTATGCCACACTTGATTTTGGGCATAATATAAAATAAATTTAATAAGTAATCTTTACATTGACACACACCGCCATTTTGATACGTCATATTTAATTCGTAACAGGTTATCCCTATATCACATTTAATTTTTCTGCAAAATTTAAATTCAATTGAATAAGTTTTTTTACGTTGATTTTTTAAAAATTTTATTTGGCAGCCATTTTGTTCTGTCATCTTGAATTCGTACCACAACATTATCAGTTTATCTCTATATCACACTTAATGCTTGAACAAACTTTGAAATTAATCTAATAATTAGTCTTTTCAGGCTGATTTTTTTAAATATTTTATTAGGCCGGCATTTTGTTTTGCTGTCTTATATTCATACTAAAATGTTACCAGTACATTACTATGTAACACTTGACACTTGTGCAAAATTTGAGGTAAATTGGATAATTAGCTTTTTAATAATAATTTTTTAACGTTTCAGTACGCCACCATCTTGTTCGGGCATATTGAATTTTTACCAAAATATTACCAGGTCATCCCCATATGACCCATAATGTTTGATTAAAATTTGAAGTCAATCCGATAAGTAGTTTTTAAGCTATACAACGAACTGACAGACGGACAGACCAACCCACAGAGAGACCGACGGAATTGGTAAAACATATTTTTTGATATCTAAAGACGCTAAAACGTGAAGACATGTTAAACCTAAGAGGATGATTTTTTTCATGATTACACACATTTTATTTGGCCGACATTTTGTTCCTCCATCTTAAATTAATACCACAATTTTACTAGTTCATCTCCATACCACAGTTAGTCATGGCACACAATTTAAAATCAATCCATTAAGTAGCTTTTTTAGGCTCAATTTTTAAATATTTCATTAAGCCACCATCTTCGATTCGTACCAAAATTTAACCAGTTAAATCCTATATAATTAATCATCGAGATTGAGTGGTTTGAGATATATTAGAGAAGTAGTTTTTTAGTAATGTTAACAGGTAATCCCCATAGGACCCTTAATTTTTGACCAAAATTTGAAGTCAGCCGGGTAAGTAGACGTACTGACCGACGAAAATGAGAAAATGTTTTTCGGCATGTAGGAACCCTGAAACGTAAAGATCTAAAAAAATCTCAGAAGGTGATTTTTTTCCGATTACAGTACTTCCCTTTTACGAGTAAAGTAATAACTAATAACAAACTAAGATTTTAAAAAAAAAATCTCAGAGGAAGAAATTTCCATTAAAAAAACTCTATTATTACTAATTTTAATTTAATGTCGCGAATGGAGCTCCGCGCGGCGAGCGCTAAGCTGTTACGGCTAATTGACAATTAACATCTGATTTTTTTGATCTAACAAAAAACTAAAATTAACAAAATTGGATCTTCAAATTGTTCGTAGCAATGTTGTAAAAGTGGATATAGTGGGTTGTAAACTTTAAAATATGTAACATTTTAGGTTTTACTCTTGTACATACCACCTAATCTACCAATAACTGAATTCGTGCCACTGGTTTTCTCTAATATAAATTGTATTATACATAGGGAACTACTTCCACTGGTCGTTGAGTTGTATATTTCTATTTTCTATATCACAGACCAAGTATACGAACTTCCCACTACTTTATGACATGGTCCTGAATATAGAATGGGCAAACCTTTATGTAATGATTGATATGAATGAGGAGTATAATATGCTCTGTAAGTCTTTGTTTGACATAATTGATTTTGATCATAGATCTGTGATTCGGAAAAGAACATTTCTTATTTGGTTTATCCCAGAATTAAATGTTTAAAACTTAAAACAAAGAACATGTATATAACTTAACCAATCTCAGTCCGACTTCCACCAAAGACAATATAGAGATCTTCGAAGTAAACTTTAAAAAATAATCGATGTGGCATACAGGAATGATCTTTCAAACGTGGATTATTCAATTTAAAATGATCCACCACAAACTCTTCCAATTCTTTGTCTGACGTGCTTAAATTTGGAAGTTCTGAGGAGAGTGTTGCCAATACTTTTTCGAAGTTTTTAGTAGTGTTTATAGCACATCATCCGGTCGTCCTCCTAGTAATATTTTAACTTCGAATTCAAAAGTCAGACCTCAAAACAAACTCTATCAATGGCCATTGAAAAACTATAAAATAAACCTACCTGTGGCCCCAATAATATTTATTGTTGTAAAAGATTGTAATTGTGCCCTACTTAAGCCTTTATATTTTATCTTTAACTTATCTTTAACGTCGAATACTTTTCGAGAAAAAAACCAGAATCACCCCAGTATTTAATGTGGTGATCCTCATGACATCAAAATTATAGGCCTGTGTCCATACTGCCAGCTTTTGTAAAAGTATTTGAGATGCAAGTGTATGACTGTATTTTTCCTCATTAAAAATATGATTTCTATAAATAAACACGGTTTTTTCAGCCATCACAATACTATTAGCAATTTAGCTTGCTTTACTCAATTTATTGGTCACGGATTGGACAATCAAATGCAGGTTGATGCGATCTACACTGATTTGTCTAAGGCGTTCGATCGAGTGTACCATTCAATATTTCTGCCCAAGTTGACTAGCCAAGGTTAAATAATGGTTTGATCCTTTTTTAAATCATATTTGAAAGAACGATGGCAGTATTTGGAAATTCATTGACACAAATCTTCCAGGTTCTAGGATTCAAGCGGCGACCCACAGTGTTGTAACCTTGCCCCATTTATTTTCTCATTGTTAATGAACATGTGATAGTATCTCAAACGATAGTATCTTATTTACAGACGATCTAAAGTTGTTCCGTACTATTGTAGATCAAAATGATTATTTGATTCTACAATGGAATCTATTCAGCACTAGTGTGATACTAATAATCTGAATATTGCTAAATGTCCTATTCTAATAAGATTAATAAAAATTTGTGGGTACTGATATTATGCCTTCATATTCAGGATATTTGTACAATTGAAACAAGATACGGTATATCCCCCAAGGGATGTCGATCAGTTGAAGATCATTGAACAATTTGAATTACCTTCCTTTATTGGAAAGTCGAAGAAATTAGTTTTTGGTTAATTTCCTTATGAAATTATGCAAATCTCATATCGATTGCCCTGATTTGCTATATCAGGTTAACTTCCATGTCCCTCCACGATTGGTTAATTCTTCTCCTGCATTTCACCTACCTACTACTGCAACCAACCAACTATGAATATGAATATTTTCAACAGAACTTGTAATCAAGTTATAAAGATGTTAAAGCGTATATTTTTAAAGCTTTTATTAACATTTATAAACATATATTAAATAACTTTTATACTCTGAATTCATATTAAATATTAGTATAATATTTTTTCTTTGTTTATTACCATTTATTAACTTAGGTTAATTGTGATGGACTAGCACGCTGATTAGTGTATTCAATATTAATTTTTACTGTATAAAATTGTCTTATAAATGGAGTATTTGATAGGCAATACAGAATAAATAAATAAACATTTCTGTTTTGTTTTGTTACATTCAATAATTAGTAACTAATAAATTAAAACAATTGAAAACATCGCAATATTATAATCTCATATAATATACTTGTTAGTCTCCACAAAGCGAAATAATTTTAGTGTCGAAAACTCTAAAAAAACTGTTAACTGGTGAATTTGTTTTGCATCTCTGTTTTAAATATATTATATAGATTCGTTGCGTGTGCCGCGTTCCTAGTGATGAATAGTTCTTATTTTATCGAAATTAAAGCAGAAAAACAGTATAAGAAACAAATGATTCGGATTATTTTGGCGAGACGTTTGGGGGCAAATTGCATATTGTGTGATTATGTGCCACTTTTGCCATATTTGCCGACAACGCATGGCAAATAGACTAATGCCAAATATTTGTACGAGTAGCCAGTCAAACATGACAAGTGATGATTTTTAGTCAAGAACCGCATTCGTTTTAAGTCCAGTTTACTGTCAAGTTGGACCTGGTATTTTAAACCTCTTTAGTGAATACAGCATCCAACATTTATAGTAATTGACGTAAAAATATTGAAATAGTCGCCATATTTATAATATTTATTAGGTACCTAGTATATCATAATCATAAAAAATGTTTTGTCCCTTGTTATTTGTAAGGCCTTTTTTAACTTCATATATAGGTATACATGTTACCATACTATAGGACTTTTACAACGTTTCAAACATATGCAGTTTCTGAGGCAGAAATGAGTGACACGTTAACATTAATTTGAAAAAAAACATTTATTTCTTCACTTATAAGTAACCAAATTAATAATATATACAAAAAACTTTGTGAAATGGCAACCCTTTTTCTTCTATCTCTTTAGCATGTTTTCTTCGAAAGTCCCACAAAAAATGGTCAATTAATATGGAATTAATTTTCTCTTCTCCAAATTTCTGATTCACATATTCTTTTAATAGTTCAACAGCACGTATTGAGCAGCCTCTTATTTCTTGTTCTTGAGGGTCTCCATTTTCCAAAATTGTGTTTTCTTTTAGTTTATCATTTAAAGGTTGGCTGTATTCTAAAATTCCATACCACAGAAGGGTCTGAGGTACCCTATAATCTGCAAACATAGTAATTTCATCAAGATCTTTAAAATATCCTAAATTTTGCCCTTCAAAACATGCCCAGATATCTCCAATCAATATTTGAGCTCTCTTATAAAAAGAAACCTTCTTGTTTTTGAATGTAGCTTCATCTCTAAAACATTTAAAATTGTCCACAATTAAATGAAGCAATTTTTTTGCACTATTTTCGGCTTTTTTAACAACATTCTCAAATGATCCCTCAAAAGTCTCTAAAAGCACGGATCCTACCTGATGTAAACATTTTACTCTTTCAGTCAATAAAGATATTTCTATCTTCGTGTCACTACGCAAAATTGTTTTCAGCTGTTCTTCAGTTATGGTAGAATAAAATTTTGGATTCAAAATATTGACTTTTTCCTTTAGTGCACGGTTAATAGCTGCACACAAAGCATAATATCCGGTGTAGCCATCGACCCGCCATCCTTTAAAAAAAAAATATAATTTTAAATAAAATATTATGGTAAAACCAGATAGTTATTGGTTGTAGGTTTAAGAAAAACTAAAAACTATCAAGTCAATAAAAGGTACATAAAACATAAAAAATAAAGAGAAAAAATATAATTTCCATAATAAAAAATAATCTTGTTAGAGGCAACATATCAAAGTGTAGTCTTAATTATTTTTTGGTGGTTTTAAGAATAAATACTCAACTAAAAATTGGATATTAATGCGAATGTATAAGCAGAGATCCACTCAGCTCTATATTTCCAAGTTTACAGCATCTAGAGAACTTCCGTGAGCTATATGGAACTATGCTATATCTCGGATGATAAGACTAGTACTTGGATGTGTGACCACCCGAGGAATACCGGGCTGGGTCAAGAGGCGGAGATAACGATAGGTAGTAATTGTTGTAGAGATACAATAACGACAAAGGACCGAGGCAATACTACGCGATCTCTATAAAAGGTACCGTGACGTTTCGGTACTTGGAGGACGTCGACGGAAACTCCGACTCCTAGTAGCGGCTATTCAGGTGAAGTAGTTGAAGTGCTACTTCAACTACTTCATTTAATCGATAGAAGGAACAAGATCAGAGAGATGTATTAAATGTAGGGCAGCCAAGGTTTGACTTGACAATTTCCGCAAAAAAAGAAATAAAAAAAGTGGCAGAACATGGAATGTAAGTTTTAAGTCATTCTGGTTTTCGGCGTACAAATGGTTATATAGTAGTCAAATATTACAAACATTGTTTTGCTGGTTTTGTTTACTCTTTTCCAATAAAAATTCAGTGTGGAATAAGGATGTGCAAGTATGTTAAATATATGAAGGTCTTTGCATAAACATGAAGACTCGGTGGAGCATTTAAAATGCGAAGTAATGCTACAAATATTTGTACAAAATGAAAGCACTCTAGCTTACGTTTTAAAATGCTAAACTGTATAAAATACATTTTAACGAAAACGTCCGATTAAATAGACCATTTATGTGCTTGGTAATTGACGCAGTTTTATATCTTGCAAAACAAGAGTTAGCCTCCCGCGGCGATGATGAGAACAGCGAGTCAATAAACAGGAGGAATTTTAAAGAGCTTTTAGGTTTATTAATATCGAGAAGTTCCCAAGAACTAAAAGATCATCACGAAAAAATTAAAAATATTTTTACTTGCTATTCAAAACGAAATAATTGAAAGCATTTCTGATTATTTAAATGATCATCTAAAAAATGAAATAATGAACACAGTTTTTTTCTGTGCAAGTGGATGTCACCACTGGTATTACGCAGACCTCCCAGTGCTCCATAATTTTAAGATACGTTAATTCAGAAGGTTCAATAGTCGAAAGATTCTTAGGATTTTATAATGCCAACTCCGATAGAACGTCGGAGAATTTATATTCTCTATTGGATCAAAGTTTGGACCAATTTGACTATAAACATAAATTAATAGGGCAATGTTACGATGGCGCAAGTGCGATGTCTGGGCATCTAAATGGCCTTCAAAAAAATAAAAGAAACAGCCCCGCAAGCTGTATTTGTCTATTATCCAAGCCTTAGTGGTATTCCCTCATTTTTTCATCACTCAGCCAAACGAACGGATGCACTTACATCTGCATCTACGAGGCGTATACCAACAATTACAGAAACTCGTTGGTTTTCAAATTCGAAGTTAGTAAATGGGATTGTTCAAGACTGGATCAAATTAAAAGACGTCTTTGAATTTATTATGAACTGTGACAAATCTGATGAAAAATCAATCCGGCTTGCGAAAGGATTTTTAGGTGAGATGAACGATTTTGAATTCACGTTTCTGACATTAATGTTTAATGACATTTTCTCAATCACGGACATACTATTTGATGTTCTTCAAAAAAAATCGCTTGACATTCATTTTTGCATATCCAATATAAAACGCTGTCGTGAGGCGCTCTGTAAAAAAAGAAATAAACATTTCTTTAATATCATATTTAATAAAACAAATTCTATTACAGAAATAAATCATTACAAACGTAAGCTTGCTAAGCTTTCACCTGAAGAAATTAGGGCTAAGTATAGAACCCTTTTTTATGAAATATTAGACCATATTTTTATGGAAATGACACTAAGATTTCAAGACTGTGAAAAACTTACATTTTTATGTTTGGCAGATTCTGCTAAATTTTCCGAATATAATTTAAATTTTTCGACTCTTCAACGACTTAAAAATGAGTAATTGGAATATGTCGCTGCAAGAGCAAGTGAAAAACATTAATGAAAATAAAGATTTTTTTTACCGAAGTATATAAACAGTTTTCCCTTATTTTCACAATACCATCGACAAGTGCTTCAGTGGAAAGAAGTTTTTCTTGCCTCAAACGAGCGTGTAAAAACTTATTTAAGAAATACAATATCTCAAGAAAGACTTACTTCTCCAAGCAATATTTCGATTCAAAAGGAATTTCTGGAGGAGATTAGGGCAACTCATACATTTTATGAGGATGTTATAAATAAATTTGCTGCTATGAAGGATAGGAGAATTGATTTAGTATACAAAATTTAGGTAAGTCGTAAAAAAATATCTACCCCCTCTACATATAAAAAAATTCTGGAAAAAAAATTATTGCGATATTTTCTTGCTTCATTTGCACTTCTCTTACTTTTTCACCCGCGAGCCGCCACTGCCGACTCCTCTAATTGGAGTCACTAGAAATGGACACAACGGTTTATTGCATTATTCTTAGGCCTCAAACGTTCGTGGTGTATCGAAACATTAAAAAAATCTTTGCCAACACAAAATGTATTCACTGATATAAACAACAATAACATTATATACAATGTGTAGCATATTTTTTGTCAAAATATATTCACATTTAAAATATGCTTTATCGTCAAAGTTAAAATCTTTGACCATAAAGCAAAACGAAGATAAAATGGCAGCAAATTTATAAGAAATATAATTAAAATATAGGCAAGCACAAAAATTAAATATTAATTAAACAATAAATATATGTAAATATAAAAATATTTAAAAAATATTACACAGATAAATGTAGTAATCGGATAGCCCTAGTAGTAAATGAACACTTACTAAATTAAACTATGTAGAAGAGAAAAATTCCCCTAACTGGTAACTGCCTCATTATATTATCCGAATTTTTACAGGCTTCTTAAAAGATTTAATAGTTGAACCAGTTTTTGTATTAATAATGAGGTGGTTATACATTTTTATACTCTGATTAAATATTGAGTAACTAGTCAGAGTGAGAGTTGGAATAGGCATTGAAAGAGCTTGGAACTGGTGTGTGTCATGGTGATAATCATGGGCCGTCGGTACATTGTTCTTTGTTTAAACACCAAACAGATCCTCTCCAGAATAAATAATAATTCAAGAAGAGTCAATATCCTGTTATATATGATCAAAAGACTGCAATGATCTCTATACAATGAGGATATAAAGTCCAGGCCCTATAACTTTTGAACCAACCCACATGTCGCTGAACTGTGGAGGGAAAGAGGGGGGGGTTGAGTGACATCTTTTGATGCCTTTTCTACCCTAATTCATTCCCAAAATAAAGGAATATTAAAATTACCTGTTTCAAAATTGCGGCCATTCATAAATCTACGATAAAGTTAAAAATTCATAAAAACGTACAAAACTAAAGTATTATATTTCCCACGCAACCCATGATTAAAAAGTTTTCTAGTTACGGGTGTTCCAAATTTCAATATTATTCAAATTATCTTCTTCATAAAACATCCTGTATCTACAAAAGTATTATTCTTAGCCCACACAATCATAAGAAGATTTCATTTAAAGATCACGTGAGGTATAAAATACTTAAGTTTTGTCTTTCATGTCTCATAAAAACGCTCCAAATTTTGCACCGTTACATAGATTGGTTCAAAAGTTAAACCCGGAGTTTATGTTCTCACGGGATATATCCAACCTTGCATATGTTACTGCACGTTTCTGTAAAACAAACAAACAAGGAATTCAACACATAATTACTAGTATCATGTAAGAATCAGTGGCGGCTCGTCAGGGTAGGCCTCTGAGGCCGCGCCTCACCCCCAAAATAAAGGAAAAGAGAATTTTTTTATATAACTTTTTATCTATTACCAATTAGAAATATACTTTTTAACAGTTTTACGACATAATAACATTAAAAAAAAAAACAAAATATAATCCCATAATAAATATTTTAGAAAATAAATTCTGACCACATCAAAAAACCGACCGTGCAATCCGTGCAAACCCATTCCTAAAGAAAGTGCTCTCGAATGAGGCGAAATAATTTTAGCTTGGAAAGTTTCGACTTCTGACCTATTTATCAACGGCCGGTGCCGATGCCGGCGAGTCACCTGATTACGACAGAGCGGGATGGTGATTGCCAATGCACGCGT
Organism: Kuschelorhynchus macadamiae; assembly: GCA_030620095.1. Taxonomy (NCBI): domain Eukaryota; kingdom Metazoa; phylum Arthropoda; class Insecta; order Coleoptera; family Curculionidae; genus Kuschelorhynchus; species Kuschelorhynchus macadamiae. The sequence continues at coordinate 1,281,915 of JAUTXW010000005.1, read as the reverse complement.
TTTCTATTGCATTCTTGAGGCGATAAATCTGTAGCTTGGATATGCTTTTATTGGTTATTTAAATCATATGACTAGCGAAATATTCCAACGGCTTCTTTTTACGTGGTGCGTGCGGCTGAGGAAGAAATAGGAAATAGATTGCGATAATCGCTGATTGAGGGCGTTCTGTCTTTTAAGGTGAATAAATACGCGTGAGTAAGTTTTTGTTTTGTTTTGATTTGGTAAGTTGGACCGTTCCATTTTTTGTATTTGCTTTTTGCTTTTGAAATGAATCCTATTCACGACATTATTGCTTCATTAATTGAAACGCCTTTTTTAAGATGAAGCGAAACTGAAAAGAAACAGATATTAGGTAGCCGTCCGACGCCGAAAATTTTAGCAATATTTAACGATAAGAGGCAAGGTAAAAAATATTCAAGAACTTTTCAAATATCTTGGTACGAAACTTATAGGTGGCTATGCGGAAGTATTTATAAAGAAAGCTTATATTGTTGGCCTTGTATTTTATTAGGTTGCGTCAAAAATAATTGGAGTTCAGGGGGCGGATATTCAGATTTAAAAAATTTTTCACGAACAGTAAAATCGCATGAAAGTTCAAGAGAGCATATTAAAAATTCGGTAGCACTTATAAGACTGGAGTAAAATAGGGCGACTATTGCGGATGCACTACAAGAAAATGCAAGTCTTAATAAAATTGTTTATAATGAAAATGTTCGAAAAACCCGTTTATTGTTAAATTATTTAATTGATGTTACTATTACTTTGGGTAAACAGGACTTGGCATTTCGAGGTTATAATGAAACAACAGATTCTTTTAACCGTGGCAATTTTAAGGAAATATTTGCATGCTTAATAAAAAGAAATGCCGAACTTACTGAACATTGTGCTAAATTTAGTAATATTTTTACGGGACAATCTAAGACTATACAAAATGAACTAATTGGTTGCATACATGACTATATTCAAGAATATATAAAAAAAGAAATCAATGCCACCGATTGTTGTTTTTTTGGCGTAATTGCGGATGATAGTACTGATATAACAGAAAAATCACAGTGTTCGATAACAGTTAGGTATGTGACCAACGGATCTTTAAAAGAAAGATTTTTAGGATTTTTTGACGTTAGCGATAATAGAATAGCAGAGAGCCTTTTTCATTTAATACAAAACAGCTTAGAGCCTTATGACTTTAAAAATAAATTGGTCGCGCAGTGTTACGATGGGGCTAGTGTTATGGCAGGTGAAATAAATGGGCTTCAAACAAAAGTTAGATCTAATGCTCCTTTAGCTATGTTTACTCATTGTTGCGCCCACAGATTAAATCTAGTTTTACAACAGGGAACAAAACTGATTACCCAAAGTCGTATATTTTTTGCCACTTTATTAGGAATACCAAATTATTTCCACCAATCACCAAAACGGTCTTTTGTGCTTAATCAGATAGTAGGTAAAAGAATTCCGTGAGCTGTAGAAACGCGATGGTATACACGGTCTAAAATTTTAAACTTAGTGGCTAATGAATGGGACAATTTAATTATAGTATTTGAAACTATTATTAATGACTTAAGTTCTGGAACAGAATCTATTAATGGTGCAAAAGGATTTCTAAAGCATTTTAATGATTTCGAATTTTGCCTTTTAACGCATATTTATAAACAAATTTTTAGTTGCACTGATGTACTGTTTCAAATATTACAGTTAAAGCATTTAAATATAAATTACTGCATTTCGCAAATAAACCTTGCCAAGCAACGAATTATTGAATTTAGAAACGAGGACCATTTCAAAGAACTTTTCAATATTGCTAAAAAAGCCACTATTCTGCCAACTAACACACGTCGAGGGCAATGTTCTAGCGACTTTGATTTTTGACAGAGATAGATTAAAGAATGAGCTTTCGGTATTGTATAGGGATGAACAATTTTCAAATTTAGATGTCGAAAAAAGTCTAGCTTTGTTATTTAAAGATTTTAAAGCAATTTTTGCGGAAGCATATAAGCTTTTTAATTTAGTTTTAACTATTCCCGCAACAAGTGTATCGGCCGAACGAAATTTTTCATGTCTTAAACGGATCAAAACCTACCTAAGAAACACAATGACACAAGAACGACTTTCGGGTTTAGCAATGATGTCAATAGAGCAGGAATTACTGTCAGAACTTAGTGAAGACCAAAACTTTTACGACCAAATTATAGATAAATTTGCAACCTTAAAAGACAGACGTATAGATTTAATGTACAAAAAGTAGTGTTTTTATCTTATTTCATACAACTATTTATTTTAAGTTTTAATAAACTAAATTATGTTTTTATTATCGCAATCACCGCTATATTTTAGTGATAGGTGTACATATTTTACTTGTTTTGTTTACTTTTTATTTACTTTTTTTAGAGTTTATTTTTTTAGTTTTTAATGGTTTAGTAGGGCTATTGGCGATGACCTCCATTAAAAAAAAAAAGGTCAACGCGTCGCAGAACCTCATGGGTGACGTGGAAATTTATTCACATTTAAACAAAATTAACCTCATGTAGCCTCACCCTTCAATATACTCACGAGCCGCCACTGGTAAGAATGTGACTCCATCATGCAAATGCAACTCTATTTTTTTGTTTGTAATGATCAACTTTGAATTGAGTTCCTTTCTCAACCCATAAAAGCCAAAAATTCAAATATAAATATTGTTGATATTTATTACTGACATAATTAGAAAAACAACAGAACCGAACTTTTGATTTGTCTAAATTTTATAATTTAATCAGTAGTTTTTATTTTAATAATTAGCCATTAAATCGCCAAAGAATAATAATTTTGTATTAACAAAATTTCTTTAAACAGAGAAAGTAATTTAAACATAATTTTTGTATGTTACTAATTATCATAAAAAATATGAATTATTTGAAGAGAATCCTTGTTTTGTGACGTATGATTAAGTAAGGGCTTGTCAAAGACTGGGGGGAGGGGTCAAAAATACGTGAACTTTGCGTGTATTTTTAGAAACATATGATAAGTATTCGCAGCCACTTTCAAATGAAAAATTATTTTGCGATTGTTAAGCAGTTGTCTTCGGTGGTCATTACCAAAGTTTTCTGATTAATGATGAATTCATGCTGCTGGTGTCTAATTATTCTGTTTTTATTTGTCATATTTTAAGAACACATTCTCGTAAAATTTTCTTGTGTGTGTACTGAAATTTCTGTTTTGCGATCCATATTATTTATTAGCTACATTAATTAACAACATGCGTTAGGTCGCAAAGAAAGATCCTTGAGGTCCCTTACGTTTTTTCAAATCAAAGATAAAAACGAGTTTTTGTATGCTTTTTTTATGTAGTATGGCTGTACCTTGATTATAATTATCATAGATTCAGAGTAATTATAGAGAGATCCCTGACTTCTAATTTCTCAATTTATTTAATCCATCCTTCCTTATACTGTACTATAAAAGACCTAAAATGTATCAAAAACGGGAATATTTAAAAACATATGATATACAGGGTGTACCGAAAAACGTGAGAAATATCTTTTTTCAAATCGATCAACCAAAAATATTGCTAGTTTGTCAGATAAATCCTAAAACTGCTCACCATCTGAAATATTCGATCTTAAACCTAGGATGTAGGAAACAATTTTTCGTTTCTAGTAACTTAATTAAATTTAGGTGGCTGACGAATAAATTTGAGCTGATTAAAATAGTCAAGAAAGTTAACAGGCAGCAAGTCAAGGAGGCCCGGAATAAACTACCTTTACTGAAATAAATTTAGCTGCATATAAATATTTTACTGAATTGCGCTTTTTCTTGTCCCCAAGATATTTTTAAGCACAAAAGGATACACGTGATCAATTTCTAAACATTGAAGCGTGTTCTAGAAAAAAATGCTTTTTATGAAACACTTCAATCAAAATCACATTAAACTTATATTCCTAACATACTTAGATATTAAATTTAAGTAAATTTTTCTGAAAACTTGATATGTTATAGAACTTGACGCCCTGACCAAAAGCTTTAGTGGATACAACTTAATCCTAGACTGATTTTCGATATACATGGTGTCGAAATTAAAATCTTGCATTTTCCACATATGCTAGATGCCGAAAGACATGTCTGTCTTATCAATCTGCCTATCTGACAGTTCGCGATATAGCAAAAAAAATACTTACCCGATTGACTTCAAATTTTGGTCAAAATTAGGGGTTACGTGAAGATGACCTGGTAACACTTTTGTAAAAATCCAATATGGCGAAACAAAATGACGGCCTAATGAAATGTTAAAAAAGTTTTTACTAAAAAACTATTTTTAAACAATTTACCTCAAATTTTAGGCAAAAATACGTAGAAATCATCTGGTAAAATTTTGGTACGAATCCAAGACGGTAAAACAAAACGGCGGCTTAATAAAATATTTAAATATTCAGCTTGAAAAAAAAACTTAATAGATTGATTTTAAATTTTGTGCAAGAATTAATTGTGAAATAAAGATGAACTGGTAAAATTGTAGTATGAATTCAAGATGGCGAAATAAAATGGCGGCCAAATAAAAAATCACCCTCCTAGGTTTTACATATCATTTTAGCGCCTCTAGATGCGAAAAATTTGTTTTTTTAATTCCGTCGGTCTGTCTAGTTGTTTGCGGCTCGCAAAAAACTACTTACCATATTGACAAACTTTGGTAAAAAATTAAAGGTCATATGAGAAGACCTGGTAATATTTTGATAAAAAGAAGAAAGTGAAATGTTAAAAAAATATATTACTAAAAAACTAATAACTAATTCACCTCAAATTTTGCACAAAAATCAGGTATTACATAGGAATGAACTGGTAACACTTTGGTAAGAATTCAATGCAGCAAAACAAAATGGCGTCCAAATAATATGGTTAAATAATCAGCCTGAAAAAACCCTTATTAGATTAATGATAAATTTCAAAATTTGTACAAGCATTCATTGTGACAGAGATGAAATAGTATAATTATGGTACGAATTCAAGATGACAAAAGAAAATGTTGAAAAAAATCAGTGTAAAAAACCTTATTCAATTGGCTTCAATTGCAGAAAAATTAAATGTGATATAGGGATAAACTGGTATGAGTTCACCATGACGGAACAAAAATTATTTAATATATTTTAAATTATGCCCGAAAATCAAGTGTGGCATAGGTAACTGGTAAAATATTGGTACGGACCTAAAATGTTGAACAAAATGGCGCACAATAAAAATATTTCACAAAACAGTATGTATGTGTTACTAAATGATTATGTGTGGAACTAAATTGGCTCACACTTCACTATTCCAAATAAAAGGAAAAATTCATAACGAGGGAAGTTCCGTGTAAAGGAAATTTACCGATGTTTCTACTTAATATCTTAAATATCATAAAAGTAAATTGACTGTGCTCACCAAATATAAACAAATGTACTTTTTGATAGCATTTGAAACACTAAAATTCAATTTTTACTAAAAGTTCTATTACACTAAAACGGATATTGCCGATTGTGTGATGTTTATTAAAGTTAAATGGAAATTAAAGAATTGCATTAAAAATTTGTGTAAATAGTTTACAGTCGTCATGAATATCAACACAAGTTTTGTAACGTATTGCATTACCTGAAAATCTGAATTCAGTCAATCAGGTTAATAACACATTCCTGTATTCTCGTAAAATTTATTTGTGTGTACTCAAACTCGGTTTTGCGATCCATATTATTTATTAGCAATCACTCAGGTTATAGCATAGATATTTAAGTAGACACATTTAATTATCTAACAAAATGTATCAGTAAATACAGAATAGAATAGAATAATCTTGATTTCCAAAAGACATAAAAGCATTAGAATATAGTCATAAATGTGTAAAAAGTATTTTACAATGCAATATAAAAAAAATACAGATAATCATTTACAATACATTGTAAAAACAGTTAATAAAACTAATCCAGATCTGAAGGGGTACGAGTCCAATTGGCCGCTCCAGACCTAGAAGTTACATTCAAAAAACTCACTAACACTATAGAAACTATATCTCAGTAGCAAAGACTTGACCCTCGCTCTAAACAAACTATAAGAAATGTCTCTTAAAGACCCCGGTAGCTTATTAAAGAGTTTTATAGAATGTATTTAGGGACCCTTTGAAGATATAGACAAGGTGTGGCGAGGAATCTCCAACATATTGTCAAATCTTAGGTTATATCCACTACTCACTGAGATATCTTTTGTACACATAAACTTTGATCTATTTTTAAAAACATATAGTACACAATTTAAAATATATATGGAAGGAACGGTCAACAATGATAATTTTTTGAACAAGTCACGACAAGAGTGTTTTGCATTTACGTTCAACATAGTGCGCACCATTCTTTTCTGCAACACCAACAGTTCCACAACTCTGGCTGAGTTTCCCCAGGACACAACACAGTAGCTTAATAATGAGTATACATAAGCGTAGTAATAATTAAGGAGAATCTCCAGACTTATAGAGTTTCTCAATCTCCAGAGTACAAAGCAATGTGTAGATACTTTTTTTGAGAGGTGTTTAATATGGCTTTCCCATGAAAGAGAGGAATCTATGTATACTCCTAGGAACTTTACTGCTGAACTTTGTCTAATACTTTTGCTATTGGATCTCACCAAGAGACTGTAATTAGGTTCCTGTATGCTAAAAACTGCCAGATCGGTTTTCAGGTTATTCAAAGCAAGGCCATTCTTTGCTCACTCAGTTTACTGGAATCATCAGAACTGACAGCAAGAGACAGACTTTAACTGAACTGCGCATGACATAGAAAATATCATTCACTAACATCAAAAACAATATTGGGCCCAGAATGCTCCCTTGGGGGACCCCAGTGAATATCATTTTCTCACCTGATTGATACCATTAATTGTTAGAACCACTTCCTGAGTTCGGCCACTTAAGTAAGTGCGCACCCAGCCCAAAGCAGGCCCCCGTATCCCATAGGCTGACAGCTTGTTTAAAAGAAGCTCATGATTTACCGTGTCAAAAGCACGTGATAAATCAAAGAGCAGGCAAAGTTTGAAATAATTAAATTCTGCAAGTAAAGAACTGCGTCCTGAGTGCTTACATTGTTCTGAAATCCAAATTGATTGCAATGGATGATTTTTTTAAGGGTAATGAAGTTTGTTAGGCGGACGTAAAAAGCTTTTTCGTAAATCTTTGAAAAGATTACAGCAAAGCTATGCATCTGTAATTTTCTATCAAGTTTTTTCTTGTTTTTTGTGCAGAGGTTTTATCAGCGCTTTCTTGAGAATGCCAGGAAAGATTTCATCGACAAAAGAGCAGTTTATTAAAAAAGTTAATGGTTCAATAATAAATTGAGAAAAGTAAATCAAAAATGATCCTGGTATTTCGTCAAATCCTGCAGAATTTTTATTTGATACTGATTTCATTATGTTGTAAGTTTCAGGAATTGTGACAGGGGCTAAAAAAATTCAATTTAAGTATATATTAATATTATTTGTAATTAATGTCATGTTATCAGTGAGTGACTTTCAAGAATCAATAAAATGCTTGTTAAAAGCTTCCGAGGCATCGTTCATATCAAATATATTGTTACCAAATTTATCTGTGAAGAATGGGGGATAATTTTTGGGTTTTATATTGGATTTTACACTGTTTATTATATGCCATGCCGTTTTAAAAAAATTATTGGGGTTTAAGAGTTGGGAATCGTAATGTTGTTTCTTGGCCTGTATAATTTTGTAACGATGGTTCTTCTTAAGTATATCATACCTTACCTTCAACTGCTGATCTAAAGTGCTTCTTATAATTAAAATGCGTCAGCCAATAAACCTGGATTATTAGAATATAACAACACCTTGCAAAACCTGTATTAGAATTTATGGCCACTGTAACGTCACCTACTTACAATAGTTTTCGATGCGATTCTTTATTCAAGTTGCTAGAACATTCAGTAAAAATTAAAACTTTAGTATTTTAATTGCAGTTAGTTATAGAACAAAAATTACCGCGGTCAGAAATATAATATAGCTACTTGTATGAGTTTATTTTTACTTTTACCTTCCAATCAAAGATATTCTAAGCAACTGACTTAATTGAACGTGAATTAAGTTTTTAAAAACAAAAATAAATCTAAATATCCTGCATACAGTTTTAAAAACGAAAAATTCAAACTTTGAAAACCCTGTATACCGAAAACTAGCCGCAGGATTGAGCTATGGCTGCAAAAGCTTTTAATCAGGAGACCAAGAACTACAACAGTCATTTTCCCTAAGGATTCTGCCAAGTTATTTCCTGAATTTTGGTTCAAAAATATATTTTATCACATATCCCGCTAATATTATTCTACGGACCTTTTTGAAAGATCTGATCACGCTCTAGTTAGCAGAAAAAAAAAGCAATTAAATTTTGAGGTGAGACCATTTGATCCATTTATGTAGTGTTTTACTACGATGTTACATAAAAGATCATTTTAACGGGTACCTTTTATCATCTAAAGAATAAAAAAAAGTTTTATTCAATGAAATATTTTCACTCGACTGAAAGTTGTGTAGTAAAAAATATGAGATGCTATATTCCAGGCCACCCTGACCTGCTACCCATTTATATCGTATGCAGTTAAGAACACTTTAAGTTACAATATCAACTATTTTATTCTTAAGTTACATCAAACGATACCAATATCATTTTTGAAAAATATTTTAGCTCATCTGACATTTTCCGAAACACCCTGAATATAAAATGCCATGCGGCCACCCTAGCTAAACAAAAACTTTTGTTGATAAATTACAGTATCGTGCAATTGAAGGGCAATTTTTTAAAATTTTACCTAAATTTAAATGGCTATAACTTGTAAACAAAATTTTGTAGTCTTATGCTTTGTTAATATTTTTGTGGTATGTGCGTTTTAAAGGTTGATTTGGTCTAGTATATACGAGGGATAAGACAAAAGTAGTTTTTTTACACGAACTTTGTTAAGGGCGAGAATTTGCAAATCTGAAATTATTTTGATTTTATATATATATATGTACTCAGTAAATGGGTTCTTAGAAAAAAAATAGTTTACCAAAATTTTGAAATCTGATTTGTTTCTTTTTTTATTAATTTTTTTCTTATAATATGCTGTTTTTTCAACATTTTTCTCTCTAAATTAAAAACTCTTATTAAAAAGACTATTCTTTTGATCGTGTCGGCTTCTCCAAGCACGTTTTGAAAAAATTAAATACAATTTTGCATTTCTGAATGTTAATTTTACTTCAGAGGCGTACTAATAAAATCAATTTTTTCAGTTATATATCTTTCTTATTTTCTTAAATTAGACTCCTCCTCCGTAAAGGGTATTTTTATTTTTTCTTATTATTTTTGATAAAAGTAACTTCAAACCTCAGAAAGTTTTTTAATTTCATAGAATTATTACCCATAGTCTAAGTAATTTTGATTATT